>VYXB01000651.1:1364060-1518751 GCA_013397135.1 Pachyramphus minor
CCTTAAAGATGCCTTCAATACGTTCTGGGGGTTATTTGTATTCCTAAGCAGAAATTTCTGTCGCTGAGTCCCACGCCTGGATGGGAGGCAGTAAGAGCATCGCTCCGGCTGCGGGCAGCCCGGGGGGTGCGGTCCCTGGCTGCCTCCAGCAGAGGGCACAGGCGGCCCGGGTGCTGCCGGAGCCGGGAGTCTGCAGACACAGGCGAGATCAATAGACAAATTGCAGGCACAGCTTTACAGACAATTGGTAGATTTTTATACTTGTTACAGCATGATAATTCGGCTTGTTCTGTAAAGATAGGTTTGCTGTTAATACTTCTGTGACTGAAGCAAGCAGTTTCTCGGATTAAAATTCTGTGCTCTGTAAGGCATGTGGACCTCTATCCAGAGCTGACACCACATTGGTTAAGAACTGCCATGCTCATCTGAGCTTGCTAAACTACAGCTGAAGGGTGTTAATGCATCGTGGAGTTCCACAAATAGCTTTATTTTTACTTTTATTAATAGGCATTAATAACTTCATCTAATCCCACACTGCACCTCGAAACAGCCCCAGCGTTGTAAAAGGATCATATATGAAAGTATCTGTATCATTTTCACAGCAAACAGTCATAAATATAATGAAGTATCATTAAAAATACAATTTTTTGGACATAAAAATCCTTACAATACTCATTTTATAGCATAGATTCAGAGGGGCTTATCTAGCTCAGTAAAGCGTTAGAAGAACTAATCTGAAATATCTGCAGTGTAGGAATATTTAATGGCTCACAAACCTCTGCATTAGCAACATCCTTTTCAGTGGGGGATGGTACCATCTCTTTAATTGCCTGAGCACAACTAGGTTTTGTCTATGTGATACAGCATGCAAGTTCTGTCACTCAGCATATTTATTTCTCCTTGCTAATCAGTGGGAGCTGTTGCACGGTGAAAGAGACATTCTAGTGCTTGCCTTAAAAAAAAAAAAAAAAAACAAAAAACAAAAAAAAGATACTGCAGTTGGAACCAAGCAAAGTAAACTGCGGCACATTGTCATCCCTCTAGAGAGGGAAAATTGCATGATGAAGCACACATGATCTCTGCTGCAAGAAAAGCTTTTGATGAAAATAAGGAGTGACACTTCATAAACAATTTATAACAATCAAATCGAGCAGTTCCAGACATGCTCTGCACTTCCATTTTCTATTGTCTTAAAAGCATGTTACTTTCTCTTTAACAGCAATCTTGATAATAATCTTCGTGGAATATGACAGCTGATTAAAATACACCACAATATATTTTTCAGAAAATGTATATCTGACACAGAATGTAATAAGCTGTTTTCATTTTCAAAGGAGTAATTATCTGCAACATTCATGTGTAAAAATGGTCAGAGAATTACAAGCTGTACTGCTATTTGCAGTATTGCTTTATAAAAAAGTCAAGCTTGCAGATACCATAGCAACCCCTCTCATGTGGTACTTTTTGATTGCCGAACTATATAGTAGCTTTATGCCCTTATTCTGCAGCCATATTTGCACTAATATCTTTGTATAGTGTTTAGTAAAAATTGTGTCTGCATCTGCAACAGAAGGCAAGCTGGACTATGCCAGCAATGGTCTCAGGTTCATGGTCACAGGCAGGCAAAAAGTTAAAATATTCTCTCCTATAATAAACATTGTGAATACCTGTAACCTTTCTCGTCTTAACTTCCTCATGGCTCTCATGGCTGTCAAATGAGGTCAACAAGGATTCATGCAGCATTGCTGCAAACACTAGTGTGTTTATTTATATAGATGGAAAGCATCTGCTCATGCTCTAACTGTGTAAGATTGGGAATTGGATATGATTTATATGATGGTTATAGGTTGGCAGATAAATGCAGGCTTCTGATAGCCTCTGTCTGGAACTGATTTAAAACAGAGAGAAACCCCTAACTTTCAGAGTGATACTCAAGAGCACCGTGAATTCACCAGCTTTACCGCTCTTGCTTTCTCATTTATTTGAAAAGCAACTACTTTAAATTTCATTTATCTGTCATGGTGCAACAATCTTTTAGAATTCTCTTATTTTTGTATAAAATTAAAAGAACAAGGAAAGAAGAATGCTTCTCTTGAAAGGATAGCAACCAATGACAGATATGGACAAAATATATGTTAACATGATTTTTCTGCTTGTGTTTTAGGACTAAAACATTTATTTCATAGTGGAATTCTACTCCATATAAGAAAAGCTTCAAACATAGGAAATTTCAAAAGGTGTACATAGAATAACTGTCAGGAAAGGAAATTACAGTGCTGATATTACTGAAAACTTATTAATATAAAATCTTTTACAGAAGTTGATTGGAAGCTGATGCATTCTGAAAATAAAAAATTGTGCCAAAAAAGGTGGAGTAAGAAAGATCTGCAGCAGATTACGATGAGAATTTACTATCTTGGCACAGTGAAACTGTTTTGCTTTTGTGATTAGAGAGAAAACTTCATACTAAAATGCTCAAAAATGCTTTACATATCTGTTAATATCCCAAACACATTTATGTGTATGTACCTGTTTTATTCTTTATTGTCTGTTACTATATAAACTTCTTTAATCAGTTTAAAGTACAAAAATCTTATCAATTTTCTTAAGAAAGAAAAAAAAGTTGTAGTAGGAGGGCACACAGGTTCAACTTTTCTGTATTACTTGCTATCTACTCACAGCTTGCTATGAGTACTCACTTGCTATCTACTTTCAGCTTCTCTTACCCTGTTCCACTGTCAATTTGTTTGCATGAGATAAAGATTTCACATGACAGTTCAGGCTGTGGTGGAATGTGCTCCTTTTATAAAACCATGATGAAATAAAATAAAATGCCCCCTCTGAAGGACAGAAAATGGTGGAGTTTGTAGGCCTTCCTAGCTCTGTCAATAATAAATTGTCCAAAAATTACTTGTGCAATTCTTAGCTTTTGAAAAATTCTGGGTTGTTGAGTCAAAGGAACTGAACCTGAAAGGTTTCCTCAGTATTCCTTCATATATATGACATAGTTAAAAAAAATTACATTCTTTAGAGCTGCATTTAGTCTACAGTCTCTGACTCCATTTTTGCCCCTAGTCTTATGGAAGTATATTTGTGGAAGAATAAAGAAGAGCATGTAAGTAGTAGGTAAGAACCTACACCTGTTCCTCTACACAGAGGTTCTTTTCTGTCTTTAACATAGCTCTAGTAGAGTATAATTCAGTCTCCTTTCCTTTTCCTTCCTGCTCTATTCCCAGTCTGGAAGACAGAAGAGTTACCTTTCAAACTGGAAGACCACAAATCAATTTATTGTTGCAGGTGATTCAAACAGTGGAGCCGAAGAGTAACTGGATCAGCCATAGCAGTAATTTCACATATGACAGCACCAGCAAATGATGGTAGGTAACCTCATTAGCAAACAGACTCAGCAGCAATTAGAATAAATGTTAAAGAGGGAAGAAAGAAGATACTTGGGAAGATATTTGGGGAAGAAAAATGAGAGAAGTTAAGGTCTTTTAGGTTTTATAGGTAGTTGTATTCCACATAAAACTATAACTTTTTGTATGAATTCTTTAAAAAGCAGAAGCACAGTACTCAGACCTACCTCATGGGGATAGAGAACACTATAGAAGTAATTTTAAATAACTTTGAAACATGATAAAATACTTTAAAGATACTTTAAAATGTTCCATTGAACTGTAAGCAGAAGCAGATAAAAATTCATACTCAGAGAGTGATAAACAACTTACTTCCTTCTTTTACTTTTTTTTTCAGATAGAGAAGTTGGTTTTGTCTTTTTTAGACTTGTCCCATCTCATGAAAGTGAAAAGGAGTTTTGGAAAGTATCTGGTTTGTTCATAACCTTATGAAACTTTCAAGAGTATAGTTAAATATCAGGGCAATTTCAGCTAAAAAATCTAAACATTTTCTGTCGGTGCCCAGTGGCTGTTCCAAAAATTTGCTAAGTTATACAGCAGTAACTATATAGAAAAAAAAATGGAAAATAGCATCTGGCAGAACATAATTTAAATTTCTACTAAATTTCTAGACCTTCTGCACACAGCTGATATGCTGGTCTGAAAAACTTTCCTTAGAGATCAGAATGCTGATGAATTCTGATGGTGAAAAGCAGTTAACGCCAAAAAGCCACCAAATGTATCACCAAGCTAATCTAAGGTTTATCTGATTCCCTGGGTGAGAGACTGACCACTCAATTGCTTTCCGATTCTTCCCAGCCCTTTGACTGCAGATGCACTGGAAAAGTCGTGGTAGTTACCAAGCAGGTAAAAAGTTCTCTGAGAAAACTGCAAACTGCCCAGCATCTTAATCCTTCAATCAGTCTGTTTGTGAAAGCACAGCAGTCAACAAGTCATTGCTCCACCTCGGATGTTGTGGTGACAGCCTTTAGTGCGTAACTAACTGGCAACCTTGATTGTGGGTGAGCTGGGGTTCCTCCATCACAGTTTTCTGCTCTCTATTGTTTACCAGCTCACCAGGGTGTGAGGTGAGGGAAATAAGGGAAGGGATGGAAAGGATGAGGAGAAGTGACTCAGTTTAGAAAGCTGATACGAAGCTGGGCAGAGTAGGGGTAAAGACAAAGGAAAGGAATGAAATAAAGCTGGACACTAGGCCCTGTTGCAGACGTCAAAGACTGAATTAGCTGAACTGGTTTAATTAAGTGTTAAGAGAAATTATGTCAGAAAATCATGAGTCCGCTGTAGATATGGACCTGATATCAGTGAGGGGATTCTTTAGGATAAGAGGTATTGAGCAATTGCACAGCTTGCTTTGTATTTATAAAACATGCATGCTTAAGAGTTTCTGGCTGCTTCTGAGTTTGTGTATTAAGGGACAAGTGCAAACTTGTCTGAAATCATCTAGGTCTATTACTGTCAGTTACACTAACTTGTCATGATTAATCTTTACTGTTACAGATAGTGCAGTATAATTCAGTTAGCATTCCATATCGCTACCCTTTCCAAATCTTAGTTGTTTCTAGCTAGGAACAACTGAATATAACTGAAGAATACTCCAAGTGGCTCAGAAATTTGCTAGGATAAATTGACAATTTAGCAGTTCTTTTGCAACTCAGCTGTGAAAGGCACTGTGGGAAATCATTGTCAAAGTGTTTCTGGAAAGAATTTGTTATAGTGCTCTTAGGTACTTTTAATGTTCAGGGTTTATATAGCAGATTTATTAACATAGCTGCTAGACAGTGAATGGGACGCAGAGAATTTAGGGTCAAATCTTACCAAATAAGTGAATTTTCCTGCTCTTGGGTGATTTAGAAAGAAAATGTCACTCTTTACATATTATTAATACAGAATTATTCTCTTATTTTGTAGACTTAAATAATTTTTTTCTAGTATTCCAGTTTCCTTCCTTAAAATGTAATGCATGTAAAATGTAATCTTGACTCTTCTGATTCAGTGTGAATTTAGTAAAAGTAATACTAACAGCCATAATGCTTATAAACCCGGTTATCATACAATCATAATTTCATTTGAGAAGGTATACACCTGTGGCTTTCTCTTTCCCTCCTTAAAATTCTTGACAACTCCTTAGTGAGTAAGTTCTGGTGCTGGTGACTCACTGTGATTTTTGTTTCAGTAGCACTTCTGACAGCTGACATCTCTGAAAGTGCCTTATCCTTACTAGTTGTCAAGTGTAAGGTGTAAATTAGGCCATAGTTTCACAAGCATTTTAACTGCCATAAGGTGGCAATGTAAGTGAAAGAAGCAGACTTCTCCCCTAGGTTAGAACAACCATTTGTGTTTCCCTATGACAGACTAGATTGGAGAACTAAAAACTTAGTGAGAACAAAGTTTATCCTTAACCTAGATAAATTTCCTATTCAATTCACTCTACGGCCGTACCAATGCTTGTGGTAGACAAGGGAGGTGGATGGCAGCAAACAATGCCCTTGTGCGCTAATTTGGTATCTGTGAAACTGTGACTTTGGATATCTTTTGGTGGTCCCTCAAGCTAAAGCCTAGATATTTTAATTTGCTCCTAGAAGAAAAATGAAACTGCAAAGTAAGCAAGAAATTATCTATATTATGAGAATTGAAAGTCAGCTTTTGCTTACATAGCTTTATATTCCATGCCTCTGCTGCTGGTAGTTTTATAGCCTCAAAAACCTGATGCACAATTTCTTAATTTTCTCTTTCAAGCATTTTCTTTTCAGTGCAGGAATTCCTTTCGTCAAAGTTTTGCTTAACAGAAAGCGGCATTCTTGTTCTTTCAACATCTTAGTTGCATTAATACTTTTATTTGCCACCTCCAAAGTAGCCTACTCCATGTTCCATATGTAACTACTGATTGATTAGCCAGTCACTTCATCTTTATTTCTAAAAGAAACAAAAGGTATATAGCCAACCAACTTCACTTCCCAGTGATGATTTTTAAACTTGGATCCTTTAAAACTCTTCCTGGCAGTTACTAATACTCCATACTAATCTTGCCAGAAAAAATGACACAAAAGTATGGCTATAATGTAGTCCAGACATTATACATAGTGCCCCTCTTTAAATTTCCTTATTCTGGTTATTACAATTTCCAGCAACATTGTCTTCTAATAGTGAATGTTGAGGGGCATTGAGGTAGGATAAGCAAACACAGGCTACTTCCATACTTCCATTTCAGAAGAGGACTTTGCTCCAGTTCCAAGTACAGGAATTTCATCTGTTACTCGATTGTAGTATATAAAAATATCTTTATGTCTGACATGAAAGATGTTGGCAGAGGCAAAGTGAGATGGCAATAGTGTGGGTGGGTTAAGGCAGAGGTAGTGGCTTAGTGAGGTAGGAGGAGAACCCAATATTGCAGTTCAGCTACTGGGAGCAGCTGCCACAGACAACTGATATGATAACTTTGGTATGTGGTAATTGTGTAAAATCCAGGGTCAGGGATAATATGTTATCCATTCAGTGAATTTGCTTTCACTTTCAAGTTGACTTTCATCTTTTGGTTGTGTGTCCCTGTTTTACTTATTCCGTGAAGATCTGTGAATTTTTAGACTCGGGGGAAAACAAAAAAAAGAAGTGATAGGTTGGGTTTCTTTTTGGGTTTTAAGTGTGCATAATAAATGATTAGTGAAGAATGCATAGCATCTGGGGATTAATATGATTTCCTCTTTAGGATTTGCATAACTTGGAAGTGCATCATGCATAACTGTCTTTGCCACTGCCATGTTTTCCAAGGATCAGAAGAGATTTTTTTTTTTAAGGAATCTTTATTCAATTAAAGATAAGTCTTTGAATTCCAGAGGTCTTTTTATGAAGCAAAAAGTCTCAGTGACTTTTTTTTTATAAAATAGGCTGTGTACACGTTTATTACCATGCAGTTGATTTTTTTTTTTTTTTAAATTTCTACACCAGTTGTTCTTAAGGTATTTAGAGTCAAAATTAGGGATTTGTATCTTTTTAATCACTTCTTAATGTCTGAGAGGACAGCTAATAATAATATTAAGAAGTAATCTCCCATGAGATTTTTTTTTTTTTTTTACTTTTTATCATCTTGACAACCCACCTCTAATGGCTTTTTATCACTTTTAGCTGCCTCAACCTATCAGCCTGAGTCATACCATCAGGAAGAAAATTGTACCTAAGCTGAATGGGAGGATTCCCAGATGGTGATTTTTTTTTTTAAAATCAACCCGATGTAGATACTTCACATTTTTGAACAACCTTGAGAAATTCTCCCTCTCTCAAAACCTTTATCAATCCTTAAATTTAAGAAATTCAGCTTTTAGGAGGAATAAACCTTCTGATAAAAACATACATAAATTTTCTTCTTTGAATAACTGTGGGTTTTTATATGAATATCTAAGCCATGTATCTGGAAATAATTGATTAACCTAATTCATACATATGTCATGTAATTATATATGCCTCACTAACAGAATAAAAATATATTTTCTTAGCTTTAAAGAATTTAATCAAAGCAGTACTCCCCTGTGAATGAATAGAATGATCCTTCTTCATCTTTGGGCTCTCTGCCAAGATTCCTGAGTATGGCAAAAATATTAGACTGAAGAGTTTAAAATTAGATCTTACCTGTCTCTCCACAAATGCTAATGAAATGGAAAAAATAACTCACTTGAATGCCACACTCAGTAAATGTACCAAGATTTTGGGGGCTAAAATAGAGAGAGACTGGATGGATTCTGCAGCATGCTTGCTGAGCAGGGAGTTAAATTTTGGAAGCAGGCAGCCAGCATGCTCTGCAGCAGTTTGTGGGTGTAAGGACAGCAACCTTTTGCAGTTTGTGCTCTCAGAAATCCACTGATACTGCTGATGTGTTTTAAGAGAATATTGAGAAATACGGTACATTTCTCCTTCCTTAGAGGTTTAGGGCATAAATTAACACTATGAAGTCCAGAGGTATGAACTGGCTAGAATATCATCTTGACTACACAGGCTCAGGGAAGTGTCTATGTCATTGTAACGAATAGTAACAAGCCTGCTAATGCAGATATTGGTAGTGACTCTTCAGCCTTTGTGGGTTTTTTCCTAAGTGGAGAATGTAAACTAATTGAATAATGAACTTCAATGTTAAAAACAAACAAACAAACCCATTAGTATTCATTGTCACAATATTTTGAGGATTAAAGAGGAGCACAACAAAAACAGCATAGTGCCAGTGAATTTATTATTTCAAGGTGAATGGTGGACATGTAAACTTGTGCTTATTACTTGTGTTTTGATGATTTTTTTTTTTCAGGGGAAAATTGGAAGGCTGATTACAGGTACCACTCTGTGCAATGCTAGCTCATAGTACCTTGAGGAGTAGCTAAGAATGGCAGCAAAAAGCTACAGGCTCTTGGCTTGCATAGTGGGTGATTGAGCAAAGTGTGAAGTTATTAGCGTGTAATCAAAGCAGACAGACGCTACTTTGAGCCTAGTTTTATTGATCATTAAAAATCTACATAGTAAATCAACTGTAGAGGTGTTCATTTCTGCCTGCCATGTGGGGATGAAGGCATGCACACCCAGAGAGCCTGAGTAGATTTCTGCGTTACACAAAAGGGCTTGTTCTCTAGAAGGTATAGCTATGGGCAGGGGGAGAGGCTGGGGATGGCAGCAAGAAGTGCAGCATCTGAAAAGCCCAGTGCCATCAACATTTGGTGACATAGTTAGATCTAAATGTGTTTGTGTGATCATGTGCATGAAGCCATTACACTCAGAGTACACAGACAGGTGGGATTAGGTCCACAGGATCTCATTTCAGTCGCATTGATGTTATTTACCCTGCCTCAGTGCAAAAACAGATAAGTACCTTTACAGAATGCTACCCTACTACTCCCATTTTTCACATTATTTGCTTAATGAGAAAGACAGTTTTTGATTTTGGTGGCTGTAATAGAGATAAGCCTGATTTGCTGCTGCTTTACTAATTACAAAGCAACTGATGTGAATGTGAACCTGTTGGGGAAATGATTTTAGATTAAATCTTTTTCTTTTTTTTTTAAATTCTGCATAGTATGAAGAAGTTCCTTCAGTCTCCTGACTCTTCCATCCAAGGAATTACTGGTAAGTACAATATTGAATTATTCTACTTTGTTTAGGTTTCTTTTAAAAGCTTTTCATACTTTCAATTTCATTACATATGTATTTCAGAAGGGAAATTAAAAGAGAATGATTAGATATTACATGAGAATTTTCCCTACTGTCAGTTATACTATGCCTACATCCCTTCTGATTTCAGAGCATGACATACATGCTAGATAAAATGAAAATTATGGGGCTAAAATGCAAACAAGTTACTTTTAACTCACTCACTATGGCACATAAGCAGACTTTTGGCAAATAGTAGTTCCTCTAATCCTAAGTGCAATATTTTTGGTGTACCTAAAAAACCTTCTACTTACTGAATTAATGTTAATTCAAATTAATAGTAAAGGATGCTACTTTATTCTGGTGATTGATAATGAGATACAACCCCCTCTTCTAGCTTTAGAATAATAGGAAGGCAGCAGTTTAAAACTCTGTAGGACTTTAGCAATTGTGAGCAGTTACCATTTGATGGTCATTCAGCAGCCTGTGTGAGATGAATCAGTGATTTTTGGGGCAGCCTAAACAAGCCTGCAATGCTGCTCTGCCTATTCTCTGTATAAATAGACAGGCCAGATCTCCAGAGATGTCAGTCTGGCACTTCTCACAAGCTTTGCATTTACTTACTATTCATTATTAATTGTTAAGTGCTTGCAGCACACTTGACATTGTAAAAAGTACAAAGATACAGTCCCTGCCTGGAGGAGTTTACTCTAGAAGATAAGCAGAACCAGCTCGTTCTTTTCCTATACAACAAATACAGGTTTCATTGTATTTTGTTCAAATTCTCTGAAACTCAGAAAATATGGACTTCAAGGCATGTTACATAACATTTCTTTACTGACTTTCACTTTACCCAGTTCAGAGTGAAAGAACTGTCAGAGCATGCTTGGCTATATGCAGTGTGACAGGTTTCACTGTTCTGAACAATTGGTCCCAACTGCTCCTATGTCTTGTTTGAGGTTTCAAACCACTTTTGAAAGCTATCAAATTTCACGTTAATCTCTTCAGGAGGAAAAAGAACGAATCTCTGGATGGGAAGACAAGTCAGAGTTGACGCATACTGAACAGCAGGAGAGGCATAATATTACTTGGAAAGGCCTCTGACTAGTCTGTGCCCCTTTCTCCATAAGGCAGAAAGTTTTATGATTTTGCTGGGGGGAAAAAAGAGAGAAATCAGCAGGTTTGGCAAATGTGGCATTTTCTTGAAACAAAATCAAATCTTGTTTGATTTCCTCTCAGGTAAAAATTAGTACATGAAACATTTGGGTTTTTCACGTCCATGGCTATATTTGCTCCATCCCATGCATTCCAGAACCTCAAGCACAGTTGGCAATTTTTGGCAGGCTTTGTAACTGGTAACCAAGTGCTAAATATTAAGATTTGGGTGAATGAGGGGGAAATTTTTAACTAAAAGAACAAAAGGGAAGGAAAAACAGGCAAGAAGAAGTAGGTGACTTGAAACATGCAGAGAAAGAGAGGGATATAAAAATACTCTGAAAAAAATTACAGATTGAATCACACTTGCTTTTTGAGCATGACAAACTGTTGCACCTCTGCAACAGTTTTTGAGTAGTGTATGTTTTACTTGTATTAGGCTGGTCCATGAATGAGTCTGTTGCTTTAATAGGACAGCAGATTATAATGAGAAAAAAAAGGGAGATTGGAAGCAGTCACTCTGGGAGCTCCTAACTGGAGGGCAGTAGAGGTGCCAGGTCAAAACCAGTGATCTGGAAGACTCCTGGCTGCCAACACATCCCACTGAAGCTGAGCTGTGAGTCAGTAGCTGGAGCTTGTCAGGATTATGGAAGCCCTGGCTACAAAACCAGGGACTGTCTTTTAAAAGGGTTGGTAGTTGTTTAGAGCTGCTCAACTTCATCCTGATAAGTATGTAAGAACGTTAGAGATCTTGAGATAATATTTTTAGCAGAACAGGTACTCTATGTATACTGTCCTAAATATCTTCCCTGTTGGTAGTTATTCCTTCTGTTAAATCAAAAATGCCTGGTCACTGTCCTTTCATTAAACTCAAAAATGCAAGACCTACAGATGCCAGTCTCAGAAGAAATTGAATAAGCACAGTTAAAAAACCAAACAAAAAAAACAAACAAATTGAAAAAGAGCATTTTTTTAATAACAAACTCAGGAATCTTAATTTATCAAAACTAGTACAACTCTAAATATTAACATTTTCTACTGTGTAATACATTGCATTTCATTCAGCTATTTATTCTGGTTTTCAAAAAAGAAAATTTATTTGGAGAACATATTTCTTTCCTACTGATGTTTCAACAGGCCTGATAATGTTTTAGACTAAAGGTTTTATAATCTTTCTAAACATTATTATTTTGTTTTCTTTCAAAAATTTAATATTGTGTTCTGCACTTTGCTTGCAGGATTTTGGTTGAAAATTATCTAAACCAACTTTGGTAATTTATTTTTCTAGTTATTATCATAAGCTTAAAATCCTTTGGGAGAATGCCAAATTATGTGTCTATAATTATTCGAACTCCCTCCAGTTTCTGTTCAATAAAAAATTAAGATCAATAGCTCTTGGCACACAATAGCTATGCAGAGCTCCTTGTCTCTGCAGGCAAGAAATGCGAACCTATATAAATGATGAATTCTCATCACCATAAAATCCTGCATTACATTGTCTGTTATTCACCATTCATCCAGAGATTGTGTGAATCCTCTTTCTCTAGTAGTTACATATTTAGATCTGATAGACTGCAAAGATACTTGGGAATAGGAGGAAGCTTTTCCCAGGAGCATGCTGAAGGAATCTTGGAAATGTTCCATAAGCTTGGTGTGTTCTAATGGCTATTCCTAGCCAAAGAAACTGGTGATTCTAAGACTTCAAGCTCCTGTTGAATATGAACTATTCAAAGCAAGGCATTCGAATTAAGGTAAAAATTACTGATGTGTTCTAAATCATTAGAGGAACTGTGCTTTGTAGCATGATGCCATCTAGGTAAGAAGACCACCTTTTATACTGTTTTGCATAGCTTTAGTGTGGCTTTGGGAATTTTTGTGGCACCTGTGGTTGTGTATAGGACTTGAGGAAATTAAAAAACCAGCAGAACAACTTGCTGCTCTTTTGTGACTGCCAGAGTGCATTGAAAACCACTTTAAGTAGAATTCAGCTTCATTGCCCAAAATTTCACTGTCTATTGCTTATAGTGGCAATATCCAAAACAGTTATCAAGTGCTTGTAATACATCCAGAAAATGCTTTTGTGTATTTTTTTCTTAGATCAGAAAAGAACTCTTCTGTTCAAAAATTCTGCATAATGGAAATCTAAAAATTTGAAGCATTAACAAAATAATTCAAATACAACAGAGACAGTAAAGACTCATTTAACTCCAAATTTCCTGAAGTTGGGTCTTAGCCACATTACGAATTGCACAGGACCGCTGCTGCCACTTATTTCCTTTCAAATCTCAGTTAAAATATTGCTAAAAGTACAGAAAATACTTTTCTACTATTGTCATCTTAAGAAGCCTCCACATTTTGCTTAAGGCAGTTATACCATTCCTAATGAAGTGGCATGCAGTAAGCACAGGCAGGAATGTGACCCCCAAAAGTTTATCAGTAGAGATATGTGCTCAAATTACAGTAAAAAAAGGGTTTGTGGGTCTCAAGTTATTTTTTGAGAAATTTTAGTATGGTCCACAGGTAAACATGTGAATTCACACTCTATTCATGGCACTAGCAGTAGTCCCTGTGACTGTAAAAGGTAATTTGCATTTTACTGGAATAACAGAAAAAAGAAAGATAACACGTCATTAGGACAAACAAGAAGAAAAGGAGAGAAACAATATATTATTTTTAATATTCTGAATGCTCTCTGTTGACATATCAAGCATGGACTCCATCTTATTACTGTATATCAAAAGTTGAAATAAATAAGATTAATCAGTGAGAATTTGATGAACAATAGTAATATTCCCTTATTGTTAGCACAATTAACAGCAAGTTTCTGAAAATGTGACATTAAGAACACTGGAGGACTGCCAATCTTACTCCAAATTTATAAACACTAGAAATGACATTTTGAAGAACTATTGATTAGTTACATGAATGTCAGTTCCAAGTGAAATAGTGAAGATCTTTGGATATGAACAACAAAAAATTAGAGACTAAAGTGCTAATTATGGTAATCAGCACAAAGATAAATCTTGTGAGATGACTCCCTTTTTTGAAAAAATCACAGATCTATTTAAAAAGGCAAGTGTAGAAGCATAGTTGGCTTGGGTTTTTTTAAGGCACTAAATATCATGTATTCATTAAACACTTTCTTGTTTGGATGTAAGAGAACATATGAGGTGGGATACAAGATGGGCTGATAGATTTTAAAATATTACTGACGAAAAGATGTATCTGAGTGGTATTATTTCTAGGAAAGACCCTCTATGAATAGGTTCTTGATTTGTTGTAATATTTTGTAAATTATGCAAACTGTAATGTTTTTGATAGTAAAGTTTGCAGATGAGATGGAGAAAGAACCAGATTAATAAGGTTGCTATTTCAGGGCAAGCTGGATAGTCTGATTTAAATATTCAAGTTTAAAACACTATATTTGAATACAGTCAAATGCAAGGTACAACAATTGGGACTTCAGAATATTGGATAAGAAAGTTCATTTTCAAATGAAACAAGAATGAAATATTTAAAAGCCAAAACCACCTCAAAGTGAGTGGTCTGGGAAAAAAAGCTTTATGTGATACTGTGATGACTGGAATGGAAAGCAGCAAGTAGAAGCAGGGACATGAGTGTAGTAAGAGTTGGAACATGTTGCAGTGATGCAGTTTCTTTAGAATACTCTGCCTTTTGTTCAAGAAGAGGTTTGAAGGTCTACTAACAGATTGTGGGAGAGCCACAAAAGCGTTTTGAGGGACTGGTACTGACATTTAAACCGAACTTAAGCAACTCAGCTTATGAACTTGCTGAAAAGAATATTAAGGAGCACACAGGACTGCTGCAGAAGATACTACACTGGGAGTCCCCAGCTTGTCTAACAATAAAATATCTCCTAACAACAAGCACTTGACAGTAGAGGAGTTCACCTTGTAAAATGCAGTTTATTGTAAATAAGTGTTGGAACAGCTAATACAAAAGGCAGTGGACAAAAACTGGTCTGGGCCTTTAATTCAGATTCAGAGCACATCAAATTTAAATTGTTCACTGCCATCATGCAATTTGTTAACTTAGCAATTCCTCTTTTCCCTTCATCTTGAGGGAGGTTTTTGCTATGACTAATAGGAACAGTTTGCTTTTAGATTATGTCCTTTAGAGGTCATGAAACAACTCCAAGATGCATAAATTAGTTAGCTATATTCTGTTCATTCTTTTTTTTATCTGAATTGCTTTGAAGAAGTAGAAATTAGCACTGGGGATTAGATAGTTTTTGGAATCTACCTGTAGTCTGAAGGACTAGTGGGAATTAGCCAGCTGTATATTCCTCATGTCAATTTTAAAGTGGTTTTTGAGCCAGGTGCTAGAGTTGAGATCATCAGAGAAAGGAAGGGAAAAGCCTTGAAAACCTTTCTTCTGCAGCACAGGACACCTCAATACATTTCACTGAGCAATCACTTGCCCGTAGAGGCATTTACTGAAATTATTTCTCTTCATTTTGTGACCTTTCTCACCAAATTACTTAATTTTCTTCTGATTCCAGTCCAAATAAATAAATTATGGTTGCATTGGAGGAGTAACTGAGCTAAATCCAGTGGAATGCAGCTCAGACTAAGCATTCTAGTCCATGAGGCCTGAATTCTGTGAAGAAATGTGTCTTATATTTTCCAACTTTTTTTCTTCAAATCACTTCTTTGTCTGAATGTGGCTGCAATTGAGTAAACTCATCAGTGATTAGCATTCCTTTCTATACTGCTGTTGAAAATGCTTAAGATCAGCTCTCAGCAATGGCAGATTGTAACTCACTGCTAAAATTCTAGACTCACATGGCTATTCCAGCAGACTCAGAGTAACAAAAAGGGGGGCAGAGGTTGTAGAATGAAAATATCAATATAGCCCCACAGCCAATAGCAAGGTAACCCTGCTGAGGCTTCAGTTTAAGGGAGCAGCAATTATGTAATTAGTGTCCTCACAGAAGTGCCATGTTAAAAACAGAAAAATAAAAAATTGCTCAATCCTGTTCTCTTGGTCTTAAAGGAGAGGGTAATGAAAGTCCAGTGGAAGACCTACTGTTTCCAGGAAGCTGATGAATCAAAATAGAAATTCTGGAGGAAGGTTTGAGACTGCAGAGCTGTTATATGCAGAAAGTGCTTTTAATGTTTCTGTTCTAATTTCTATTCTAGTGGCACTTGGGGACATGGTTTAGTGGTGAACACAGTGGTGGTTAATCGTTGGACTTGATGATCTTAGAGGTCTTTTCCAACTTAATGATTCTATGATTCTATTTTAGTATCACAGAAATCCTGACACATCTTGTGAGAGAGAGCTCGATCTCTCCTGGATGACTCTGTTTAGACTTGGAGCTTTCACATGACTTCAGCCATATGTTCCTGGGCAAAAGAACAGAGAGATTTGCATTGCTTGATTTCCTTTGCAAGTCCACCTTTAGACAAAGAGAGACCAACATCTGCATTTTGCCAGGCAATGATTGAAATTGTGATGGGCATAAATTGAGATACTGGTTCTGGGAAGAAGATCTCTGACAGGACTGTGATAGGCATCCCAATACTGCACTGTAAGTAATTGAAGAACGAAGAATAAAGGCATGTCTTTCCCAAGGTCACATTGCCACAGCTTCCAATAAAAAATTTAAAAGTGTTAGAGAAGGAAATATAATGAAGGAAAGAATTTTTTCCTCATTAAAGTCCGATAAACAGTAGAATTTATGGAATTCACCTGAGGTGACCTGGAAAAAACAGAAAGGGAAAATTATTCTCCCTTACTGACCTCTAAGAACCTAGTGATTGTAGTATATATAGCTGAGTCTTGAAGAATGACCCACTAGGAGTGATTGAGAAAGGGGGAACTTCTGCAATAGATTGGACTGAGATCTCATTGTTTTACACTGTGAAATCAGTTTGAAAGAGATTAGCATAAAGACCTAATATCATTTATTGACAAGGCATTTTATGCACTGCTTAGGTTGGTTTTGTTTGTTGTTCTTTTTTTTAAGTCTGCCTGAAAGCAAGCCACAGTGACTTACAAGGACGTTCAGTTTACTTTCTCACATAAGGGAAGGAAAAACAGACAGCTATGTCAGAAAGATAAGCAAGATAAGCAAATATAATGCAGACTTTCATGTCTCTTTGTCCTGTAAGCTTCAAAATACTACTGCTGATTATGCAATTATTGTGTTAGTTGGTTTTAGTAGAGAGTTTACTTAAATAAAAGATCAATTAATAGTGGTCAAAATAATACTTATTCTGACAGATTAAATAAGTGTTTTTAAAACAAGGCATTCTAGAAATCACTAGAATTTTCTTTGGACGACACAGTATTCATATATTTTTAAGGCTTTTCTGCAGTGCTTCTAAGCTCTAAATTAGACACAGGAGCACTTAAAGTGTAAGTGAAATGTGGACACAAACCTAAGTCTATAAAGAGTGTTGGCAAGGATGTATCTTGCTATATAAATAAATAATAACTGGTTATCAGTCAGCAAAGGACTGAAGAACCTCAGAACCTGGGAGTTGTAGGGTCTACCTGACAGCCCCTGAATCCTCCTGGTCTGCAAGGGACTACCCTCAATTCACAAAGATTTGGGACATCTGGTGTGTTGGACCACTGTGTCTTTCAATGCTGAATGAAGGTTTCATGTTTCAGTCAAAGGTATTGACCTGAAAGACTTGTCTCATTCTTACTAGTCTTTATCTTTGGGTTGGTGAAAGAGAAATGAAGAAGAAGCACGCCCTGACCTAGATGCCTGTGCACTATCCATATTTAACTGCATAGTGTGAAGGCTGAATAGTCTTTTGCCTTTGAGTGCTTCCAGTGTGCAAGGTCAAAATTTGGATGTGGAATACATAAACTGAAGAGCTTTGATTACTGCTCAGTAAGTCCTTTGTGAAAAACAGCTACAAATGCTAGAGACCTGAAAAATTGCCCGAGACACAAGCTTCTTTTTTAGATAATTGTGAACTCTGATATTGCTAACTATGCCCAAGTGACTAGGAACCTCTTCGGAAGAAAAGCAAGAGACCAAAAGGGCATCTGTATTATATCCTGGAAGCATCTAAATAATGGAAATAAGAGGAACAGAGAACAGGAGCTGGAACACTTACTTTGGGCGGAACCAAACAGATCTATTGAAAACCTTTAACAGGTCACCCCAATTTTGTTACCCTGCAGTTATTAAGCATATTTCTAGAATTTCTGGTAAAACAAAATACAAGAAGTATCACTTTTCTATAAAGAATTGTCATGAGAGTGGGGGCTTTAGATAAAATTTATTAGAGAAGCCTGTTGAATCACAAGGTGCTTTCTAAACTCCTCTTCTGAGAAAGGAGCCCAGGTGCAGCTGGATCCAAACTTAGACCCAGACTTTGTCAATAGTTTAAATACAGCTTGGTCCTGCAGGATTAAAGATGGCAAACTGGGAATATTTATATAAAATTAATTATTTATTATGAAAAATGATCAGACAAAATTATTTACTACACAGCATAAAAGCTAGTATAGTATATTGCACTACATTAAAGCAATTGTATTACAGTAAGCAAAAAGAAACAATGATTAATTAGAGATTGATGTAAGTCACCATACTAACACTTGTGGGCAGTTCTCTTTCACTCAGCTTCAAGGAGTATCCTTGAAGGAGTGTCCCTGCTTCAGGGAGAAACTCCACACACTCCAAGGAGGGGCATTTTAGAGGAATCTGATTAAATGAAAGTGGACTGGGCTTCTATAGTATAAAGTAGTAAGACTGTCAGTTAGATGTCTCCAGGTCAGCATAGCAGCTTAGCTCCCAAATCTTTGCCTCACTATCAGGATGCTGATTTGGAGTTAATGTGTCAGACTGTGGTTTTGTGTTATGGTTTAGCATAATTCAATACCAAAAGCAGCACTTGGAATCCCCTCTCAGCCCACCCCTGATAGATTTACAAACAGGGCATTGTCCTATGGAATTGCTTGACCACATTCCAGGATGAAGAACTTTGCCACAAGAACTATATCCGAATTTCCCCCCCTTGCCCCCAGTAGTATAGGCATTTCAAAGCCTTGAAAAGAGATTAAAACCTAATGAAGGCTAAATATAGTTTGTTTGACTGGTCTAGGTCCATGTCAACTAAAGAAGGAAAAAGTAAGCTACTTGAATCCAGAATGAAATTTAAGTGATGAATTTATGCCTTTTAGCTAAAAGTCAGTACTGATTGTATCTTCATGTGTTGCTAGAGGGGATGACCAGTCTCACAAACTTGTTCCTTGCAGTAGGTCTTTCAAAATCTTTTGTTAACCGGTTCTGCGTCTGTGTTAAATCAATATCACGAATGATGTTATGCTGTGGGCTATTTAGGGGGGGGTTGAGGGGAAAAAAAAAAAAAAAAGAAGAAAAAAGGCACCTTATTGCTTTTAGTGCTAATGGTACATTCATTATGCTGAACCATAAATCTGTTTTGCTTGATACTGTTCTTAAGGCATCAATAACTCATGGCTTGGAGTTCAAGGTACTATGACTACAATTTCTAGAAATGTTCTGATGGGTGACTTAGAGCTTTATCTCCAAAACTATTCATGATTAGTTTCTTGCTCTTTAGCTCATAAGAGCTAGTTTAGCAAGATGCTGAAAATAGTTAAACTCTAAATTCAGCATTCTGGAATCACTGACAGACGAAAATTCAACAGTAAAGCTTGCCAGTACTAATTATTTTCAGTTGATAAAGATCATTCATTTACTCAAAATAAATAGACATATTTATCAAATGGTTAATTAACTGCTTTTTCTTTTAAACTTTTTTCTTTCCTCTATTTTTGCCATTCTCTTTTAGTATTAATATGCAAAACAGCAGATGTTTTCTTATGAGATAAGTACAAAAATAGTGGCTTGGCGCTCTTAGAGGTATAATAGGCAATCCTCTAAATCTTAAAAAAAATCTCAGAAAGAAATTAAAAGACTATTGTAGCTAGTTTTATTGTAGAGGAAAGTGAAAGACCAGTCCATGAATATTAAGATTACTGTGACCTTGACCTATTCAATGTTCATAGTTCAACTGTAGAAAGATTTTATTCTTAATTGGATTATAATTTTTCAGTTATTTTTTAGGATAATATATATTGCTATATGTCATTCACTGTATGTGAGTACAAAATTAGTGATGCCTATCTGAGGAGTATCTACTCAATTTGAGAATTCAGTGTTCACCTATCATTGCTGGAATAAGTTATCATTTGGAGGAAAATCAGGGACCTTCTTGTAAATATGCAGAATACTAAATATTGTAAAATTCTAAGGAAAGGAGACTTGAAAACACTGACACATATTAACCATACATCTAAACCATATAATTTCAGATGTTTGGAAATATAAATACTTTTAGAATGTTCTTTAATTCAGTTGCAAGTTTGGTAAGGTATCATCTAATAGTAGAAGCATATTTAGAGATATACTTTTGCCTATTTGAATATTGGCATCAGTCAGAAGCCAGGAAGTTTAGTCAACTAAGGGAGAACAATATTCCTCTTTGACTAGTCCTCCAGTGATTTTCATTGTGATATGATTGAGTCAAATAATAAAAAATATATGTAGAGTAAACTGAGGTCTTGAGTTGTCAGATAATACTTAAAGAAAGAAATCAAAACATTTTGCTACCTGTTTCAAAAAGGAGTTATGTGCTATGCATTTATTAGTTTTGCTTACAGAAATAGCACATGCAAAGTCCTCAGAGGGAGTAAAGGACTCCTATATGGAATCCCCCTCCTCCCCCCACTTGTGAGAGTATGTGTTATCAGGTCTGAATACAAGGATTTATTTTTTGAAGACTTTGAGGCACTGTTTACACATTTCAGCATGAATCACTTTTGCAGGTTGTTCAGGAACACAAGGGATAAATAATTTTGAGAAAAGAAAGAAAGGTCAAAGAAGGATGGAAAAAATCCAAAAATCTGCACTTCAAGATATTGTAGTTCTCTCTCCAGTCAGTGATACCAGACCATTTTAATGTTTCAGCAGATCCCAAATGGAATCTGTCTTAGTATGAGCTAACCTCAAGTAATGATTTATTTATGTGCAAGGCATCTTAGGAGCAAGGTGTCTAAAAAAAAATTGTCCTGTTTACTTGAGGTTGTTGGCAAGTCTATGAGATACTGCTTCCTTTATTTCACCGTGGAAAAGACCTATTGAAATAAACTCAGCCAATAAAAATAATTTAGTAAACTTCTACTGCCAGATTTTCCACAAAAGAAAAATTTGAAAACTTTTTTCATAGGCTTACAGTCTTTTGTAAGAAATGATTGGCATTAGCTTCATAACATATGTGTAGAAGAACTCCTCATTAAACCCCCAAACATGTCTATTTTCATCTCCATCCTTGTGTGAAGGGGTCGTCTAGTCCTTTCTTCTTTTCCGATCAACAGCTTTGTTCTACAGTTGTTTGCAAAAAATTACAATTTTTAAAAGACTTTTTTTTAAAACTGCATTTACTCTATTTACTTTGACAGAAATCTTTCTATCTGCTGAGGCATCAGAATAATTAATTTGCTAGTTGAGAGTGATATAAACTTGACTTATTTTTTACCACTGTCAAGCAGTAGACATTACTACTCACATTACCAGTGCAGCTGGCTCAGAAATGGTCTTCTGCTGAGAGTCCTACGCGTCAGCAATTTCTGCATCAATTTGTGTTAAGATAGCCTTGAGTTGCCAGGAGATCAGGCCAAGTTCATGTACAGGAAAAATGCTTATTAGAATTATTGTAAACTCTCAGGCTAGTACCTGAGAGTAGTAAACAGTTTTTATACTCCAGACAAAAGTTAAGGCTCTCAGGTGTATTTTGAACAACAACAGCTTCATGTTTGCAAATTAATACATTGTATTTATGTATCCTCATGACAATAGACTTTGATGAGGCAGGCATTGTTCTGCAATTGGGTATACACTTTATGGGGAATATCATAGTAAAGAAGACTGGAAAAGTTTTGAAGGAATATCTAGTTCATCATTTTGCCCAAAGATAGAATCAGCTGCACCAAACTTGCCCGAACTGTAACATCAAACAAACTGTATATTGCCTTTGCAATGCTGGCAGTCAAGTTTGCTAAAATGTCAAGGTGACATTTTCTGCTCAAACTCTGTGTGTTGGGTTGGTTTACCTGTAGTTTACTGATGAACTTTCTTTATTTTTCTACCTGATGCAGTCAACTTTTGGTTGTCTGTAGGCAGATTGCCCTGGTGATGTATTAAGAGTGCCATGGCTGTGGAGGCATTTGAGCTTTAGGTAAGTAGTTTGGCTGCTTTGCTGTTTGAAGTGCCATGATCAACAGAATCGCTGAGTTTTTGCAACTTAAACTTCTGCTGTATGCTTTCATAGCCTAATACAGATCATGATATTTTCAACTCTTGATTAAGCCAGGTCAAACAAGTAATCTCATTTAACTTTTAAATAACTGAAAGTAGAGGTTCGTACATATAGATTAGTTTTAACAGGGATTCCTCATTAACAGTCCACACCAATATATGAAAAAAATAAATGCACCAAGGTATTTTTAATGTTATTTTTTGAAGCAGTATAAATAAATAGTGAAGATTGAGAAAAAAAAGTTACTGATTTTAAGTAATTTTTTTTAGTAATTGTTTTAAAAAATCATTCTCAAATTATATTTCCTTTACACCTTTTTAATTTCTAAATTGTACTTAAGATATGCTAGCTGTGGGTCTTATTAGGGATCTGCCTTTTATATCAAATGCTTCTGATATTTTTCTTTTCTTTTTTGCCTTTTTTTTAAATATGCAAAAAAGCAAAAAGAAAAGCATTTAACAAGGGACAAGGGCAATATATATTTCAAAAACCAGTGACAATATAGCATTTTTTTAACTGATCACATTTGATAGAAAATTCACTGTATGCTTATCTTTAAAAGAAAACTAATAATTTAAATAGATTTTGTAAACAAGAAATTGGATTGTTTCTATCCCTTTCACATTGACCTTGATTCTCCCATTTAAGATCAGACCACCAGTCATTGTTTACTCAACTAAGGACATAACTAAGAATAATAGTCCCTGTACCTAACCTGACTCCTGTAAAACCCAGTCAATGTTCCACCTTGAGACTAAAACTTTTTGTGACCTGGCTTTTAATTTTGCCACAGGATTTTGTGTCCGGTTGCATTTCATCTTGATTATGCCTAATCAAGCTGGCTCAACCAGAACTAGAAAACTTGAAATGCCCCATCTTAGTGAAACCTTTGCCTTTTTTTGTAAGGAGAAACTCTGTCAATCAAAATATAAATTCAAGAACAGTTTGTATGTGCATTATCAGTATGAAGTATTAAAATTAAACAAAATATGGCACACAAGTTGTATGAAGTAGTTTTAATTAATATAAAGTGCTTTTGTAAACAAGGTTTTGTAGTTTTCTAATAGCTGGCTAAGTCTGCATACTTGTTTCTCCTGTTGTGCCCTACACAGAAGAAGTGCTGATATGATCCAAACAATAATAAGCTAAAGAAATATACCAATGTTTCTCTAAAGAAAAAAAACACAAACCAAAAAAAAACCCCAAACAAACAAAAAAAAACCCATCAGAAGTTACTGTTAAGATCTTCACAACCAGGAATGTATCTTACCCAGCATTTTCTTGAAAAATTAAATCTCTGTAATACAAGCACCTTAACCTCTGTAACAACTTGTAAAGCAGGTAAAAAATGGTTATTTTCCAGAAACTATTTATTTGAGGGAATAGCACTTCCCTTTGGAAATTAATCCCAGATTTTATCTTATACAATTGCTTTTCTTCTACTCACCACAGTAAGTAAGACATAGACAAACGTATGTAGGATCAGTCTGTCTCTCATTCCTTCCTTTGCCTTGCTGTTGCTCTCCTATCAGCTGTGGCTGTGCAGTCCTGTAGGCACAGTGTGACAGGAACTCTGCTGCCTGGAGAGCAGGTACAGCTGCAGCTTCAGTGCTTGCTGCCTGCCTCACATTTGTAACACCCTCGCTCCTTCCGGTCATTCATTCCAGGGGAGGAATGACACCAGCATTTCTGAGCTGTTCTTGTGTTTTCTCCCAGAACAGTCAGGGAAAGCAGACTTCGTGATCTCCATGCTAACTACCAGCCTGCCTGCTGCCAGTCCTCCCTACTTCTGCCAGTGATGACATTCAGCTTGCTCCTCCACACAGGATACAGCACTGATTCCTCATTATGTAAGGCAGTCTAGGTCAAGTGTAGGAGAGACACTGCTGGCCTGAGCAAGCTAGTGGATTGCTCCCTCAGCTTCATGGGGTCTGGAAGCTGGATCCTGATCTTTGCTACATCTTCTTGGGTGAGTGTTTTTGTGTGATTTAAATGGTTACTGTGCTGTTTTTCTATGCAGATAGCTGTCAGCCATGCTGTGAATTGCAGAGATAATTTGCTAGGTGAAACCAGCCCTGTCAGCATGATTGAATTAACAGAGTAGTACTTCTTCTAGGCATCTCAGCTTTAAGACACTTTCTAAATAAATCAATCATATTTTGGGTTTGTTTAACAAACATCCTTTGTAACCATATGGGGATTAGGGTTAATTTGACTGATTAAGCAGTGAATTAAATCCATTTATTTGAAGATGGTGTGGGAAAACATTATTGGACATTGCTATTAGCTCTGAGAGGTTTACTGCAGTTCTTGGCTGTTGCATTGTTTTAGCCTTGCAAATTACAAATATGCTTCCTTTATTAAACTAAACAAAATAAGCAAAAAGGTATTTAATTTTCTTCTACTCTATGGTTATTTTCTGAAGTAACCATTAAATTCAGGATGCTATTTGCTGTTTACTGCATGAATTTGTGAATCTGTATGCTTCTGAGATATGTAAGGTGAATACTGCAGATAAAATTACATTTAGTGACTGCTCTGGAGAATACCAGAACAGTACATGTGAGCTAGGTTTGTATGAGAGGGTACATTTTTTTCATGCACCATGTAGAATTCAAAGACACTTTTTGGATTTAAATCCTTCTGCAAATCAGTCTGTAACAAAGTATAGAACAGGTTTTTCCTTAAATGAATTATACGTGCTGGGTATTGCCAGGTGCTGGAATGTCTGATCATACTGGAATGCAGCAGAAGAGGCCCTGGAAAGTAACAGCATAACACTGATACTGCAGTATCATGTAGGGAATTTCAACAAGGCTAGCTTCCTTGCTAAGGCAAATTACTGCCTAATAAATCTGAAAATATTTTTAATGCATTTGAAAGATTAATTGGCACACTTGTCTTTATATGCAGTACCTTGGACAGCAACTTTTTTGTTCTGTGGTGCTGTGACTCTCCTTCATGGGAGTCAGCAATTTGTGAAAATTAAATAATACAAATTTAAGATATATTAATAAATTCAAAAACAAAGAGAAACTTCTAAAAAAAAGGGAGAGAAACTTTGTACAGCATTGTATTTAACAGTTTACTACCATTTAATTTACTTTCATTTAATATTAACTTAATTCAATACAAATACCACTATTTTAATGTTAATGAGTGTCAAAACAGAAAATTAAAAATGCAAAATTATGGGCTATTTACTATATGGCATTTACAGAATTTTCATGTCCAATAGATAACTGCTCACTTAAAGAGTAAGTTCAGGGTCCCTTCCTTAAGTCAAAATAAGATTGGATATTAATATAAGTTTATGTATTAATATCAGATTAAAACTAATTTTGATGGAAAGAATAGAAGTCTTTTAAATGTGGTTTTCCTCCCCATAGGAAACTAGTTGTTCTTCACATTGTTCTAGAAATAACTGATAGAATTTAATTTCAGCACTTGTCCGAAGTGAGATGAGTTGTTTTATTATTTTCCTATCATCTTTAAAAACTTTCTTTCTTTGGGAAAGAACTGCCAAGCAGTCAATTGTCTCTTCATCATGGCCTTACCTTACTATTTACTAATTCTTTTTTTTTTTTTTCAAATGACAGTCATATAAACCTATGCTGTGATTCAGGAGAAATACCAGGCTGGTGCCTTCATTAATTGCATTGTGAAAGTTATGTTCAAGAAAATATAACTGTTTTTTGGTATCTTGATAACACTTCTGTTGCAATGCAGTATATTACATTGTATAATAGATAACTTTTCATGTTTCAAAATACAGAAGTATGTCTTTCAAACAAATAATAGAATAATATAGAACTTAGAACAAAACTGCTAGGTGCCATGCATTATTGTAATAATGTGCTTCACGTTCTTTGTTTCTTGCTGCATGAAGTGTTCTAAAATAGTTATGCTATTATATATGAGTACGCTGTGTTCCATCCCATCTCAAGTGTGGGTGCTTGAGGTATTTTCTTACAGACTCAAGGAGTATTAATAACCTATCTATTCAATTAGAGGGAAAAAAATACTGTCTTTAAATGTATAGTGATTTTCTGGAAGTGTTTTTATTTTTTCCATCATGGTTCACAGCAGGGCATGCACAGTACTTCTGAGCATAGCAAGCTGCAGATACCACAGTAGGATAGAAAGTGTTAGAAAATAGTGTTTCCCATGTGTATTTATATATCCTATATTCTGGTGTATCACTTTGGGTCTGAGAAATTGCATCTGAGCAGTAAAATGTGTTTTGAATCCACTACAATGTAGAATGACCCTTAATGGTCAGTGCCCCCTCCTGTTATTTTTCTGTGGTTTAGTGGAATTGTCCAATCCACTACATCAGTAGCTTGCTTTCAGTGTTCTCTATATTTCCTCAAATCACAATATGCAGCTTGAATTTCTGGTAAACTTTTGCGTTTTCCTCACAGCACTAGAGTTTTCTGTACTGCAAGGGGGTTACTTTGTTCTCTGCATAGGCATGGAAATTACACTAAATAGCAGGAACATGGAAGCAATATGAAACTGTGTGAAATAGGTTATTTTTGAAGAATTTTTCAAGCATAAACAATGGTAAGACCAGTTTTTGTAATCCATAAAGTAAAAAAAGTATAGCAATATACAGTAGACTATTATTTTCTGTAAAGGTATTTATATCTCAGATTTTATCTGCCTATTTTGAGTAGTTGAGTGATGACAATCATATGCTAAGTTAGTGCTAAATTGGAAGACTACAAAGATCTGTGTTTTAGTTTATATCTCATGTTTATCTGAATGTTTATCTCATGTTTATCTGAATGTAAGACTGTAATAGTAAAATTGTCAAGCTTTCCAGGTACGTTTGGGTTCACAAATGCAAATCTTTCCTTGTCCAGAACAGCTGGCTTTTTATTTGCATCTAGTACACAAAAACATTCCAAATGGCATAAAAATCTATTGCTGTAGAAATGGGCTTTGTCTGTTCTGAAGATACCTGTTTAGAAGCTGGCAGATGTGCTCTGTTCCCTGTGCAAAAAGTTACTATTCTTTCTATTCAGAGGTTTTCCTTGCTTTTCCTTAAAACTGGTTGGATGAAGTCTTCTGTTCTGTGTTGCTACAGTTCATCTCATTTTTACCTGGTTCTGGTTTTCCATTATTATATTTTATAGCACTTCTGTGACTGCAGTACAATTGGTTCACAAGTTCAGAAAATGTCCCCTGTATTATCATGTTCACCTGCTTATCCATGGAGGAACTTGGTTGGCTCATCCCTTATATATTCGATGAAGTACTCCATTAGCTGTTTTCCACACCCACTGTGTGGTGTGTTCATTCCTAGAACATTAGAAAGAGATACTGTAAAGAATCAAGGGAGATTTCTTAATGTTTTGATAAATAAAATATATCTCAGATACTGTCATTAAATATATATATTTATTGCTCTTAACACTTTAATAATTGTGTATGTAGAACATACTGTTCTGCATTGTTACTTATGTGGTTTACTACCTCATATGAACATCTCAGCTTCTAAGGTTAATTTTAAAGGTTTCTCTAGATTGTACACAACTTTGTTTGCAACAAAAATCCTGAAACAGGATAGTGACAAGAAGGATTAAGTTCTGTTTTTTCTCCAGTTGCAGTCCATTCATAAAGGGAATGTGCTGCAAAGGATCACCAGAGAAGAACTTCCAGATGAATCCTTTCATGTGCTGCAGAAAAAGAGTATCTCACAATGAATGCCTGGTGATCACTAAGGCTCTTGAGCCAAAAACTTAGTGGGATGTTCTTCACCAGGGCTTTTAAACATTTTCACAGTATTCCTGAGGTAGAGCCAAGAGTAGGACTGGTCAAAATTTATATGAGGGCAAGTGAACCACAGATCTCCATTAATGCAAAGTTACCAGGTCTGCAGAATCTGAAATCTGCAAAATTGCAAGCTCATGGCTGCAATGGAAAGTTTGCCTGGCAACTGCATCCTTGCTCTGCAGGGCATGGAGGGGTTCTCCTTTGGGCCTGCTGGATGGTTGCTTCAGCCCTCGCCCATTAAGATGATTTATTCTTGGGCACTCAGGGAGGGAGTTGTCACCACACTTGCAGGAAGAAGCGCTTAAAAATTTCCAAACCAAATGCAATGAGTATCCTTGGTTTTGATTAGCTATTACCAGTGTCCTATTTGTTTAGGGACAGTAAAAAAGGCAGGTTGGATTTTGGAGAGGAGAGGGAGACTATGTTTTATTTACTAACTTTCCATGTATCTTAGAATAGGAGAAACTGTGATTGAGAAACCTTTTTTTTTTTCTTCAGTTGTGGTGCAATGTATAAGTTTAAAACATTAAATATTTAAGAATTCATGAGATATAGCTCTTTAGCAGTCCAAAAGAAGTTGCTGTTGTATTGATGAAGTCTTCTCAAATCCCATATCAGATGATAGTCTGGTTCAAGAAGGCACCAAAGGAACTTGTTTAGATAACCACAGACCCTATCCATTTTCCTGACAATATAAGCTGCTGGAACTGAATTTGAGCACCTGGTTATACCACTGTGATCAGTGAAATCTGAGGCATGGAAAATGCTGCTTAAAAAAACCCCAAACTTTTGTATTCTGTTTATTATACTTGGAGGTTTCTCAAAGTCAGTGGTCATATTAAGCATCATATGCTGAATCTCTACTGATTCTAAGTCCTTCCTTAAAAAAGGACATCTTAGTTCATTCATTCCTGGTTTACTGTTTAATTTTCTGTTGTTTATTTCATTTCAAAGTACAACATTTTAAAGCAGCTATGTCTGTAACCTGTCAAACATGCCCAGATTATAGCAAAGACTGGAGTAACTCATATTAAAACTTCAAGCTGAGGAACAAGTATTCTACCTTTTATCTGAGCCTGTGAATATAAACATCAGAAAATTCAGCATTTCCAGAAAAAGTCCTCCATTAACAGACAAATTTCTGTGAATAATCAATTGGCATCAGCAATAGTGTCTGAACATCTGTTTAGTATTTAAAATTTTTAGGATGATTCTGAGTCAGGTGTGTTATTAGCGCTACAAGGTAATTTCTCAGCTGAAAATGGTCTTCATGACCCCGAAGAACTTTGCAAATATATGAAAAGACAAACCAGCCTTTAGAATTATACCTAAGAAAGCATCAAACAGCTGAAGAGTGTGTTAGCAGCTGATAATAACAAGATAATGGTTTAAAGAAAGCTCTTTCTACCTGAAGGTCATAGACTTGAACTGCATTGGGCTAATGGGGACCTGTCTGAGCAGCCTACCAGTAGTGTCATCAGAAAAGCTAAATTCAAAAAAAAGATGAACGCATGGGAAGCCATTCTAAATCAGACCTCAGGTGTATTCAAAGGAGACAGGTTGCATGATTGTGTCCAGTTTGGTCTTGCCCTTTGTATGTCAGCATTTGAGTATTACTATTATGTTGTATTTTATTATGGTGTATACTATTATGGTGTATTTTAACTAAATATTTAGTGTCATAAGCTTGCTGTGTCCTTTTAATCACTGTAATATTTGAAGAGAAAATATTAAAAATTTTGTGAGATTAGATTTCATTGTTAGAACAATTGTCCATAACATTCTGTATTGAGAAATGCTTGAAAATTAGGTGTTATACTGAGAGATTCCAAGTGCTTCTTGTGAAGGGACAAGCATGTCAGGTCACCACTGGGAGGCGGAGAAATTCATATTCACATAGTTTGGATTCAATGAAAATTTAAGCAGTCAAAATCTTATGATGTAAAAATATTAGAAAAAAATGTATCAGAACAATACTGGAATTGACTCTAAGGCATCGAGTTCATTAAAGCTGCCTGGGGTCACTGAATCAGAGTAATCAGCTAATATTAAGTAGATTTTATATCATAGATTGCAGCCTTATTGCATGCAGGTATGAATTTGGTTTGTTTTCTTCTATCTTTACATGCAGAAATGGTATTAAACAATGAAATAAATGCAGTATTACTTTTGGCCCTTCTTTTCTGCATCCCTTACCTTCCCAGTCACTGCCCCCTTCCTTCCTTTCCATACTGCACCCACCCCCTTTAGCATGGTAGACACAGAAGTGTTTGCTCATGGCCATCCCGACTTTTTTTTTTTTCTGTCCTTTTTTCCTTTTTTTTTTTTTTTGGCAATAAAGCAAAATGAGGACGATATAATGCCATCAGATTTAGCTCAAACTGAGGCTGAGCCAATGCAGATGGAGTTCATTGTGTTAGCAGTTACTGTTACTTAGCTGGCTGAATTTTAAAAAGGAGCTTTTTTTTTTGTCTAGGTTCCAGATTTGGCTGCGCAGCTGCCATCTGAATACAGGGAATGTATAGAGCTGACGTGGCAGTTGTGTACCAGGCGCCGTGATTAGCAGCGCAGTCTGTAATAGATGGACACGTCACGGGACCCAGGCGCAGCAACCCTTTTTCTTTTTTTGTGATTGAACCCATGACTGATGGTGTTGAATCTACCACCACTACTCAGTGAGGAGGTGTAAAAGGAGGCAGAGGACAGGTAACATTTAGCTGTGGCATGCCAGGGGCTGACCTGGAAAGGTGTCTGGTGCTTTCGTAATGGCCGGCACTTACCCAAAGTATTTTCTTCGCACGTTTCAGAGACAAGTAATTACCAGAAAAGAAATTAAAATTACTGAAATCTTTACATTATTTAACGCTGGGTAAAGAAATCTACTTCTCAGCGCAAGCCCTGCCCTTTTTATCTCGCTGAAGTAAAACGGGGTTGCAGATTTTCAGACTCGTTTAAGTCAGAAAATCTCCTAAAAAGCGGTCTTTTACAGCCAGTTCTTTGCTTTTGCCGATAGATGGGGCTGTCCTTTAAGGTGATGGCTTGGTATCTTTTCCTCCCCCCGCTGCTCCCCCCAACTTTTTTCCTTTCTTCACCCTCCTCCCACCCCCCANGATGAGAATGCAGCAATTTATAAACACTTTGTAATCTTTTGCAACTGAGAATCTGAACAAGTTTATTAGCATTTCAAGCTTTTCATCATAACTATCTCTTGGTGGTTTTTTAATTTTTGTTTTCTTCATAATGCTTTTGAAATTCCCATTTCATCAGGTAAGCCAGCAGGATGTGAAATCCTAGACCATAGTGCATTGATGTGAGCTGTTGGCATGGATCGCCCCACCCCGCCCCCCACCTTTTTAAAATTTTTTTTAATAATTTCTGAATGCTTGCTTTATAGTTATTGTTAAGCATATAATTAAGGAGAAAATGAAATTTTGGTGTTTTTAAAAGTTTTTCAAAAGCTACAGTCAGTTCTTTTTGGCATCACAGAATTTTGTTACATTTGTAGGATTTCAGCAGCCTTGTATTTTTGGGTGTTTGCAAGTTTGTTGGGAGGTAATTTTGTTTAAATTATTATTAAGTATTTTACCTGAACTGTTTAGAAGGTAAAAGAGGTCATGTTATTCCTTCACATGGAAAACATGTTAAGGGCTAAAGCAAGCTTTGCAGGAGTGTACAGTTTTCCTTCCCATAGAGAAGCTCTGCTTTAAGGCTAAATGCTTCACAGGAATGTTTTACCAAAGGAAGAAAGGCAACCCCCTCCTTTGTCTCTCTTGCCCTCTGCCCTTAGTCTTTCTGACCAGGTACACTGATAGAAGCTCTTTTTTTCATTTGCATACTGAGCAGAACTACTTGTAATGCTGTAGATATAACTCGGTTCATAATCTGAACCGTCTTGCTTTTTCAAACAGCACAAGAAATTTGCCAGGTGGACCTCAACCTATTTCAGCGTCTTTTCTAAAATGGATTTCTCCTCTGCTGCTTGTCTGAGGTATGTGCTTAAAAGAACCCCACTGAAATAATTTACCTGGGATTGGGCTGTTTGTTCAAGCCACCTATCTTTCATCTCCACTTTAAAAAAAGTGTTGTTACTCATTCAGCACTATTTGAAAATGGATTGGTGTTTTCTATCACTATTGAAAACCTGTTCAATTTATTGGCTGATGTTAGTGTTGCATGCTTGCAGTGCACCTACTTTTCTACTGTGTTTTTCAGGCTTGACCGAGGTGTTAATATAAAGTACAAAGGAAAAAAGGCTGTTCTAAAAATGACTCGAGATCTAATGTGAAACAATAACAGGATGATTGCTGTCAAGACTGACACCCTGCTAGTTTATTCTGTTGAGCCTGGTTTGTGTGATCTTGAATATTTACTGAAGTATTTAGACACAGGAAAGCAAGTTAGAGACAAGCAACCTCAAACTGGTTGTCCTCAGTTTGCCAGAAAGTTTTCATTATTTTAAAGGAAGTATCAAGAGCGGGGAGGGGGGGAGTGACACAGGGAATTAAGGGAATTAAGAGCTTGCATAAATCATAGTCTAATCAGTACAATTCTAGTGAGATTCTAGTAAAACAACAGCAATTTGCATTATCATCTTGTACGAGAAATAATAGTCTGACTATGATGACTTACAGGAAAATCATACAGATAAATGTATATCATGAAATCATGTATCCTATCAGCTGTTTGAAACAATACTTTATATTGGGGCAAGGGTAGTTTATTATCAATCACTGAAATCTATGTTGAAATGGTCATATCAGAACCAAACTTGCTTTGAAGTTTCAGGAATTGTGAATGTCAACAACTGAGATAGCTGGGAAGCTAAAATCAATTACATATTATTTCATTCTTAAAATGAAGGTGGCCTTGAGCTAGAAACCTTCAGGATGTCTGTGAATATGACTCTTCAATGTACTACCCCAATGCCAAACACTATAAAGGACAACTGCTTGTTGACATAAAGGATGACATCACTGCTGCTATCCATATTACACTACATCCTTCCAACATGTGAATTCTACTGTTAGAGTTTTGTACGTTAATGAGAGAACCCAAAATATTTAGGGGACAAACCCAGAAAGCTTAGCACTGAATTTTGTCCCTTAAATGATATTTTATAAATCCTTCTCTCTAATTTTTGACTTTCTGAAACTGAAGCACTAAGAACAAACTGTGAACTTTCTCCTGCTTTTGGTTATGAGAAATACTCTGGTAGTGATCAGGAGAAGTGGGTACTTCTTTGCAATTTTTTTTTTTTTAAGGAGCAGAAAGCTTGATCTTATTTGTGTGTGCCCTTAGAACTGTGATACTCTTCTGGATTAATGTCTTTCCTTTCATCTTATTAATATTCTGAACTCCAGTGCCAACTTACCTGCGGAAAAACTTACTGGGTCTTTTGGGCTAAATATCATGAAGAGAAGTGATGATTGTTTTCCAGTAACAGGAACATATTCTACCTTTTCTTCTCCATTGATAACAGCTGATATATGTAGGAGGCACTGGGATTCCACAAGAGTCCTGTATTTGACCTGCAGGCTTTCTGTTGGTGCCAAAATGACTACAGCAGAAGACAAACCAAATTAAAAATTGAACAATATATATTCCCACTTGTAAACTGAGACAACCAATGTTATGGCGACAGTTTGACATACTAGACAAGGAATACCATGAGGCTTTTTTTAGCATAATATTTTAGAGCACTTAAAGAGATCACATTACTCCAATGGAAAAAAGTCATGAAGCTGAAATATTCTAAAATGTGAAAAAAATCAAACTTTGAGTAAATTTAAACAATTAAAACCTGCAACCAGTGTTTCTGACTGAATGTAATTTTGTAGGGAGATGGGGAATATAAGTTCTCCATATTTTTTTCCCAAAACTCAGTAGCTCTGGTATATGTTACTTCAATTTTTCTAGTTGTAGGTTTATGCTTTGTAGATTCTTATCCATAAATACATATAGAATTTGGATGGAAAAAAGTGAAAATTTGGTATGGGTGAAGCAATTAGTTAAATGACAAATGCGGACCCTTTTCATACAGGGGTTAGTCCAACTTCTGTAAAATTAACTGATTTCTTTTTATTCAATATTAGTAATATTCATTGCAAGAATCACTGTAATGTCTTACTGAATACATGGGTGTTCAGTGTTTTTAGGCTTGTTGTCTTTTATTGATTATTGTGTCATCATTTCTGTCTCTTCTGTTTCCACCAGTGTGCGTGGTTCCAGATCCCTTTTCATGCTTTTCTGAAATGCTATTTAGCTCTGGCAAAAATAATTGATTTTTAAAAAATCAATTGTCAAAAATTAGATTGTTAAAAAAAGTCTGGGTAGCAACCTTCCCTGCCATATTAAATATCACTTGAAAATCCACAATTCTAATTCAGCCACCATGCTATTTATTGCACTTGTTTATCAGCCTCAGAAACTCTCTCTCTTCTTCCTGTTTCTGCCAGGAAATTCTCCTTACATTGCATTTTCAGAATGCAAGTTTCCATTGCTTTCTGTCTCAGCAGTATCCAGTGGTTCTCTAACCTTCCAGTGCTCTATTTTAAAGTGTTTCCATCCTTCTTTTTATTAATTTCCTCTTTTTTCACAAGTATCTGAGAAAAGAAAGGACATATTGCCTCTATTTTTGGTCTCAGAAACATCTAGCTCAATTTGAGCTTTCAAGCTCTATCCCATTTCATTCCCTCTATTTTGGTAATTTATATCAGTACCTTGTACACATGCAGACCAATCTTCTTCATCTTTCTCTTACTCCTTAAACAGATCCTCTAATTTGCTTACAGCACTGGCTTTTTAAAATTACTTCATAATACAATTCAAAACACTGAAGATCATTCTCCTGGTAAAACAAAACAAAACCAAACTAAAACCCAAACCCTGTCAAGGTCAGAAAGAAAAATTTAGGAATAAATATAGAGTGTGTGACTCAATTAGGCTTTATTTAATAGCAGCATTGATCAAAGATGAAAGCACTCAATAGCAACTACAGTATTCTTTGACTGAAGTATTATGTCTGAAGAAAGCTATCAAATGCTTGGTTATTAAGTGCATTTTAAGCCAGTAACAAGACTGTGTTCTAGATGTACATGCCTACAATTCTTCCATCCTCTAATCCCTCCTCCTACTCCATTTTCTACTTACTCTTTAATGGTGTTTCATTCAGAGCAAGATCTTTCATTTTCTTTAAAAGTATTGTATAATTTGTTTGCTAAGAGGAAATTGTGATGGAGGTATTACTGAATGCAGATGATAGGTGTGCCTGTTAGGAATGTCTCAACAGGGCTCTTTCAGCAGCTTTGCAGGATTCGTGCAGTATGTCTACACCTGAAAACAGAAGTGAAGTGACTGGTGGATCATTGGGAGCTGAATACTGAGGATGATTTCTGCTGTGCATGTCCATCTGGGTGGGATAGGAAGTGAGGACTGAAGAAATGGCCTCACCCAGATGAGGGTAACATTCTACTAGAGGGGATAGTCAAGAGCTCCAATAGTGTCAGAGGAATCTGTGAAATTTGTCCTGAAGGTCTGCAGGAAGAGGTTAGATGAAACATCTGCTGGGAAATAGGTATGGCAATCTTGCCTTGGGCAGAGAGATGAATTAGGTGGCCTCTGATCTTTTTTTTCCGACCCGATTTTTCTCTGAGTCTACAAAAAGAAGCAGATACCTGTCGTACAACAGACTTACAAAAAAAAAAAATGTATAAGGAATTATATAGGGTCCAAAATAGACATAGTAATAGCTATCTTTATTTGGATTGCCTAAAAGTATATAAACATCCCCTGAAAACATTTGTTCTGTGATATATACACTCTGAAACGCTTGAAATATATCTAGAAAGAACAGAAAATAGATCCTGAGAAGTTACTTAATTTCTCAGTGTTTCTTTTAGGTTAAATAATCTTAACTGGTTAACGATGGCAAGTGTGTGAATAAAAGGGGCAGAAAAAGGATATTTGGCAAATCTGACCAAATTTGCTTATTGTCAGGTGAATACTATACATTTAATTAAAAAGATTTTTAAATTCATAGTTTTTCTTTATAGAGAACTAGGACACTTTAGAATCTGATTAAAGTGAGTGTACCAGAGCCATTTCAAAGTTTTATTTTTAATATTTATATTCAGTATTTTACACAGCTGAGAAACCCAATCTGATATATTTCTTTTCTAAAATGAAATCCTAAATAATGCCAGATATGCCCCCTGAAATGTTCAGTGATGGATAAAGATAGAGAACTATTCAGAGCTTCATACCAGCTACCTTAGCAATCTTAATTGAAAAAAAAGTTATCCAACAATTCAATTTTTTTCCTTAAATATTAACTATGTAATCTAAGTATAATCTAGAAACCTTGCATCTGAGTCTTTTTGCCTTCAATTCAACTTATTTTCTTTTTACTCACGCAGGGGGAGATAAACCAAAAAGGATGACCCTTTATTACGTTTTCAGGACTTCATATTTTCTAAAAAAAAATTATTGTAAATCAATAAATTAATATTAATTAATAAATCTGAAACAAAAATTTTCACTCCAAGGAAAATAATATATATATATATACACATTACAATATAATTTTGGCTCAACCTAAAACCGAGGCTAACTGGCATTGAGATACCCTGTGTCTGCAAAGGGTCTTGTCTTTACCAATGTAGTGGCTGTTTGCACCCTGTCAACAGGCTATGCCTTCTGCTGTGAGCTAACTCTTGAGTCATGATCCCAAACTCCTTGGGAAACTACTAACTAAAATGAGTGATAATTGCACCCAGATCAGCTCTTTTTAGCAAGAGAGGCGATTTTGTTCCTGGATCCAGAAGTATTTCTTACCATTGATTAATGTATTGGCCTCTAAGCTACAGAGCAAACAAAATAAATATTGTTCATATAAATATATATAATGAAAATATTTATAGTTACCTAGGAAGAAATAATAACACTTTATTGATCAGATATTTGTTTAGAATATGGTTATAGAATTAGCTAAATAAATCCACAAACTAGTGTAACATGTTAATCAACTACATACAAAAGACCCTGAGATTAGCTCAGTTGATTAGAGCATGGTCCTGTTGCCAAGGCTGTGGTTTCATATGATTGTATGGGCCATTCACTTAAGAGTTGGGCTCAATGATCCGTGTTGGTTTCTTAGAAGTCAGAATATTCTGGGAAAATATAGCGATTTCTGAATCAAAAATTGCAAGCAAAACATCACAATACTGTTTGAAGTGTCCCTTGGGAGCATTTTATAGCTGGAAAAAAATAAATTTGAAATCTATAGCTTCATGGTCTTCAACGAAAGCTGATGTTATGGAGGGACACATCTTCAGATAGATTTAATGCTAATTAGAAAGTGTTAATTATAGTGTACAGGATTGTTTATAAATACTTACAAAAAGTGCAAAACCAATTTAGAAAGTATCTCGCGAAATCAGATGCCAAACTGGACTTAAATAAATGATTGTTTTATTTCTTTTAAATAATCTTGAATGCTTACATGAAAACAAGTGTATATGAATCATTAAAATTTCATCACTATTTAATGGCAGCTTAAAGTGATTTTGCTTTAACAAATAATGGGTAAGATATATATATGTAGGGTCTGAGAAAAGAAGGATATATAGAATATACTTAAAATCTGCTGCAAAATAGTGCACTCTGTAGCACTGTTTTCTGGGACTGTGGAGCTTTGTAAAACTATAGTTGTTGGCACACCTAGATGAAGAAGGCTTGCCAGATGTTATTTCAGGATGTTGCTGTCTGCTTTTTGATGGGCAAATATAAAATTGCCTGCAACATTTTATAGCAGCAGAATGTACACCCACCTGGGCTACTTATCTGTGGGAAGATTTAGCAAAATTTCTTTATTCTAGTAGAACAGCCAATCTCCAGAGGTTCTTTCCTACCTCAGCCAGTCTGTGAGTCTGTAAAACAAAACCACATCCTAGGAGTGCAGGTGAAGGGTGTCACCAGCTTGTTCATCTCTAAAAAGGAACAACTAAGCACCAAAAAACAAACCTGAGGAAATAAATTATAAATATATATATAGAAAGTATATAAATTATAAATCCATTTATATTAATATAAATATAAAATAGAAAATTTGGACATGCTAAGGTAGATGCAGTGTTGCATCACCGGGTATGAGGAGTGTACCTGGTCTGAAGTCAAAACATTGTCATATTTAATGAGTGGGACAAACAGTAGACAGAAGTTTTCAGCTTTATTGATGAGATTAGGGTGAAAAAACCCTTCAATTACTATGAGTACCTTTCAAATAGAATTCTTTTATTCAAACAATATTTTAATTTTTTAGTTTTTATTTTGCAATCATTTTTTGAAACTGTTTTCTTGCAACACCAGGAGCAGTGGTGCTACCACTTTATTTCACACACAGACTTCAACCTGACCTAGAAGGAGCCATTGTCTCCTTTGCTTTGCTATCAACCACATCTGCTGAGGGTGTCACTACAATGAGTTTAAAATGAGCAGCAGCTTAAAATAGCACATACATTCTGTGTTGAGTTTTTANAAAACAAAACCACATCCTAGGAGTGCAGGTGAAGGGTGTCACCAGCTTGTTCATCTCTAAAAAGGAACAACTAAGCACCAAAAAACAAAACTGAGGAAATAAATTATAAATATATATATAGAAAGTATATAAATTATAAATCCATTTATATTAATATAAATATAAAATAGAAAATTTGGACATGCTAAGGTAGATGCAGTGTTGCATCACCGGGTATGAGGAGTGTACCTGGTCTGAAGTCAAAACATTGTCATATTTAATGAGTGGGACAAACAGTAGACAGAAGTTTTCAGCTTTATTGATGAGATTAGGGTGAAAAAACCCTTCAATTACTATGAGTACCTTTCAAATAGAATTCTTTTATTCAAACAATATTTTAATTTTTTAGTTTTTATTTTGCAATCATTTTTTGAAACTGTTTTCTTGCAACACCAGGAGCAGTGGTGCTACCACTTTATTTCACACACAAACTTCAACCTGACCTAGAAGGAGCCATTGTCTCCTTTGCTTTGCTATCAACCACATCTGCTGAGGGTGTCACTACAATGAGTTTAAAATGAGCAGCAGCTTAAAATAGCACATACATTCTGTGTTGAGTTTTTAAAAAAATTATAAATGTTATACTTAATGCCAATCCCAAGGATTGTTGCAGTTTATGGGAACTCTAGGGCTGCAGTCTGGTAAAAGAAATTCTCGTATCTTTTAGACAGTGCATCTGATAGTTTTGCTGTAGGTTGTGTGCTGTCCAGCTGCTGCACAGGCTGCCGGGGAGTCTGTCCCTGGTGGGCATTAACCTCAGACTTGCTCTCTGCTTTCCCCTCAAGACAGGTTTCTATACATCTGTGAAGTCTAAGTTCAGACTATTCCTGAACCAGCACTAAATAATATTTAATGCCTGCACTGGGACAAACAAAAATGCTTACTGATCAAGAGTAGAGAATGATAAATTATGAGACATGCTAACAAGAGAAAGCAAAGTAGCTGATACAGTACCCCCTCTCTTATGTCAGCATGGCTGATTCCTAGATGATATCTAACACTGAGTTTTGGGAGGGGGGGAAACACCTGCGGAAATATGAATTAATTAATTTTTTTAAATACAGGGGAGTAGTAAGCATTAAATTCCATTTTTAAAAGCTATTTCTTTGTTTCAAAACTAATCTGGTTTTGGGACATTAAGTTCTGTTTAACTCTCTAGTAGTATTAATAGTGCTTTCTTTCCCTTTTTCTTTGACCTCCTTGCACATAATATTTCTCTGGGTGTCTCAGCAGTGGCATTTATTTCTTAGGGTTATATGCTTTGTAGAATTCTGAAATACAGGAAATTGGTTGGTTTTGGCAGTAGTTTTTTTCTTCTTGTGATTAAAGTAAGATTGACTATGATATAAGGCTAAAATTTCATACAAAAGATGTAAGCTTATGTATATAAGTCTATACTTTGGTGCTGAGGCAAAAAATACGTCTCCAAGCAGAGTGACAAGAATTTCATATTGATTTTTGTGTGAATTCTTGATTACTTAGCACTTTAGAAAAGGGTGGCTTATCCTTTAACTGTCTGTTCAGATAAGTTTCAGATAGGAAATACGAGCCATTTGCTCTCTTTCATGTGAGAAAAGATGGTGAAGATGGGTAAATAATGGCTGAGGGTAGTGAAACTGTGATTAGCAGTATACTGAAGACCACAAAGTAAGCAGTTTTCCCCTCTCTTTAGAGGTCTGCAGGTCTGTGTTTCTCTGTGTAATGTTTCCAATTCAAGTGGCTTTGCTGAAGCAGTAATCGTTAACGGCTTTGGGGGTTTAAAACAAGAGAGATTTCAGGGGGTTTTGGGGCATTCATGCGTCATCCCAGTTAAATACCACATTGCAGTGTTGTGGATTTTTTTTACTTCTGGAAGTTTCAGGAACTTTATTAAAAACCAGCTCGGGCTCAAGTTCTGAATGCATTCCTTCATACTTCTCTGAATTACATACTTGAATTTTAACACCTCTTAAAATCCAGATTCTTACCTGCAAATTACTCTATTTCATTTTTGCCTACATTACAGGTTGCCTTGGTATGACATATGGATACTTTTGCATGCCTATAATAGGCAGGCATTCAGATATGGAATCTAGGACCACAATTTGTATGTGCTATTCTGTATGTGCACAAACAGAAAGGGAATCCCTGCTCCAACCAGGATGCAATCTAGCACAAGGAAAAATGCTGAGATGTCACAGAGAGAAAGAAAACCTTTAAGGTGATGGAGTAGTTTTGGTAGCTGAGCAGCCCAACAACTGAAGAGTTTTAGAAGGTGTCTTGAAAAGGAAAAGGTTAAAAGGAGAATAATGAGGAATCTTTGCAGATATTAGTATCTCCTAAATGGAAATATTCTTCAAAAGCAGAGACGTGATGTAAATTTAAAATTTAAACAACAGAGTTAACATCTAAAAAATGAAATTCAAGATAATGAAGAAAGGCTGAAAAGACCCCCTGAGAGGAAACCAGTCAACTGTTTTCTGGGAACTTATACAGCAGGATAACATGGTTCAAACAACTAGTTAGAAATTCATTCTGAATAAGGGCAGGTTTTCTTATATAGGGAGAAAGAAACTTTTTTCTCCCTTATAGATAGAATTTCTTTGTAAGCGTGATGGAAAAGAGACCTTAGATATAGGGGGAGTGTTAGAAGTACAGTAAGATTTAAACATAGTTTGCCTCCAAAACTTGGACAAGGACATTTGACATATATAATATAAGAGTCAGATTCATTATGACTGCCAGTGGCACAGGCACCGCTAACCTCAGCAGCCCTTAGGCTTGGTTGCCTTTCGTGTGCCGAGCTGCTGTGTTAAGCACTCAGTCTGGGATGAATCACTCCACCTAGAAATTGAAGAATTTACACCAGCAATGGCAGCATAAGTAAGTCTGAAATAATTAAAACCTGGGTCAATTGAATTACATATAGGATAAATAGGATGTTTCTGAAGGGAGCTTGGAGACTAAAATAACTACAGCCATCCATTCTGCCTGCTTTCAGCAAGGCTCATGTGGTCTGGACAGCTCTGACACTATTCTGAAAAGATAAACTTCACAGGTGTGTAAACCCATTTACCTGCAATGTGAACATGTCTTGGCTGTCTGGTGTTCAGGGCACGAAACCAAAAGTAACTCAAGAGAGACTTTCCTAGAAAAGCTCAGATATCTGCAGACATTGAGGTTTGAAAGCAATCTGTCTCCCGAGTCCAGAAGGACTACCTGTAAAAGGCCGTATCACCAGAAACACACTGGAAATACGGGCAGGTTCATGTTGCCTCAGAAGCTTATGACAGAATACAGTTTTGGCTGCACACTATCAAATGGAGTAGAGATGTAGCCTGAGAAAAATAGGTAGTAATATTAAAATTTCATATTGCTGCTGATAAATCTATGTGCTCTTGTTTCAAAACTATTGTCTGAAGATTTGATACTGTAAAATATATTGCATTTTTTTCACTGAGATCCTCTCTTAGGGGATATAGTCACTAAAGGGACAGGCTGTGTAAGGTTCCTAATGGTCTTATAAGGTCTTATGCTTTGGCCATTTGTTATGCATCAGGTCATTGTGTTCTCATGGAAAAAATGCCTCTTGCTCTGCACCCTCACCAGGCTTTAACCCTTTCACAGTGGTAACAATTTTGATCTTGACCTTGTTTGGTTTTGGAATATTTTAGATACATTCACCTCTTCCTGCTTGTTGGCTTCTGTGGTCAACATACAGTTCACCCAAGAATTCCCTCATCACTGAACCAACAGAAACCCCAGCTTCACAACCACATACCTGAAAACCCAGGCTTGATCCAGTTGAGCCCAAAACACTCCCAAGCACTCGAATTCCAGCACAACCTGCTGCCTGGGAAGGCTCAAACAGACATGGAGGGAGGGAGCACACTTGCATCTCACTCCCTAAGACCTACTTACTTAAGGACAATGTTAAATTCAAGTCCTCCATGGGCTTGCCAGAAAGATGAAAAGATTTCATGGAGGAAAAAGTCAGAGCAAGAAAAGTAAGAAGAGAGGAAGGGAGAGCAAAATTTTTCATACCTTTTTTTTTTAAGGACTTTCCTCAGGCTAAATGACTGTCCCCCTATCCTGAACCTTTCCCATTTTGAGAATTGCTATTTTATAGCAGTTGATTCACTGACATGTTATGTTGTATGACATTACATGTTGTAGTATAAAAAGCATTTTATCATCCCATAATTTAAAGTATGAGAAGTAATTTGCAGTATAAGTGACAAAAAAGACCTCCATCATAATGAACTTATTAACACAAAAATTTAATTATTGAATGATGGATGATATATGTATATCTACATGATTGCAATAGTACTTTTGTTAATTCATCAATAAAAATAAATCTCACTCATATTTCTTTTTTAAGCATTAGTCATACAGCATTGAAATATCAAAATATGTTCAGAAAAAGAAACCGCATCTTTTTAGCATATATGAAAGTCAGCTCATAAAATTTCAGTATGTAAAAGAAAACTAGAGGGAAGTATTCTTCTGGGTTAATGTGCCTCTATTTTAAGATAAGACAAAAGGATTTTTATTTGAAATTACATTTTCACCTAGCACAAATCAGAATTCTTCAAGATATAACTCAAATATATCAATTAGGTGACAAAACTTACCTGCATGAATGAGGTCAATGGCATGTTCTGAGAACAACTTTAATAGGATCAAGACTTCATCTGTTAGATTACAAATATAAATCTTGCTGCAATTTTAAATTGTAGAGAAAACTCAGAATTTTAAGAGTGATAAATATGAAAAACTACATAAACAGGTGTAACAAACCAACTCCTACTCAAAATTGCTAAGCCATGAAAATTATTCTGTATTTATACTTTTCATAAGCTTTTTCCTCAAAAACAAACTAAGATCAATTTGATATCATTTCAATATTAAGTCTCCAATTTGTCCTTGGCTCACAAAGAGTGTGACATGAACATTTTTAAGCTTCTTAACTGTGCATGTTTCCCTCAGACTTAAATGTCCTTCGATTCCTTAGAGCCATGACCCTACAAATTGCATTGATCTTTTCTCTGACAGTGTTCACTGTTGACATACTTACTTTTTATAAGTGGATATTCCCATCTATACAGATGGTAGTGCTCTTACTTCCATTGTTGTACCCTCACTCAAGTGCATTGAAAAATGGTTTTAAAAAATAGAGTTTCCTACTTTGGCTTCTCACTGTAAGCTTGTTTATACAAATGCACCTCAGTTGTATATATAACACCTGCAGAAACATTATTCAGCTCTCAGAGTCTGGTAGGAAATGGTGCCCTGTCTTCAGATGCATTGATCAGACAAGAAGCGTTACATGCTGAGGAATCCCTCTCCTCATTTTTCTCAGCTGGGTGTATTGTGGATCAATACCTGACTCTGGGAGGTTGAGTGGCTGAAGCCTTCTCTCATCTAGCAGGGCTAGAAGTAGCTTTCACACTGGTCTGCTAGTAGTGGAGTAAAGAGTTATGGAATAACAATGACTAATCTTATAATTTAAGATACTGCCCTGGACACCTGATGCCAAAATACCAGAAGGCATTAAAACTCACTATTATAAACTGAAAATTATTATTTAGAAAAAGCATTCCAAAACACTTTAGTCTATAATACATTAAAAATGACAATTTAGAATGGCAATAAGTACTTTCAATCACAAATGCAAGAGTACTTTCAGTCAATGAAAAGACAAAAGCATGGGTTTGAACTCTACTTTAATCACCAATCACAAATCCTATAAAATGGGCAAACATTTTTTCATCAGAAAAGCTGAGATTGAAAGTGATGTAATTTGCTGCTAGTCAGATCTGGCATTGTTTGCTGTGGTCTTCGCTGTACCATGTTGATTCTCCTATTTGAGTTTTCATCTTACAGGTGAAGCCTCATGAACAGTCACACGATACAGACCTTGTAATCTATGAGTTTCAATTTAAGGTAGAATGCAAGGTAGAAAACTTTAAAATTGTTAAATATTATTAAATATTTTATTACTTCATTAGTCTTATTAATATTGGTTTTGTACCTCTGATGTGCATGAGTGATATTTATAAGAACTACAGATCTCAAACCTCTTTCCTTTTTTTATATTTCCATACCTAGATTTGAGAATAATTTCTTTGCAAAATCATCACTAAATGTGCACTAAAATTCTATGTTTAACCACATAGCTCAGTGCTATATTTGATAAAGTAAATGTTGCTTTTGTTTCCTCAAAGCGGATTATCTGATCTTCAGGGCAGTACCAGAAAGTGGCTCAGAATTTGAATAACTGAATGTTCTTCTGTAAAATTTGTTGTAACTTCTGCTATTTTTAAGTATATATCAATATTTCAGAAATTTCTGATTAATGGTTTTCCATTTTTAAATAACACATAGTAGCTGGTGATAATGTCCTAGTTTTACATTTTTTCTGTTTTCTCAGTGCACTTCATAGCATTAAGTTCATTAATTTTCAAATTTTCTGGCCTGCTAAACATTTAAAGTCCCTTCACATAACACATTCTTATTTAGTTTAAAGAAGCACATTCCTCTAATTGTTCTTCTTGACCAGTCACAGGATTAAAAAAAACTCCCAAAGTCCCAATATCACCAGATTTCATAGTCTATAATTTTATTGCTCTTGGCTTTTGACTGGATTATTTATTATATCTTTAAATTCCCATAAAAAATCAACATGACATCCTGAACATTTATTGCAAAGTTAGAATATAAAATATTAAATGACTGGAAACTCACCAGCACCTCAAAAGCAAAAAAAAGGTGAAACTTTTGCTTTTAAATGAAAGTCAGTGTGGCTAACAATCTTCACGCAGTGACTTTCAAAACACTGCTTCTGCAGAAATACTAATTCCTAGGCTCTGCCTTTCTTTGCAAATCTGGAACTTTTTCCAATCAGGCACTGCTGAAAGGGTGGGGCAGAGGCAGCAGGTCCTGTTGCTGCAGCTTGTAGTTAACCATTTAATAGCAAGAACCATTTAGGATTGGTTTCTAGGAATTTTCAAGATTGTTTTCCCCTTTATGCAACTGAAAATACTGAGAGCTGTGTAGGAGCTTTTTAGATCTCAAAACACGCCAAATATCTAATATTCAATAGAGTAAATGAACTATGCAACTGTACTACCTCTAGGGCACAACGTGTGAGGCCTTGAGCGCTGTCATGTCTCAAGATCATGTCATGTATAGACATGCCTGGATATAAAACTGAGATATGGTGGCCTCATGAGTGTCCACTGAACAAGAACTTTGGAAAATTACATTGGACTATCATTGCTAATTCAAAATTTTGTTAAAAATCAATTCAACCCTAATCAGGAAATAGATGAGAGTTCCTTACATATTTATTTTTTACCAGGTCTGTGTTTTGGAAGTTTCTTTACAGCAGTGATGTGACTTTTTTCTATTTTATTTTTATTTTGAGAGCTATATGTATATATAAAATAGTTTTAAAAGTTAAATAAATGTGTATCTGCAAGAAGAGATACTAGTTATGCTGCTGTAAAGAGAAACTGTTAATCTCCTGGTAATAAGCCATTTCTCACATACTGTTAGGAAATTATTAAGTTTGAAGCAGCTTACTAAGAAATAGCGGAATCCTCTTACTGTTGGTAGAAGTGGTTGCTCATTTGTGTGTTCGGAATCACAAAACTGCTGAGGGACATGTGGAGAGAGCTTCAGATGAGTTCTGATCCTTAGGATCAGGAGTGGCCAGTGAACAAGGATACATTGCCTTGCCCACATAAACAGCAATACAAATGCTGTGTTACACGAAATTAGCATATACCGTACAAAATACTCTGAAAAAATGCTTGATTCACATGTAGCCCATGTATTTGTTACGTTGTAAAACCTAAGACAGGCTGAGGGCTGCAGAAGGGGCTGATGACCTCGGGAGCATTTCCAAAGTCATGCCATGGCAGTAGCACTTCCCAGGCTGCGGAGCTGGTTTGAGCATCTCCCATTCCTTGAGCACTTGCTCCTTTCAAAAACAGTCTGTGAGATGGATCCCTCACTTTGAGTGCTGCACTGCAGTGACTAAGCATATGATACCTTGCTTCTAAAACAGAGTAGCGAGGCTGTTACTGCCTCCTCTCTGCACCATGTGCTGAGGCATGCCTTGAGTGTACACTGACTTAAAAGCAAAGGCTTAAAGTTTCAAAAGTTCTACTTTTCATATGGGTCTGAATTTTCTGTGCAGTATAAAAAAGTATTTACAAGTTTCTACAATCTAGGAGAGGTTACCACTTCATAGCAGCCCCATCACTACGCATGCAAGCGAAAAATTCTTTTGGTTTACTTAATTACAGTTGACTTTTTCCCCCATTATCTTGTGCGTTAAACATGTTCCTGATGTTCCTGCATCTGCTTCTTTGATTCAGGGGAATCTCAAGTGTGAAATCAGTGCTTGCTGTTCTATCTGTTTGGAAAAACCCCTCACAGAAACAAGTATAACTAAGACTTTTCAAAAGTAAATACTTTTGTCATTTTGTCTTTCAGGCTTCTGGCCTTTCCATTGACCACATGAGATAGCAAGTACCTGAATGCTATTAATGCGGTTAGGCAACCCACAAAACTAATAATTTGAGTATGGCAACGTCTTTGGGTTTGTTAGCTCTGCAAATTTGGCATCATCACAGGGTATGGAGCAATCTGTTTTCTATCAGCTTTTCTTTTTCTTTCCCAGGTGTGGTAATAGGCCAAGACCAGAACTTAAATCTTGTCTTAAATTCAATTTTACCTTAATGTAAAATGAATCAGTAGCGTTACGTAATGTACACTGCATAGCCTACACAGCCTTGTTTATTTTTTTAACTGAAGAGAGCTGCTATTATGCTTGCTAAGGTAAATGGAAACAGATGTTTTGGAAACAAATATTTAAGAAAATTAATCTTGAGTTCGTAATGTAGATTGCCAGTAGAAGGGGTCAGTGCACTAATCAAATGAAAGAAAGCAGAAAGATTGCTGCTCTGTACTGCAGTAATTTGCTGCACAAGATAGACTGCAGGAACAGAGTAAGTATGGGATTCATTCAGTTTGGTAGCAGTCCAGTAGTTCTAAGCTATTAAATGTATTTGCTCAGATGAAGTAGTAATGCAGCTGCATTGTGACTTGTCCCATTAAAATATTTTTTTTTTCCTATGGAACTGCATAAATAATTTGGGGTTTTTTTCAGTTTTCTAAAATAGAAATTACTTGATTGCAGTTAATAGAATTAAAGTAGCAAAGCAGTAAGCAGAAGCAAGCATTTTAATCTAAAGCAAAGCCTATTGCCTATATTTTGACTTAGACACAAGTTGAATTTAAAAATGTAATGAGAATAACAATTTTAACAATGCATACATATATGTACTAATAGAGATGGATAATATACTGTGTCTGCATCATGTGGCTTTCTGATTTCCTCTAAACAAGACACAAGGACAGGATTGACAATCTAGGTGTTAAATCTAGGGGGAAAATGGTTGCAGCAGACAAGAGTTCCTCATACAGATAGCTCACGGGGAATGTTCTGGTTTTACCAGCATGTGGGTTTTGCTTGGCTAGTTATCTTGTTTGGGGAAGGCTGGCTTATTTTATTTTGTTTTATTTTTCAAAACTGAGGCTTGTATTTTCTTCCTAAATTAAAGAAATTAGTTGTGAGTGAAAACTAGAACTAAACCCTCTTTTCCCATAGGTAGTGCTAATTTTTTTCTTGTCAGCTATGAATATATCTCTAGTGATTTTCAACTGCTTTTCCTCAAGTGAATTTACTAGATATAATAGAGAAATAGCTCTAGGAGCAGGGATCAGAAACCATGATTACCTTCCGAAATGAAAGATCACTATTAAGATGCCAAGTTCATGTTTTCTTACATGCTTGCTTTCTATCCCATTAATCTTGATTTCATTCCTGCATAGTGATGGCAGAGAACTGCAAAGAGAGATCAGATGGTCTGTTGCCCATGGCCATATACAAGTTTTGCTGACTGATGGAAAATGTGGCTTTGAAATCCCTGGAGCTGATGAGGGAGTTTAGCAGAAATACTCATGTAATGAAATGTAAGCTAAGCAACTGTACCACAGTGTGGATATCATAGACATGAGTTGCATTTCCTATTCCTGTCTGTTCTGTTTTCTGGCTCTTGGGCAGCCTAGGCTGAGCACTAAACTGCCTTCCTTCACATAGCTACCCCCTGGCTCTTTGCAACTCTGTGGCAAACTAAATAGTCATCCTCTCCCTCATCACTCCCCTTCTGTGACTCATTGCACCAATAACCTTGTTGTGTGTCAGGTTAAGTAATGGAAATACCCAGCTGCAAAGTATAGATTTTCACTTGAGCTGGTACATGCTATTTGATTACTTCCAATATTTCAGATAATTTATTTAAAGCTCAGTGTATATCTATGTACCCTAGTCTGATGTCTGCAGTAGTATTGTACCTACCCTTTATTTAAAATTAATATGCATTAAATGAATACAGTTAGCCAAGTCCAAGTAATCTAATGCAAGCAAGTTCCTTGTGCCCAGATCTGCATTACCCATGCTGAGAGGGAATCTGGTAAACAAAAGATATGGGAGAATCCTATTGACATTCTGATAATATGCATCTATCCCTTATAAACCGGTCCATGAGAGTTACATTTAATTTTATATATGAAGTACAGAGAGTCATAGAAAGTTGTATAGTCCCAGTATTCTAAACTGATTTCTGCCCTTCTGCCAAAGGTATTCCTTTGGATATCCTACTTACCTTTGCTACCTGTAGTAGCCCTAAAATAGAGACAAACAGGCCAGACACAGACTTGGGATTTCTGCTTAGCTAAGGCGCATATATAAAACTGTAGTGGTTTCCCATAATTTCCTTCCTCTCCTCTCGCAAATTCACACTTTGAGGAAGCTAATTTATATTTATTCTGTATGTTGAAGACAAGAATGATAATGACTAGTTGATAAATCAAAAATAATGAGAAACTGTGCCAATAAACAATGCAAAATGTTTTAACACAGAGATCTGGGCTCTGTGCGTTTACATATAGATTCACTAATTTATTTTGTAACAGCTAAATTTTAATTCATGAGTATTGTACCAGGAGATCAAACATTGAAGCATGTTGCAGTTTTAGATTTAAACATATAAATAATATAAAGAAACTCACTTGCCAAAGTTTAGGTATTGTGCAGTCCTGTAGTTTTACATATATGCTAAGGTTCTCCTGACCAAACTCTCCAGAAACTCACGTCACTATTCGTTATGAAGGCATGAAGAACATGAAAATTAACAGTAATCTAGATGCTTACCAGGTTAGGAAATTATCTTCTTGTTCCTTTTTCAAGCTTATCTCTTTTTCAGAGAGTTATATATAATTTAGTTGACTTCAAGGGATAGTGTGTAACTGATATGGAAGCATTGTTTGACAAAGCACTGTCTCTTAATCTATTTGCCAATATGTTCCTCTACTTTTCCTATAAAAATTATTTAGGTGAAATTTGAAGACTATAAAAATTTGCAGATGCTCTAGGGATATTTCATAGTTCAAGTTATTTTTAAAATATGTATAGATCTGAAATTATGCAAGGTGTACAGTAGTTCACATCCATCAGGGAAGTGCTGAACCAACTGCATGTATATCGTCCAGATGGTCTGTGTGTGCATAACTAATCTCGTGTAGTTCTGGGTACTTCAGACTTAATATGCATGGGCACATCAACTGTGCTTTGTGCAATTACATAGATGCAGCTGAACAACTTGTAGTTTATTGTGCTTGTGGTCTACAGATGGTCTAGTCCATGCCCACTGAGTGTACTGTGTGTGCTCTGCAGTTATCTGGCTTACAGCAATGTATACTACAAAATATATATGAATATACTTTGCTTGGAAAATATCAGAAGAAACACAATGATTCTATTCTCAAACTTTATTTTCCAAAATTTGAAATGTTTTGCCTACTGATAAACTGCTCATAAGAAAGTCGCTCAGACTTGGAAAGGTGGAGGGAAAAAAATCTCATTCCCTCCAGGAAAGTAGAAAAGAACTTAATAAGAATCTGTATTTTATGTATTCTTATATTCTTATATTCTTACCTTTGTGGAATTACAAGTGTAAATTAAAAAAAAAAAAAAAGTCCATTTGGATCATGTAGGCAATCTGTAGTTATTCAAATAATATTTAATAAATCACTTGGTAGAAATCAGAAGGATATAATTTGATTACGTTGTCTGGTATCAATTTTTATCCATCCCCATAACAGATAAGTGAGAATAAATTCATTGAGTATAGTAAAGGAAATACAAACCTATTAGTTAATCACTGTGATATGACAGATTAAAGTGCTTTGGGACTGACTGTAGTGAAATCTGTAGGTATTTAGTATTGACTTTTAAATTTATAGAAGATTTCTATTTGCAGTTCTAAATACTTAAAATCATGAAAATGCGTGAAGAAATGGAAAATGTATCTGTAATATCACCCTCTAATCTGCTAAGTAGAGGATAAAAAGTAGGTAATCTTCACAAAGCCTCCTGAAACATTTTGTAAGTACAGCCTACTTAGATTTAGTTACTCTAAAGGTGTAGCTGGCTAGCTCCATGTGCATTCGATGGGCCTGAAACATTCCAGGATTAATTATAGAAAAACAATATAGAGTTCCTTTCTATAGAAAAAATACAGGTATTATTAGAAAAGCCCACAGCATTTGCCATTTTTAAACTCAGTGTGTAAACACAGAAGCTGAATCAAATGTTTTTGCAATAACTCATGGCTATGAAGGAGCTTGTTTCTGTGCACCTGCAGGCAGATCCTGCGGGCTTACCTCCTTGTCCTGCATCCCAGGTGGAGACACTCACTGAACTAAAAGGTGATCCTGACACAGCACCCTATGGTTTCAGAGCTCTTCTCTGCTGACTGCTCACATTTCCTTCCTCTTCAACATATGAGATTGCCCTTGCTACTGTCAAGCACCTCCCTCCCACTGTGCCAGGGTTTCTTTGGCTTGCTGTGCCCTCACTGGCCACTGTGGCAGGGAACACTGAGTGCTGTGTACAGTGGTGGTTTTGCAGAGTGAATGAAATTTTCAAAGGAAAAATGGCAAACGGGAAAGCCACGCTCCTCGGTCTCACTAGGAGGAGGAGGAGGAGAGGGACAGGCAGACATGTCTGTGTAGACTCATTTGCTGATAGCCATGGGAATTGCAGAAGAGGAGAAGAGGGAGAAGGGAAGGGAAAGGGGAAGGGAAAGGGAAGGGAAGGGAAGGGAAGTCTTAGTCCCTTTCTTTGCTCAATAAGCTAAGTAGAAAGGAGAGCCTGACTATCTCTTCTCTCTTAAGTCTCTGTAGCCCACAGAGCAAGTAGTATCCACCTACAGCTGTGTCTTCTGTAATATCTGAATAATAGCTTAGCACGAGATCTGTTTTCCAAATTGTGGTGCCACTTATGGGGATCAGTCTGGGATCAGAAAGTTCAGTGATGTGGCAGGTAGTTTTTTCTCCTTCTTTCCAAGTATCCACAAGATGTGATTGAACAGTAAGAAACAATGTCCTAGTGAGAGCTCGTAACTGTTCAGTAGTTAAGTGACTGAAGTTTCAATTCCCAGAAGTAACCAAAACCAGGATGTAGGGAGCTGAAGACTGTCTGGAGGATGCTGTCTATGTAGAGGAAGGCAAGATTTTAATTCCTTTTTGGTTGAGGCATATTTTTCTTGTGTCCTTTCCCCCCACAATGGAGACAGAACAGGACTTATCCCTTAGAAAGAAAGGAAAGCTGTACAGAACTGGGTTTGGCATGAGTCTGTACTCATGTGAATACTTTGTGTTTTGTTAAGGGATTAGCTCCCTTTAATTTTTTTTACAGTGAGAAATATGTCACTTTGATTCTTTAGAAGTAGTTCCTCTGTTTTGGGGTGATGATAATATACATCTCTGTGAAATATGGGGGGGGGAGGTACCTTTCTTGAGAAATCAAGAAAATTGAGTTTGTAGAGCCCATTAGCACTTTGACCCTTCTTTCTTGTGTATTCACTATATTCCATTACTCAGCATATACATGTGATTAAGTTATTTGTGCTCACCCTGGCATTAATGATCTAGAGAATTTGGCGTTTATTACCTTCTTTTTAATTTCCCAGGTATATTTTTTCTTTTTTCTGCCTTTATTTTTCATCTAATTTCTTATTCTCCTTTTTGACTTTTCTTAAGTTTAACCCTATCTGTATTTGCTTCTCTTCCTGCTCCTTTCCCAGTTCTTCCACCTATGTTTTATTTTTCTTTTTTTTCATCTCTGCATTTTTATACTGTTAATCTTCCAGTCTTCCTATTTTTTTCCTTTTTGCATTTTTCATATTCTTCCCTAATTCTGTCTACATTCACTTACAGTATTCTCTTGAGCCATTATTTTCCATAATTTCTAGGGTTGTTTTCACAGATTTAATTTGTTTTAATATATTTTCCCTCAACCATCGCTTGTATTCTTACTTCTTTCTCATTCCATATATCTAGCTTATTTCAATGGCTACTGACCTGCATTGATTCCTGAGTCTCCTGAAAGGCTGACTGATCATTTCATAAGGACCCCTGCAATGGGTGGAGACTGCATATTTCTCTGTACATTTAGGCATATATACACTATTGTGAGCCCACAGATACATTTCCTCTGTATGTCTGGTGTCATCAGAAATCTATTCAGCAGCATGAAAGATACCAGATCAGTAGTCTTAACAGGATTGCTTTTTTTTTTTCCCCAACAGGTTTTTTTTCTCAGTTGCAATATATAAATAAATATGTATATTAAAATACTTCCAGAATTTTCCAGTCACAGCTATTGAATAAAGACCCAGGTACATAGTAACAGCTAATCTGAAATAAAACTAGGCAACTGCTCTTCTTCTTATCTAGAATAACTACCCATACAAAAACTTACTCAGAACCACTACTTTAATATTCCATAACACACAGACTTGGTTTTTATTGTTTAATAGAAATTCTGATTCTACAGGGCTTGTTTTCTGATACTGTTTCTGAACTCACTGAAAATTTCTGTGTAACCTCTGAGGAACTGTGTTATTTATAGCTACCAATGTAATTCTGCTTGATTCCAGAGGAGTATAAGGTGGCCACAATATAACTAGAGTTATGAGGAAAGAATGTATTTAATTATTCCTAAATATCATGCTTTTGCTTATTTGGAGTAAAAGGTAATTATAATCCTGGAGCTGAGAAAATTTTGCAGTTTCAATAACTAGCATAAGAACCACACAAGTGCTTCTTACAAAGGTCAAGTCACCAACTAAGCTTCATACTTTATCTTTCTTTACATACTTTCAATATTTTGTATTTTAACATTTCAACATAGCATAAACAAAAGCATTTAAAAATAAATGTTATCTCTTTCTTACTTGGTGATTTAAACATGTTTGTTGGAATTTTGTTTTCTGCTTTCTTTTAGTATTTTCCTATGCAGAAGAATAAATGGTAATTAAAATGTGCAGGATGAAAAGATGGAGCAGTCAGTGCTTGTACCACCAGGACCAGACAGCTTCCAATACTTCACTAGAGAGTCTCTTGCAGCTATTGAACAACGCATTGCTGCAGAGAAGGCTAAGAATCCTAAACAAGATCGTAAAGACGATGATGAAAATGGGCCAAAACCAAACAGTGATTTGGAGGCAGGAAAAACACTCCCGTTTATATACGGCGACATACCTCCAGGAATGGTATCTGAGCCCTTGGAAGACATGGACCCATACTACATCAACAAAAAAGTGAGTCTAATATCAATCCTATTCATATGCCAGTGTTTGGAGTGCTTTATCATGTTCATTTAATTTTCATGGAACAGATCGTGTAGTTACTTCAGTATGTTAATTTGCAGCCGGAGTCCATCCACCTTAATGGTTACTAATTTTTCACCCTCTTCTTTTAATTTATATCAAAATTTATTTGTTTGATACAACTGAATTTATGTAAAAGGAACATTTATATCAAAGCTGAAACATAGTATGTGGTCTTCGATTATAAGCAATATATAATACCTGTACAACACACGTATACATAATATGTATATATTTTGCTAACTTTAAAAAAGTGAATATACGTTGGAACTGAGTACACCAACATTCTGTAAGGTTCTTCAGGTTTGAAACTGACAGCATGAACCAATACATAGAACATTTTGTTCACAGAAATCTGCTTTGACAGCATATTCTTAAGAATTTTATGGAATCAATAGAGAAACAAACAGATAAACAGAAAATACAATAAAAAGAGTGTAGAAGTTATTTTAAAGTTTCTAGTGAAGCTGACCTTGGACAGGCCTGGAATCCTTTCAGGATGATTCTGTTGCACAACCCACATGCAGCAGAAAAAGTTCATGTTTTATAGTGATATCTAGATTTGGTGATACTTGATCTATTGGATTCTGTGATTATAAGAACTTTATCAATATCAAATAGGAGTTATTTTGACTTTAACAAACTATTGTGTTCTAGGTGTCTCAGCTTGCTAAATTTCATGTGATTTATGAGTCCTATCTTGACAAGAGAGAAAATACTATATGAAAGAACAATATTTTTATCTGTATTATTTGATGCCTCTGAAAGAGCCTTTATCTGCCATTCACAGCATATGAAGATTTCTCTTTAAATCACAGTTCTACTTTTACAAAGATAAAAGATGTGTTTCTATAAAAGCAGGCTTTGTAGAGTTCTGTACTAATTGTGTCTATTTATGATACAATATCTGATATAATTTTATCCCCACCTGCCCACAGCTCATCCTGGACTTCTATAGCCAAATTAGTCTGTCTTGTGTCTCTTACAGTAAAAATGGATACACAATAGGTATGACCTATGGTAGATATGCTTCTAGAGCCCTTAGGAATGGAAGACCCTTTCAATCCCTTCACAAATGGAGCTGAAAACTTACCACAAACCTGGCTGAGGTCTGATGATAGATTTGCAAGAAATGGTGACAAACCAGCTGAACACATTAAATCAAGTTTCTCTACTATTTAAATGGAAGAATCTTTTTATTTGCACACTAAATAACTTTTATGGGCCAGTCATGTACCCTCTGGGATTCTCTTCTTTCTGCTGAGGTCCACACATGCTCTCTATGCAAATGCTTTAATCTTCTTGGGGACAGAAATAGAAACAGCCCTGTCAGTCTAAGACAAGACAAAAATTTCTCACATGCTGCAAGTCTCTCTTTTTTTCTTCCTTCAATAAGAAGGAAATGGACTTTCCTAACAGAAATTCAACAATCTGTTTCAATTTTACATCACTAGTTTAAAATATTAAATTTCTATATTTTCTTATCTAGCTTTATGTGAATTCTGGAAATACTTTTGTCTTGTTTCACTTGTATTTTGAAAGTATTGGCAGCAGTTGATGCTCCTGCAAGTCTCAAAAGGAGAAATACTTTGAGGAAAGTCTGAAGCAGAAGTGAACATCTCCAGGAGTTGCGTAGGACTCGTAATGCTCTTTAACATTTAACATTTCAGCTTCTTCTTTACCCCTCTCTGAATTTGATCTTGTAAAGCCAAGTCCATCAGCACACACTCTTCTGATGTAACAGCCTGATAACCACTGCACAATCATTAGAGATTTTATGTTTCAGGCTGGAGAACATATCTCTGAAATATCATGGATCCAATGAAAAACACCAGAACGAAAGAAAATATTTATTTGCAAGAAAGGGTTAGGACAAGTGTATGTATTATCAGATGCCACCATTGCTTCAGACCTCTCTTGAGAGCTCTGCATAAAACAAAGCTGCTTTTATGACAGAAACTGTATCAGATTAACTTCAAAACTTTCAAATAGGGAATAGAAATGGTTGCCCGCAGCACTGATCAAATGACACTAATGAACATCATCATGGTTTTTATTTAGGAAATCTGTATAGGGTTTTTAGGAATATCTTTTTTTATTACAAATTAGGGTTATGAATGAAATCACCTATCATTTGCCTCATATGCTAGTATTGCATCCCATTTCCTGGTGTTTTGGGGTTTTTTCTTATTTTGGTCAAGGAAAGATTTGTCAAGCTCACTGTATTTTTGCATGCACTGAATGTTGAAAGATCATCTAGAGTGTTTTATATTTCATCTTTGGGTCTCCCTTTTCTAAGCAAAAGATCTGTGCATGCCATGATTTGATACAGTTGAATACAAAATAAGAAAGGAATAAATAAATGTGCTGAACTGATTTGAGAGCCCTAATTTATGCCTAAGGTAGCCCTGAGATGAAAAGTTAAAATGTGAAAACCCATTAAGAGAAAAAGAAGCAAACAGGTATACTAGATTTTTGGTTTTGTAACTGTGCTTCTATGCAAAACCTACCACCAAAGAGGATATAATAATACTCAATATGAATCTGAAGTTGAAGGGAAAAAGAAAAAATTAACAACCACTGTTTGACAACAGAATAGCCCATTACAGCAGTTTTACACACCTGACAGTATTTTTGATTTACACTGTATCACAGATAGCACGAATGCCAGCAACTGTACCCTTGAAACATAATTATTTTATTATAATATAATACAATACTGTTCTCATATACTTAGAATTTTATTATAATGAAATGCTGTTGACTGTGGTGGCCAATACTGCTGGTCTTTAGAACTGTGAAGTTTAACATTCTAAAGGGTTGCAATGCTCTTTTTTTCTAATCCATAATTGAGTAAAAGTGAATTGGAACTTTGTTCATTTTTTGTGTTCTGCTTCTGTGTAAGTGCAAATCAGTGTGTTCCCGGTATAGTAGTGACTGCCTGCTCAAGCTGCCATCACAAAGGATCAACGATGTTCACATCACTGTCTATAGAAAACAGATCAGCTGGAACCCCCTAAGATCCTGACCTGTGGGCATGAATCAAAATCTGGTCCACTTGGTTTCATACTTTAAGGGCTCGCTCTTTTCCCCTAAACCTTGCTGCTATGTTAAAGAGGAAGGAGAGAATAGGTGGAACTAAATAGGTACAACTTCACTTTCCTCCTGCTATAATAGAGATACAGCATTTTTTATTGGCACTCCATGCCCTGCCTCATGTCAGAAGGATGTTGAATGATTTCTGTCAGATAAGATGCCTCTTTTTGTCCCGGCATTTGGTAATATCAGTCCCTAACCTGATCAAATCACTAATTCCTGGCTTTCACAGACTTGTTCTTGGGTTGCAAAAAACCCAAAAAGATTCTGTAAAATTGCTTCACTAAACTTTATAATATCAGTAAAGTTGAATGCACTAGTGATTTTAGAAATTTTCATAGTTGCAAGTGGTAGAATTTTAAGTGAAAAGTTCTAACAAGGCAAAAAATTAGGACTTGCTAGAAAACATGGTTTCAAAAGATAACCACAAAACCAAGAAATAGCAACTTTCCCTATGCCATGAGTCTCTTGTTCTGGCTGCCACTGGAGTTCTTCCGGAGAAACTGAGGACCCAGCTCAACAATATGTCACCTCCTGTTTTTCAAAAGGTCCTATGAGGTTTTAGGTTGTATTTATTTAACTGTAGGAAATGCAATGGGGTAGCAGTCAGCCTGCTAAATGTAGCCTTCCAGAAACTACATGTAAAGCTAACTAGGAGGAAGGAGAACAGAAGAAAGGTTTTGGGAACTCTTTGTCCCAGAGCTTCTTGGAGACCATATCTTTGTTCAGTGTTGACTATTCTTCTCTCTTAGCTACATCTCCTCAAAACACTACTCCGCTTCCTTTGCCATTCTAAAAATGCAGTTTCTGGCTTTATTTCAAATATGGCAGAAGTTAAAGAACTGGGTTTTAGGTTACAGATGCAAAAGCAGCAAATCAGAGACTTCTCTTCAGGGGATTCTTTGAATTTATATTCACACTCTAATACTTTGAGTGTGAGCCGGTTTTGTGCCTTTATAAAAATGAATTAAGCACTTTGTAAAACATAAACCCTAAAAAGTATACATAATCCTTCATATAGGAGCATTACTTTTACAATTAATTTAGAATTTTTTTAGCTTTTCTCAATGTATGTCTACTTTGTCCTCACAGCTTTGGGTACAATACTTCATGTTAATCCACACTGCCTACACATTGGCTTGCATCTGGGTTGGGAGTAGAGGGAGATATAGCAGGCATATCAGGGGGGTTGAGCTTACACAGGGATTGAATATCAGTCCTTATTTGTATTTTTTAATGACAATTCCTCTTCAGAGATAAGATACAATTTTAGTTCATGTCTAAGCCTAGAAGTCAGAGGACCAACAAAGTCATTCTGAGGGCTCGAGTCACAAAGATGCTTTGAGTGAAAAATTAAAATGGAGTTAGGGAATTTATGTCTTGTTGGTTCTTCTTATGCAGGGCAGCAGAAAGTAGAACAGCTAAAATAGCAGCAGCTTCCAACTGAAATTGGAGCTGTGCCAGCATGCTGTTATTTTCCATAAGGCATGTTAGAAAATAGATGTATGTTTAATATGCTTGTGTTCAAAGATTTTTAAAAAATGTAGGTTGACTAAATGTAGGTGGTGTAGTCTAAGATACAGAGTTAGTAGGGAGTGTGATTTTTTTAATGCATTTTGTCAAGTACCTCATAGCTAGCTACAAAAGCAAAGAGCAGGAGCTGGAGGCTTCCGAGATGTGAGTCATGGGGACTGGGGACAGACCTGGGAGGGGAAACTCACCTTCCCCCTCGGGGTGTGAGGCTTTAAAATATTGTGCCAAAAAATCATTCATCTGCTTGGTTGCCTCAGTAGTTGAAAGCTTCATTTAAGGTCAGGTCATCTGCAGGTTGTTGTTACCTGCTGTAACTGGAAGTGTCATTTGGAAACATTAGCTCAGACTGTCCTCAGCTTCATGTGCAGTTTCTCCATCTCTGTGCAGAAGCAGAGAAAACAAATGTATACTATTCCTACACATCTTGAGTTTGGACTCAAGACAGTGCAAAATCTGACTGATAATGTCCCTTACTCATAAGGTGTTTGGTCTGTATGGGAAGTTGTGCTGTGTAGAGCTGTGACAGAGAGACAGCTCAGGGAAGAAGTCAGCAAGCGAGTTGGGACTGGAATAGCTTTTTCTCAGGGTTTAATCCTTGCTTCTCCTCTGCCTTCACTACTTGTCATCTGGAACAGACTGGTGGAAACCCTCAACTGTGCACCTCTCTTCACCTCCTGTGGGGTCCTAGAGATTTCTATCTGTACTTTGTGGGTTGTACATAATAAGCTTTCCAAATCTCACCAGACTGAAGAATTCTTGAACCTCCTTGGCATATTTTCTCTGTCTAGAGCCCTCACAGAAATAATCTTATAGTTCACTACTTGCAATCTTGAAATGATGCTTGTTGTCATAGGCACCAGATAAGACCAACATACCCTTTCTGACAATTCCAGTTGCATTCTAGTTTACAGCTCATTTTGTCAGCAATATAACGAAAATCAAGGAGATTTTTTCATTGCTTATTTGTAAAATATACAACTCTGACAAAAAAAAAAAAAGGCAATTTTAGACATTTCTCTTTAATTTCATTTAAATTTAGGTTATAATCCTTGTATCATCCCTTCCACTGGATGCAGGTTTCTTCTGAGTTACTGAACCTTCTGCAGTGTTTTTCATTCTTTTGGGATTGATCTTGTAGTTAAAGAGCACTTTAGGGACACAAAGAAACCTGATAGTTTCCTGTGCTATAGTGTTAATGCTGTTGCAGCCATGATGGCCTGCAGTGGAAGCAAAGCAATGTTACTGCTCTTTCCCTCTCTCCATAGCACAAAGACCGAAAAACAGACCAGAACAAAAAATGTGGACAAGTATATAGTCTATTAAATCAGTTTTTAGAAGGACTTCTAGTTAGTAAGACTAATATATCGTTAACATCCAGAGATGACGTTTCCCTGCTTATGGTATTTCAAACAGGAAGAAAGAATTTTCTGTGAAAAACATAAATAAGATTATAATTTTAGTTTGTAATTTCTGCATCTTTGTTTACAAGAAACACATGTAAGTGTATCATATTACTATACAGAGGTGTTTAATGAAGTATAAAAACATTAATGAATTAATTATATTTTCATATGCCAGGCATATCAGGTAAGTACTGGAAATAATTTTTATTTTGAAAATTAGTCGTGGGTTTTGTGTCTTAACTGTTCAAAAAGTTACATTTTTGGTGATTGGTCGCTTGGAGCATCTACAGTGAAAAAAATCTTATAAAATGTCTTTTCTTTCTCTTTTTCAGACCTTTATAGTATTGAATAAAGGGAAGGCAATCTTCCGATTCAGTGCCACCTCTGCCCTGTACATTTTAACTCCCTTCAATCCTCTTAGAAAAATAGCTATTAAAATTTTGGTACATTCATATCCTTTTTTAGTGGTTGTTCAAAATGTTACACACTGAAATTAAGAAAACACATAACTATTTCATCATAAATAAATGTTTTTGTAGGCTGTCATTTTTATTTTACAGTGAAAGACTTCTGGTAAGGTTTTGTGAATATGAGAAAATATGTTTGTATTTTATACACACATTAATTTTTGAATCAAACTATTTTCTTGAATTTCAATTCTTCTGCTGCAGAAATCTGTATAAGGATTTAAGAATCCATCTTGTTTAATTTTTCAGGAAAGCTTCAGATTTATCTTAAGATTGATTTTTTTTTTTTCATCCCAGATTTATGGGTTTTTTTCCACTCTGAAGCCTATTTATAAAATAGTAACATCTTTTTTTAAAAAAATGCAGTTTGTGCTCCTGAATTCCAGAAGAGCTCTGAGTTTTGCAAGCAGTTAAGCAGATATGCAGCTGTTTAGGATCAGCCAGCTCAAGGTATGTTTATATTGCCTTTTCGGGTTGCTTCTGGGGCCATCCTCAGGATCAGTTTGATCTGTGTTCCTGAAAGCCTGGCTCATGCATGCTGCTTCTCACATTCCCAAACCTGCCCAGTTGCACCATGAGCTTCTGCCAAATTTAATACATTGCCAGAAAGCATAGGCAGCATTCCTGCAGGCAGTTTGCAAAGCATCTGTACATGCAGATGGTGGACAGATTGGGGGCCATAACTGATGGGATGGTGCGCAAGGTAAAGCTTTAGACTGACGTGGGATTGCTGCCTGCTGATCATAACAGTTTGATGGGAATTTCTAGTGGGTGAGATTTTGGTGCATTTGTTTCTTTGCAAAACCTCAGGACTGGGAGATGTACTTACCAAATTAAAACTTCAGTGTGACAGTAAGACTTTTAACATTGAACAAGTTGTCAAAGCAGAAGCCTTATTATTAGAGACTGCTGGCAGAATTTTCTAGGCATTTGGAATAAGTAAGAAACAAGGCTGATGGTTGCTGACTCAGAATACCTTTTCCTTTGAGCTCCTGGAAAGTTAAAGCAGTGAGAGAAGGGGAAGATATCTGGAAAGGAATCAGGGAGCTTTTGGGGCCAGTAGCTAAAAGGGACCTAACAGAGTTGTACAGACACAGTGGTGGTGATGGTGAGAAAGCCCATCCAAATACTGTCAGATTGCAGCCTCTAATGAATGCTCATCCGTTTACATGACAGACTGATTTACAATACCTTCCAACTCTGCTTCTGGGCTAGTTGTGGGTAATGTTTTTCACTGGCATACTGGTTACTGAGTTTGGACTTGGTTTTAACTTTGTCTTAATTGTGTTCAAAGAGTGACCAGCTGGTCTTGATGACGGTAAGAATCAAAAAAATTCTAATAGACAATATGCAATTTCAGTATTTTTCCTTCTATCTATTAACTGATTGTGTGATTGTGTAATTTAGTCTACTATCAGAGGAGGTTTCCTTCCACTGTAGGGTTTGATTTCTTTTTTGCATTTTAACAACTATCAGAGGAGCTATTTTTATCTTAGATATAGACATAGGATTTTTTTTTTTTTAAATCTTGAACATAAAAGTAGATGTGTAGTTCTGTTACTTTCTTATTCTTTTTTCCCCTTTTTTTTTAAATTATTTTTCATTATGGTACAAACACTGTGATATGAAAGAATTTTAACTAAGAACCATGTAATATATTCCATAAGTTTAATTTCAGCTACTTATACAAGGCAAGCCACCTATACAAAAAGGATTAGGGGGTAAAATTGATTACTATTTTTAATAACCTTCTGACTTTTATCTATAAATTCTACTGCCCTCACATTTTCTGCTGGTGTTGGCATTTTGGCCTTCATGATAGAAATGTGCCTTTCATGTTGAAAGATGAGTGCTGAGCACAATGAAACTGGCACATCAATTGGAAAGCCTTCATCTCCACATCCTCCAAATTTTCTAAGCCTCTCTATAGGGCTCTCTCATCATATGTGCCCAGATGTGTGGGCAGATGTTGTTCTCCCTGCAAAGAAAGAGTGTGGCTCTTCCCAGTTCTCACAGATGTTCCCTACAAATATTCTTCCTCACTGCTGGTACCTGTTGTAATACTGGATACAGGAACTGGTAACAGCATGACTCTGCTGACTCATCTGGTATTCTTCCTTTTTTTTTTTCCCTTTTATCTGCCTGACTAAAGTTAAGGTAGAGCATGGAAACTAAGGGGGCAACACAAGAGTGATGGGAGATGGCCACACTTTGGCAATTCATAGGAAAGGATGAAAAAGTGAGAATAGGTGGAGTGTTAAGCAGACAAAAAAGGGGAGGTGGCAGTGGCTGGAACTGCAGAATGTTAAGGAATGTTAGAAAGGAATAGGGAGATATTTTAGAGAAAGTGTGCAAGTACCCTTGTGCAAGTCTTTGGAAGCTGAAACTACAGTATTCCTCAGTGTGACCTCACTGCTAGCAGTTATCTGTGAAACCAATTGGCAGTGTTTGGTTTTTTTCCAATCTTCATCTTCCACCAATCCCCACAGGCTGTAAGAGACTTCAGCTGCTCCTGTAATTGATTAACTTGAGGCTGTATGATGCCTCTAACCCTTCTGCTTGCCTATTTGGGAAGAGCATGAAAAAGACAGTTCATTTCCATGAAGAAGTCATCATAAATCAGAATTATTTATGTATGTATATAGTAGAAACAGTCAATTAAGAGAACATTGAGCTTGTAAATCAATCACTCAAAATGGGGGAGAAGACGTAAGAGATGCAGAGACAGTGAATTGAGATTCCCATAAGGGAAAGCATGGTCAGCATTTATATTTCAAAGTATGTTAGCCCTTACTGAGCAGCTGTTCTGTTTGAGAGTGAACAGCACTTTGGCCCTGCAGCTCATGGAGTGAGCAATGTGCAAGGAACTAGCTGTGGCCTTTGTTATGAATGATAACATGGTACTTACCTGAAAGCACAGAACACACTGAGCAGGGATAAAACCTCAGCTCTCCTAAGAAGACATTGTACTTTAACTCTTTTATGAGGAGTCAGAAGCTGCAGCCTGGCATCTCCAAGTTGGATTCTAAAATGGATTCTCTTTATTTAAAGGAATTTCCCAGTTACATTAAGGCAGTCTTTAGAGCTGTCTGTGGACTGTGATGAAAAGCGTTGTATAGTATTCTAATAATTTATTCTAAGGCATTGGACAATTCTTACTGTGCAAAGGTTGTATGACAACATGATCTTCAAAAACTAGTTAAGTCACTTACTGGAATTTATAACAATATTCACTGCTGGGTCCGGCATTTAGACAAAGGTCACACACCTATCTATGGGAATCAAACAGCTAAGTCCTTCCCTGTGATTTCTGGCTGTATTTGAAAAGGTATGCTCAAGTTTGAATTTTTCAGTAGCTGTAAGCTATTCAGAGGCTCTCAGATACGAGTTTAGCTGTAAGTGGCTTTCATCAGTTTAAACTAGCTTCTTTGTCAGTTATGCTGATGCAACTACTTTTAAGGAACACCTCAGTTAGAGAGATGACTAGAGAAAAAATAAGAGTTAAGCATTTGGTATTAATGTGTAGCAGAGATTTTTTTGCTGCCATCACGTGGCCATTTTTAGTCATGTTTTTGTCTAGTTTGGTTACTTCAGTATTTCCAAATGTTTGAATAGTTGAGTTTATTGTCACAAAAAGGGAAGGATTGCACTATCTGTAGAGCCAGTGATCTGGTAAACCAAGAACATCGTGGGTGTAATGAAGTCCCAGTGGACTGTCTGACCTCCCTAGCACTGGCCCCTCTGAACTGTTAGTTTGTCCCAGAACACCTAAATGTCCTTGCTGGATCTTCAAATGAAAATTAATTCTCACCAATTTTAATCTTCACCAGTTTTCCATGCTTTTCAAGCGATGGACCATGAGTTACTATTGAGCCAGTTTCAAATTATACCATTTAGAACTAGAGGCTACCTTTGCTGTTAACACGTGTTTTGAGAGAGCACAAAAGTAATATTGGAAAATTATTCACCTTAATCTGAGAACTCTCTGTGGATTTCTGTTTCACTGGCTGAAGCATGTACTGCTAGGCTAGTGTTAGGGAAACATGGAATGCAGTCACTTCAGCAATTAAAAACAGTATTCTGTGTTTTGTTCTGGTTTTGACAGGCTGGCTGTGCTAGGTGCTTGGAGTCAATCTGACTCAGCTCAGCTCTGACTCGGGGTAAAGAGGAGAGATGTTTTCTACCTTGCATATGGCAGCTCTTGAGTTTAGTACCAAACCTGTAGAACTGAAAGACTAACACTTTTTCAATCATGCCAGGTACTTAAGGCAAACTGCATTCTTCCACAAGGTGTTTCAATTTTGGCAGTAGCTCAGCGTGTGTTACCTCCTGGGCTGTGAGAGCCATTTCCTTCACCTTTCAGTACCAGCTGAAAACAAAACATGAGGACACCAACAAAACAACATCAGAGCATCAACAAATCAAGACTAATAGTAAAGTTTAATATGCTAAACTGAAAACTATGAGGTTAAGCAAAATGTATGTCAATGTTTATGAAAGTCTAAAAGATTTGTGTAAGTGGTAATATTATACTTTACGTAAGATATATGACTGATGTGATATTGTGTGAAATACTGTTGTGTTTTCCTTAACTATATCTACATTATTCAGCATGCTTATCATGTGCACTATTTTGACCAACTGCGTATTTATGACCATGAGTAACCCTCCAGACTGGACAAAGAATGTAGAGTAAGTTGCACATTATTTAAATATATCTTTGGCTGTTCCTTGGAAGTCAGCATGCCAATAACTGCAGTGTAAGGTGTGCCTGCAGGAACTATTCTGAGGCACTACTACTGTTTCCTTTCCTGAGCAGATAGAAATGTTGAATAATTATTTAAATCCTGATACAACAATTGGGTGGCAAAAATCAACGTTGTTTACAGATAGTATTCTACTGAGATTCCACTAATTTTCTCTCTTCGTGGTTTAGCACCTACACAATGTTTTTATCCTTCCCTTACACCACTGCATTAGTAGCAGAACCATGGGACATGTATGTACATGTTAGTTAAGAGCAGCATATAAGTAAAAGTGTTACTAAAGTGAGAATTCAGTGCATGCTTGCATTCTTCCCTCTTCTGAGTCAATACTAGATGTTTTAGATGTTAGTGATTTGGACAGTATTCTGTAACTTATGCTCACAGCTTACTCCATTAATGATACTGTTAGTGTTGCATATATTTAAACTGAATGTCACCAATAGGTTTTTAATATATGTTATCTATTGTATGGATTTCTTTATTTTGATTTATGTGCAAGACCAGCACTGCTGTACTTCAACAGTAGGTCACAACTAATGCATGTAAATACACAAGTATCTACCATGAACACAATGCATTTTGGAAGAAATTGCTTATATACTCTATTTCTTCTGCAGTTTTGAAATGCCAAACTCATTTGATCGTCATGTTTCTGACAGAATACCAATGTAAAATGTTGCTACTTATTTTGATTAAATTTTGCCTATATTTTTCAGATATACGTTCACTGGAATTTACACATTCGAGTCACTAATAAAAATCATTGCAAGGGGGTTTTGCTTAGAAGATTTTACATTTCTTCGAGATCCATGGAACTGGCTTGATTTCACTGTCATTACCTTTGCGTAAGTTTTTGTTTTTTGCTTTGTCTTTGGAAGTGAAGGGCAAAAAGGGCATGAAATTAGTATCGATACATACCAATTTTGTTAAATGGAAAATCCTGTATGAATTTACTGTTGTCTAAAACAATTTTTACATTCTAAAATGCATATTTTGATGTAAACATAAATACTGCAGAAGCCATTAGTACAGCTAGTATTAGAGAGGCTAATTTCATGTCCTGCTTTTTTTTTTTTCTGAGCAGAAAAGGAGCTTCCCTTTGACTTCATTCTCCAAACTTCCCAATCTAGTCTAGATAAATTTTAGGCTTTCAAAGTAAAATCAGTGTGATTCACTTCAGAGACATTTAATTTACCTGAAGGCTCTGAAAGTGTATTAATGCAAGGCAAACTGCAGTGAAAGGTAAACCTCTGACTGTTGCTATTTAAGTTTTTGCTAAAAACGCCAAAGTGGTCTTGATGAAAGACCCAAGTAAGTAGCATAAACTTTGCCTAAATTCTGAATAACTGTGATTTAATCCTACAGGTATGTAACAGAATTTGTAAACCTAGGCAATCTTTCAGCTCTTCGAACTTTCAGAGTATTGAGAGCTTTGAAAACTATTTCTGTAATTCCAGGTAAGAAGTAACTGGTGTAAGGTGTTAGGCCCCTTGTACCTCCCAACTGTTCCTTTTTATCCTGTCATTGTGTTTGTGTGTGAACTCCGCTATTACAGATATGTGACAGAGTTTGTGGACCTGGGCAATGTCTCAGCGTTGAGAACATTCAGAGTTCTCCGAGCTTTGAAAACAATATCAGTCATTCCAGGTGAGAGAGAGGTTAAACACTGAGGCTGATTTTAATTCATTGAAATGGAATTCATATTTTTTTAAACATAAATCTTATTTCTTTCCACCAAAAAAAGCAGGAATCAGATGATATCAGAATTCACTGAAATCTCTGATTCTTTGCTTTTTAACATGAGCACTTTCTTTTTGAAATCAGCCTTTGAGTTTAACGATTCTTGCATGAGACATTGCAGTACACAGTGTGTGTGGTTTGCATCGTATGAAGTCAAGCTTTCTTCTCCACATTCAACGAATATCAGTATCCCTGAAGTTTTCTTACCCATGTGTATCCTACCTACATGATGTTATGTGGTATTTGTTGTGAATATTTGTGTGTGAAAAATAGAACTGTCTGAAATGTTGACTTAGTAAGAAGATGAAGGAATAAGATAATAAAGAATAGCATGGGCATTGCATGGGGGATTTATTATCTTAAAAAACTACAATTTTCCAAACCATTTCCAGTTTTATAGCATTAAATTTTAATCCCATTTATTGTTGAACAGGCTTTTTACTACTGTCTTCTAAATCTAGTATGTTATAAAACTGATAGTAGCAAAGGTTTGGAGCAAGAGGTATTGACAAATGAAAAGTAAGAAGACTTTTATGTGAGATTAATGTACAGCATGAAAAAAAATAGTTGCTTGTTTTATCATTAAAACAAGTGTTTTGAAATATATGCAACTCATTCCATTCACAGTTTCAAATGAACATAAATGTCAGCTATTTATTCATTTTCACAAGTGAAAAAGCTCTTCACAAAAATGTTATTTCACAAACATTACAATCATTTATTTGGGCTTATGCATGAAATCTGTAACTTTACTGGGAAACAGTGTCATTTTTATGCTTTGAAAAAGTTTTCAACATCAGAATAAAAATTCCTTTCCATTTGCAGGCTTGAAGACTATTGTGGGAGCCCTAATTCAGTCTGTGAAGAAACTCTCGGACGTGATGATCCTGACTGTGTTTTGTCTGAGTGTATTTGCACTGATAGGGCTGCAGCTGTTCATGGGCAACTTGAGGAATAAATGCCTACAATGGCCTCCAGAAAACTTTACTTTGGAAACAAATATAACTTCCCAGCTTAACAGCTCCATAGGTGAAAATGGTACATTGGTTAATTCAACAGTGACTCCATTTGACTGGAAGGGGTACATTGAAGATGAAAGTAAGTATTGTCTGCAGAATTGTCACTGTTTGTGGCTGACCCAGTTCTTAGAAGTAAGGAGGGGAAGGAATAATACAGTTAAGACAGAGCAGGAGAAGTGTTTTCTCTCTCTCTCATTGGGCTGCTCCAAAGGCCTGTGTGGAAGAGAGAACGTGGAACATGGTCTCGCTACTTCATATAGCTCTTTTTCTTAGCTCCCTCTGCCCAACTCACATCTTCCCTGAGACAGAAAGGAGTTCAAAGGAGTCTTAAAATGACTTAATAGTCTTAAACATTTTCCTTTCTGATACTCCAAAGAAAGATCAGCAGCAGCATGCTGTGTCATTTCTGGCAGATATCAGAGACTGCTGACATAAAGTGAGAAGGCCAGTGATGAAGTCCTCAGTATTTTCATCATCCATCCATTCTTGTGCTTCGCTCTCATTATTATTAGAAAGGGATTTTTTTGACATCTAACATACTTATCAGCTAAAATTTATGCTTAAAATTTATTGATAAGGACTTATTGTTCTTATCAACTGCAACAAAAGCATCAAAGCCAAATTATTCCTTCCTATTAATCACTGTCTCTGAAGTATTTAGAGGCTGTTCTTATGTTTCCATGCTGTGTTCTCTCCTCTTTCAGTCTTCTTTTACTTCAAACAACCCAGATCATGAACTGTTTTCTCCTACAGTGTATTTTCTAGATGGTGATCTCTCACCTGGATTCTTTCTTGTTCATAAACATCCTTTTTAAAGTACAGCACCCACATCTAGGCATTTCTCCTGCACACAAGGAGCACTAAACAGGGAAGAAGGATGATGTGGTAGCATAGTGACTTATACTTCTGTTTTATATATCCTGTATAGCTTGCTGTTATTTACAACTGTAGCATTGTTCAGCTTGTTCCTGAATCTTTCACGGATTTCTACCTCCTTGAGTTTTCACTTTGTGTATGCACAGTTCGTTGTTCCTGTCTGAACAGCACCTTATTTTTTCAGACCATCTCCCCAACTGTCCTGGACCTTTTAAATTGTAATTGCTTCATACTTATCAGATCAGTATCATTTGTAAATTTGTTAAGCATTGTTCAATAATCTAGGTTAGTTAAAAACTTAAATAGCAGCAATCTTAGACAAATGCCTTCAGAAGTTGTTTTGATGCATCTTTCCACTTTGATAATTTCCTGAGGTATGATTTTTCCAAACAGTTTTGCTGATACAGAGCAGTCTGGCAAACTGAGAGTAGATAAAGAAATGCATTTCAGTGCAGTTAAATGTGAGAGGACAAACCTAAGCTCCCTATCCTACATAGCAATGCATTTCTCTTGAGACAGGTTTGCATGCACAGAGACTGTAGCTGATGGCATACAGAATCTCTAACATAATTTACTTTCGGTGTAAATTAAGAACTAAAGGGGCGAGAGGGATAGAAAAGGGAAGAGGAAAGGGAGAACTGACCACAGTGACCAGCTGCAAAAGAAGTGGTGGGATCCCCTGGCAAGTCTTCTCCCTCAGGTATTCTTTCTAGTGCAGCAGTGATCACTCCACAATACTTTTCCCATAGCAACTGTGAGTTTTTCATCAGCATCTCCTCAAATTCCCTACTGCTCTCTCCTTCTTACAGTGCTATTAGCACTAATTGGAATGCACTTTGATCAGAGTGGGTGCTGCATGTCTGCTTGGTTTTTAAGCTTGTACATGCATGTTATTAGGTCACCTAATGTAAACCAAAAGCTACAAGCAAGGAGTAGGAAAAAGAGAAAAAGAGGGGTGAATCTCAGGGACAATTGCTTCTTGCTGCAGCAATAGTGTGTTTGCAGGTGTACTGTCACGAGAATAAAAATTACATGAGAAAAAACCAGCATGAGAACATAAGAAAAATAGTGCCACAGAGGTGCTGGAAAACAATTCCACAGCAGCTTTATGTGTAAGGCTGCAGAGCAACAGAGAGGCAGGATATAGAAATGCAATTGGAAAGCCCTTAATAATAGAGAGGCTGAGGCACCTAAGGCACTATGGAGCGGCCAGGACTGACAAATTAAGGCTAAAACTCTGCAGCCGAAAAGCTAAATAATTTCCTGTTCACATAAATAAATTATTGACTGGGAAGGCAGAATTAGCCCTGTATTTAGCACTACTGCATTTGCTACTGGAATACTATATAAAGTTCAATTTAGATAGAATGTTGAAAAAATGGGGGATGTTCAGAAAAGAGCAGAATGATTAAAGGGTTGGAAAACATTCTTTATACGAAGATAGACCAGGAGCTCAGTCTACTTAGCATATCAAAGGGAAGGTTTAAGGGGTGATTTGATCACAGTTGAGAAAAAAACCTCATGGGGAACAGAAATTTCATTCTAGACATATCTTTGATCTGGCAGGCAAAGATATAACAGGTTCAATAGCTGCAAGTCAAAGCCAGACAAATTTTGAAGAAAAGTACGACAACTTCTAACTGTGATCACACAGCTGAGCAGTGACTATGATGGATTTCCAGTTGAATTTCTTAAATCAGTTTTTTTGTGAAACTTAATTTACTTGAACATGTGAATTCATGGAGATGCCATGCCATGGGGTATAATGAAGTCTAAGTCTCCTAGTGAAGACCTAGACTTCAAGCCCTAACTTTATTTCCTCACCTTTTAACACAGAATCTATAAACTCAGGTTCTGATTTCATTTGATTTTAAAAAGACCTGAAACTCCCTGAAAACAAAGCTGAATTGAATTAGTTACAGAAAGTACTTTACTGAATGGCTACGTGAGCCATTGGTAGATTCACGCAGAATTTCATACATATTATGAAATTTATAATAAAATTATGTCTTATTATGAAGTTATTAAGCTTGTCCTTGCTTACCAGCAGTTGCAAAGGGAAAAATTATCTTCTTATGGCTTCCGGTTCTCTTTTTGCAGGTGGGCAGACAGGATACAGAAACCAGCTGCATCACAGGGCAGTAGGGGGCTTACCTGCAGCTCAGAGCAGTGCAATGGCACTGTATTTTGTAGGAATTATAGGAATATTTGTGCTATTAGTTGTGTATACTATGTGAAGAAGGCAGGTAAGACCTAATTTTGCCACTGAGCTCATTTTTGGAGATGCCATTTAGAGGGTATTTATGTAAGCATTCCTGTCATTAATGAGTCAAGCACTTTTTTTTTCCCCCCTATTTTTCTTTTCCCAAGATAGAAAATCTGATAAACCTCAGCTTATCCAGAACTAAGTTTATCTTGGCAAGGTTTCCATGAACTTTCTTTTTTTTCCTGGGAAAAAAAAAATCTCACTATCTGTTTTGTGAAATAACAATTTTTCTCAGTCATTTCCCTATGCTTACTGAAACAAATATACATCCCCTTGAAGTTAAGAACTCACCTACCAGGGATTTTTTTTCGCATTTCCCAATCAATTAAAAGGGAGCCAATCATATACCTTTTATACAGTGTGAGATTTTTCACATTACTTTGTTAAAACACAGTTCAAAATTTTGCACCTAATTCAGGACACATGCTTATGCTGCTCAGCTTCTGTGTTATAAGAACTTTCCTATCATGATAATATCACGAGCAGTTGTTCTGGTTGTATCCTTGTACTCAGAGAAAGCCTGTATGCCCCTTGTTTCCTGTGGAGCTGGCAAGTACAGCATGCTCACATAGCACATCTTGTCTGAAGCACAGATCTTGAATGCAGACCCTGTTGTAGCAGTTCAGCTCAGCTGGAGCAGTACTGATCATGACTGACTGCTCCATGTAAACTATATCAAGGCAGGTTTGCATTCTTTGCCTCAGCTGTTATGTTCCAGCATGTTTTAATCATGAGTAGCTGACATAATATAGAGTAAGATTTGCTTCCTAAGGGTCAGTCGTGGGCAGCAGCCTGTCAGCTTACTGTTTGCAGCTGTGTTTCAGCACAGGGCAGCTTTGCAATGCACACCAGCCCAGAGGGACAGCAGCTGTACACAGGGCTGTGCACTTCACGCAGCACAGGAGATTGTTCTCTGTAAGATGCATACATATCATCAGACACTGAAATTGAGTCCTTCACAGACTGTCAGAACAAGGTCTACATGCAGCTTAAAGCACAATTTTTCCAAAAAGTGAATTTTGTTCACAGGATGGAGGGATGCAGCTGGCCTGGGTACAATGGTCCTCCTGCAACAAAGGAATGTGCTGACCCAGCAGCTTGTGACACCTCCTCAGACTCAGAATTCATTAATGTCTGTAGTAACCTGGCTTGGGCAGCTCAGTCAGCACAGCCAGAGTCAAGTTTAAACTCAACTGTGCTGGTAGCATTTCAAGAATCATTTTAAGGGAATCCAACAGGACAGTTCAATGGAAAAAAAATCCTATGCGGGCTTTAAATCTTCTCAGGGAGCAAAACAGGTACCAACTTAATTCTAAAGCTGCTGCGCTGCAGAAGTTTTATAGCTAGGAAGGTGCTCAGAGGAGCAGCACCACGTCCCTGCCCCGTCCTTACAGACAGCCTGAGTCAATGCTTTCTGTCTCCATCGGAAATTGAATACTGGGCAATGTGGTCTGACCCTGTATAAATTTCATCCTTAAGCCTGTGACCAAGTGGGACATCATTACTACAGGAGGAAGCTCCTCCTGTGATAATTCTTCCAAAAATCAAGAGTTTAGCAACTGTAGGCATGTCTTTTGACTGGAAAAACACTTCTCAAGGATACAGTCAGAATGAATCTTACTAAGCACAAAGTTTTAATAATTTCTTTATTTTTCTAAGAAGAGATAAATGTCTTTGTTATTTAAAACATCTAAAATGTCTTTTAAGAACAGAATTACTGTACAGGCTATGGGATGGTTGCTACAGGGTGATTTGGGGGAACTTACACAATCATTTTTCGTAAGGTTTTTAATAATTTTATGATGTACTCTTAAAATCCTACCTACATAAGTTGGTGACTGTTGTAATAATTCTGTCTGAGTTAAATTTAGGTGTATACCAGGACCCTCTTACCAATCAGCAGGCTACCTGCAGTGTGTGCACATGTTAGAGCCACTGGCAGCTGGGTGGATTTTTTCAGAGTTTACATATTAGACAACTGTCACAAGTGTTTTGTAAGTGACAAACAGGAACCCTTGGCAATACTGACTGGCAAGTTTAAAATAAATCATGAGTGTATTTTTTTCAGATATTTTAGTTATGATAATAAACAACTGTACAATATCATTTCACGAAGCGTGATTTAGTTCAGTGACCAGATGGAAGGGAGAATCTACATCCAGAAGCATTTGACAGAATTTTTAGGACATTTTGGCATTTTAACAGTAAGTGTTGTGAGTGATAGCACTTACTGAAATTCATAATTTCATTTACTCTGAAGTTGTGGTCCTGATGAAAAAATAACACTGCTTGTTTAAAATTGCATCTGAAATCACCTTAACACTTTAAGAGTGGAAATGTTAATTTCATAGAGCTTTAAGATTACTTTTATATTTGGAATTGTATAATTTTTTTAATATTCTTTTCTAAACAGGTCATTTTTATTTTCTGGAAGGCCAAAATGATGCTCTGCTTTGTGGAAATAGTTCTGATGCTGGGTAAGACCAAATTTCATTGTACAAATTAGATTCAGATTCTGTAGGTGTGCGGTTGAAGGGGAGCTGTATTTTGAGTGACCACTTCCTTTCACATAAGAAATACTCGGATTTTGCACTGTACGTAGCACAGTGGATTGGTTAGATGAACTTGGAGTGAATGAGTGGGTATTTCCGTCTTAGTGTAGCTCCTGTCTGGTTGAAAAGTAATTGGAACAGCTATGGGAAAATGCATGTTATTTTGCAGTTCTGGCTGCGTATGTGAATGCATCCACATCCAGATGATAATATTAAAATGACCAAGTAGGTAATATTCACTTTGTCTTTGTAGGCAGTGCCCAGAAGGATATACATGTGTAAAAGCTGGTAGAAACCCCAATTATGGGTACACAAGTTTTGACACCTTCAGCTGGGCTTTCTTGTCACTATTTCGCTTGATGACTCAAGACTTCTGGGAAAACCTTTATCAATTGGTAAGAAATTTTTAATTAAAAATAGACTAAATATGTTTGTATCAGTAAGGGAAGAGAGCTAGAGTAAATTTTCTTATCTTAATTTTAACAGCATGAAAAACACAACTTCTGTTAACCTATTCTTGCTTATAAATGTATTATTATTTCCAGACACTGCGTGCTGCTGGGAAGACATACATGATATTTTTTGTTCTGGTGATTTTTCTGGGCTCTTTCTATCTGATCAACTTGATCCTGGCTGTGGTCGCCATGGCCTATGAAGAACAGAATCAAGCAACCTTGGAGGAAGCAGAGCAGAAAGAGGCAGAATTTCAGCAGATGTTGGAGCAACTGAAGAAGCAACAAGAAGCAGCTCAGGTATAATTTGTGGTGTAGTAATGCAGAAGTGTATGGAAGTGAATTTACTAGGATATTCACCATCTGCTTTCTGAATTTGAAGATGTAAAACACCCTATTGGTCTTTCAGCAACAGAGCTAGCTCACAGGTTTTCTGTTCTGCACTGAAGACATTGTGTTGTGAATGATTCAGCCATCAAGAAGGAATAGTCAAGACTAGATGTACATTATCCACTATGGTTTTCTAGTCCAGTGTCATAAATAGTCTGTTAGACTTCTGCACTTAAAATCTACCCATGAAGAGTGGAAGTAGGTTATGATCAACACATATCTCGAGTCAATTGAGTAATAATAATTAGAAAAAAAAAAAAACTAGGGAGAACATATCCTATAGAAAGTGTTAAGATCCAGAACATTTGGACTAGAAATTATGTATAAGTAAATTTAAAAGAATCCCCTATGTTATGGTTTGCTTAGTGGTATAAATTCTTTCTGCATCATGGCAGGCAGCAGCAGTGGCAGCAGCAGCAGTAACAGCATCTGCAGAGTCCAGGGAGCCCAGTGCTGGAGGAGAAGCAGGAGGGCTCTCAGAAAGTTCCTCAGATGCATCAAAATTGAGCTCGAAGAGTGCAAAGGAGAGGAGAAATAGAAGGAAAAAAAGAAAACAGAAAGAACAGTCTGGAGGAGAGGAGAAAGATGAAGATGAATTTCACAAGTCTGAGTCAGAAGACAGCATCAGGAGGAAAGGTTTCCGATTGTCTATTGAAGGCAATAGACTGACATACGAAAAGAAGTATTCTTCTCCACATCAGGTATTGCATACAGCTATTTTTAGTAAAACCATAGATTTAAAGCATCGTAGACTGTTGCAAAACTACTTTAGTTTTCCTGGTACTACTGCCTAAACAAAGGAAGCACTGAGATTTTTATTAAGCTTTATTAGTATTGCTAGTTCTTGAGAGCAAGTGCTCTAGCTGCCTGGTTAAAAAAAAAAAAACAAACAGAATTAAATGTAACCTCATATCGCTCTTCTTCTAATAGGATTATTTAAAAATCATATTAAAATATTCTCTGATTGATTCTGTGGGGTTTTTTTAGCACGATTATGTATTACCTAGACTTATTAAAATGCCACAGTATATTTCCATTATGATAGACTAATATTTTCCTCCTGCTTCAATGAAGTTTGAACCAATATTTGTTCACTCTGGGCAAGATGCTGCATATATGAAAGAATGTGAATGTATAGATTTCCCTTTTATCTTGGTGGGCATTATGTAACTAATCTGTTCAGCAGCTCTAGCTGGGAAAGGAGTCCTCAACACTGGTTTTGTCTTAAGAACCCATGAACAGTGATATTTCTGAATGCAAAATATATATATAATGAAATACATAAAAAAATTTCACAGCAGCATTTAACTTCTGGATAAAATGGTTACTCTTATTTAAGAAAAAAATAAAACCTATGCTAAGCTAACAGTAGTGCTAAGTTTGAGGATTTCAGCTAATAATCACTTTTTTTTTTCCAACTAATAATCACATATTTTGTTTTCCTACAGTCTCTGCTGAGCATTCGTGGCTCCCTGTTCTCCCCAAGGCGCAACAGCAGAACAAGTCTTTTCAGCTTCAGAGGTCGAGCAAAGGATGTTGGATCAGAAAATGACTTTGCTGATGATGAGCACAGCACTCTTGAAGACAATGACAGCAGAAGAGACTCTCTCTTTGTGCCACGCAGACATGGTGAACGGCGCAACAGTAACATTAGTCAGGCCAGTAGGTCATCCAGGATGCTGGCAGTGTTTCCAGTGAACGGGAAGATGCACAGCACTGTGGATTGCAATGGGGTGGTTTCCCTGGTTGGTGGACCATCTGTTCCTACATCGCCTGTTGGACAGCTTCTGCCAGAGGTGATAATAGATAAACCAGCTACTGATGACAATGTAAGAAAGTTTTAAATAGCTTAGGCATGGTGGCCTTTTCTTACTGCACCAGCCAGTGTTTTCTACAGAATGGAACCCTTGGCAATGCTCCCTGGTTGGTCAAGCTGTGAATGCTCGTGCATCTTGTGAAATCTTTAGTAGATAAAACAGCTTAGATAGGTTTGCAACCCAAGCATCTACTTACAAAGATTCTCATAACTAACAAATGCAATTCGCAATTTCCAAGTAATAAAATATTAACTTACATATTCATAAAAATGCTATGCTTTACTCAATTACTCTGCCACACTTTCCTTTAGCTAATCTAAAGGTCCATCTAGCAGTCATAGTTGGCATACAATTGAAATTATCATAGAAAAATGTTATATAATTGCAACCATTATGATATTACTATTACCATTATCAAAATTAGCATTATTAGTTAATTTTGATAACATTCTTCCTTATCAGCCTGGTTAAAAATGTAAGGAAGTTGTCAATTCTTTGTTATCATTTATTTCTTATTCCTATATCTTTTCCATCTGTATCTGGTGGAGTTCTGTACTATAGATAACAAATAGTTCATTGGAAGATCACAGTTCAACACACACTTCCAAAAATACAATTGTCTGTGTGAACATATGTGCAGCACATATTGCTGCCATTCTCTTACCATATACAAGGTAAGATAAGAAGTCTAAAAAAAATTTCTTGCTTAATTCAAATTGGTCCACTCACATTGCTAAAAAATACTAGCATGAGGAAGCATGAGGAAGTCAGACTTTTCTTACTTGCTACAGTTTGCTTAGGGGAAAGATTACTATGTTAAAAATCCCAGAATATTCTGTCAGCAGGAGCAAGGAAAAAAAATTACAGTTTGCAAAATTTTTATGCAATATTTTGAACTCCATGCTTTTCCATTTCTTTTAATGGTTTTTCACATTTTGAAGGAAAGAAATGCAAAAGTGAATAAACTCTCTCTCAATCTTGAACTATGGCCGAATGCCTTTTTCAAATTACTTAAAAGATACTAAAAAGTAATAAAAGTCCGACATAATAAAAAATGAAGTGCACGAAGCACGTATCCAAGCTAAGATATTAATAATAGGGTTATATATAGAGTATTTGCTTATCTTATTGTTTCTTCAAGATGGTCTCACCTACTATTGTTCTCTGTACAGGGCACCACGACAGAAACAGAAATGAGGAAGAGAATATCGGGTTCTTTTCATGTTTCTATGGACTTCCTGGAAGATCCAGCTTTAAGGGAAAGAGCTATGAGTATTGCTAGCATCCTCACAAACACTGTGGAAGGTGTGTGCTATGCATAGCTTAATATTTAAAATCTGTTTCCCATGGATTTCTGAAAATTTGAGTTGAAACCTAAAAACTGATTTAAAATAGCTTAAGTAACAGATATCATCCCAGAAACTGAAACATATTTATTAGCAAACTCTAAGGTTTTTATTTATTAAGGTTATTACGTTAGTAAGCATTAAAGTTATTACATATGTAAGCATTTATATCTCATAATTTTGCCACCATCTAACTCATGTAGATGGTCTAACTGAGTGGATGCTTATGCATAGTAATTAAAATATATTATTGGACAAAAAAAGGCAACTGAACATTTTTCAAGCATATGCAACTATTGTTAAAATATGTATGTATTTTAGCAGCTACATTTATTCAGTTACTCTTTAAAGAAGTGGTGTTCTAGGTCATCAAAATGTTTTTTTCTTGAACTAGGAATGAAAATTTTTACCTACATTTTACAACTTTCAAAATAAAAATATTTACACACTGGAACAGGAGGTAGGAGAAACAGGCTGAAGAGTAATCAAGGGAAAATTAATTACATAATACAAATTGCATAAATTGAGGCTGATTGGCATGCAATAAGCTTTGAACATAGTAAATATATTTGACACCAGTTTTTAAATACTTTCTTGAAAAGCCCTGTAGAAAGGGGGCTTATGGGCGGTTAATCAGTACCAGTACGGATTGACAACTTGACTGGTACAATTCATGCAGGGTTAAGGAGTGTTAGAGCAATTTAAAAATTTAACAATTTAAAAATTACCATTTTTTAAACTTTCTTTTGACACAGAACTCGAGGAATCAAGACAGAAATGCCCACCATGTTGGTATAAATTTGCAAATATTTTCTTGATCTGGGACTGCAGTCCGCATTGGCTAAAAGTGAAACATATTGTCAACTTAGTGGTAATGGACCCGTTTGTTGACCTGGCTATTACAATTTGCATTGTTTTAAATACACTCTTTATGGCCATGGAACATTATCCAATGACCGATGAATTCAATAATGTACTTTCAGTTGGAAATCTGGTAAGTCTGTTGGGTTTTTATGTCATGATTTGTAAAGAAATATGTCTGGAAAAAAATTGAAAGAAGGAATTTTAACTCTTTATAAGATAGAATTATTGTATATTTATTCATCTCCAGATATGAATATCGGAACAATTTTTGAAATTTCACCACCAACCCTGATTCATGTAGCTTAGGATACTGTAAAATCAATATATTGCAGTGTTCTGCAAAATCAAATTAAAAATTTAAAAATTGGCTCCAATGCTACATTAAGTGAAGTCCATCTTAAACAGAAGTTGATTTGTGTAACTACTAAACTAGGAAATGCATTGGTTCCATGAAAAAGACACTATCTAAATAAATGCAGTATTAATTTCTCAGTCAACACAATACAAATCTTTAAATTATGAATGTGTTTTTAATTGCTGTTTCCTGAGCAAAAGTTTACAATAACTAAAATGTCAATTTAAAAGCATTTCTATAATATTCTTCTGTAAACAACTTTTTATGTGGATAATGAATTGTTTTCGTCATGTGCTTCATGTGAAAAATATCCCACAGTACTTTTTGCTCTTATATTTTTTATTGTTTTTATCCTCAGATAATTAGTAAGATATTTTTCCTCATGTTGTCAGCTATATTTTCTCCCTTGTACTTCAAAAAGATAAATTATTAAAGATTTCAGGAGTTAACTTTTTGTAGCTCTCCTGCTTTTGAACTGACAGGTTTGATCACATGGAAGTATCTGCAGCTGCAGTCCTACTTTATTTCTTCTTTTAAGAATCGGTTTCTTGTAATGGGATTTTTAATAATCCTTATTTTGTGATGAGGAAAAAATATCTCAGATCATGTAAATAACCACAGGACTTAGGAGGCAGAAATAACAGATAATTGTATAGATAATTTTCATATACTTAAAGAAAATTCCATATAAATGTTAGTGTACATCTACCTACGAAGGGCATGTGAGAGAACCTGGCTATAAGCACCATGCTCTTCCAATTTTGGGTTCCCTCCTGCAGAGGCTCTCGAGGGTTGCATGAAACTCCTTGAGAACCTTCCTGTCCTGATTGTTAGGAACCTTAGTCAGTGTTTCAAACTGTATTTATCATTCCTATGTCTTCCTCAGGGATTCCAGTCCTGTAGCTTAAAAATTTGTGACCTTTCCCTCTCTGGTGTCTGCATATAGAATGTATTTAAAGACTGTAACAAAATCTATCTTGAGTATTGGTGTTCCTAGGCAGAGCAAGTCAGACTCTTCTTTCCCATCTCCTGATTATCCCAGTTAGGTTATTCTCTTTAGCTGTCCCATTTTCTGTTCAGCTTGCTAGAAAACAGGTTATTGAAACCAAAAAAAGAAAGCATTTCATCACAGGGCTTGAGCAGTCTTTAACTGTGGCTTTAGTACATTCCTTTCCTAGAGGAAATTCTCCCAAGACTTCTCTCAAAGCTACTCAGGGTCATTAGCTTGGTGGCTCTTAAATATGATTCCTACTTCATTCAGCATAGCATCCCATGATGAGAAACCATTACCAGCCATTACCATAATACTTTGTTTAAAATGCATTTTTAAATGCTCTTTCATTCCTGACATCAAAGCAATTGAGCCAACAAACTTCACTGAACTTACTGGCAACACCCAGGTAGAATTTACTCAGCTTCAGCAAATTGTTGTATCTCAGTATATAATGTATCTCAGTGTCTCTATCAACTGAGATAGATTATAATGTACCATTTATTCATCCAGTATAAAAAAATCATAGCTCTGTTGAACTGAATGGCAGGTTATACCAGCAAAGAAGCTGCCCCTCTGGAGTCTTAGATTTGGCCTCATTTGTAATTCGTATACCAAGAAAGATATTATACAATGTAATTTCTTGGAAAGTATTATGGGTTATATTCTGAAAATCAAATTTGGGATGTTATTTGTACAGCACATGGGAAAGTCCATATCCTGATAGAGTTGAAATTGGATTAGAAATGCTGTAAAAAAAGAAGTTTATGTAATTTGTATAGTATAAAACTTAATTAATTGAAAAATGGTACTTGTTAGGAGAAGGTGGGCATCATAAACCAGTAAATGTAACTATTTTTGAGTATCAGTTTTGGATAAGACATTGCAGATCTGTATCTTGAATTAAAAACCTGGACAACAGCTAAATCTGTAGCAGTATATTTTACAATGAAATAACAAATTGCACTTTGAACACAGGTCTTCACTGGAATCTTCACAGCAGAAATGTTTCTCAAGATAATTGCAATGGATCCTTACTATTATTTCCAGGAAGGCTGGAATATTTTTGATGGTTTTATTGTAACCCTTAGCTTGGTCGAGCTTGGTCTTGCAGATGTAGAAGGACTATCAGTTCTTCGATCATTCAGATTGGTAAATATACATCAATTGCACTGATTTTTCAATGGGGCTTCATTCAAATTATTTTCTTTTTGCCTTAAAAGTTTTCTTGATGTTTCCCATGATACTGATCCTGATGCCACTTTCATTAGTGCAAATCCTTATTAATTGTGGTATCTTACTGTCTTCAGTGGGAATTTATAGAGATCCAGACAGACAGCAGTGGGTGCCCTGGGCCTATTCCCAATGTATCTATTGTACATACACATTTTAAGCATCCTGCTATGCAGAAATAAATTGACTCTCTAGATATATTGTGCTCTGATTTGCATTACAGGACTAGATATGCTCTACAAATACCAGCAGAAAAGTGGCCCAGATGATTTTAACAGATGTACCCTAGATTTTAAGTTCCATCTAATATGACAAGTAGCATCTTTGGACTTTGATAAAAACTATGCTTTGAGGGTATCAAACCCCAACTTTACAAATTTTGCTCAAGGGAACATTCTATCTTCATGCTTTTAGACAAGATGATTCCATCTGAACAGTCATATCAGGGCATATTTTGCAGTAATAACCTTCCACATATTAATTTAAAAATATCTTTATGTCTGATTGTCCTAACAATATTTTTCTTTTCTTCCAGTTACGAGTTTTCAAATTGGCAAAATCCTGGCCAACTCTAAATATGTTGATAAAAATTATCGGTAATTCTGTGGGAGCTCTTGGGAATCTGACCCTGGTGCTCGCAATCATTGTGTTCATTTTCGCTGTGGTTGGGATGCAGCTCTTTGGGAAAAACTACAAGGAATGTGTCTGCAAAATTGCAAGTGACTGTGTCCTTCCACGCTGGCACATGCAAGATTTTTTCCACTCTTTTTTGATTGTATTCCGAGTGCTGTGTGGAGAATGGATAGAAACAATGTGGGACTGCATGGAGGTTGCAGGCCAAGCCATGTGCCTTACAGTCTTCATGATGGTCATGGTGATTGGAAACCTGGTGGTATGTAATCAACGCATTAGCAAAAAATTATTTGGCAATAAAGTGGTCAGTCCTGAAGTGAACTAAGTGCTCTGGCTCTGCTTCAAGAAAGCACTTAAGCAGGTGGTTTAAAGCAATGCTTACAGTTAAGCTTAAGAGCTTTTTTGAATAGAGAACAAAGTATTCTGCAATATCAAAATCCTAATAATGTTAGAGTGAGCACTTAAAAGTGTGACTAATTTGTCTTTTGGCTCTTTGTAAATATTTGTGGTACAAATAATTTTAGTTTATCTACTCCTAATAACCTATTCCTTATAACCCGCTGTGGATTTTTTTATTATTTATCCCATATGATTAGTGACTTAAATAATCTAATTTCTACTGTGTGATGGAATAGATTAAACTTTTTAATGATGTTGAATAGCAAATCTGCTCTTTCCATTTTTAGATTATAAGACTTGGCACCAAAATATTTATTTACTGTGGGGATTTAAAGACACATTTATAGATATTAGTCAATTGTAGGAATATTTTTTGAACAATGAGCAGGACCTAAGCTAAATTAAATAAGCTTGGGTTTTTATGGAAAAGAGAAAAAGTTTTGATGGTGCTTTTTTCTTTATGGTGAATTATTGGGATTTCAGTCTTTGAAGTCACTAATATGACATTTTTAACAAAATAAATGTTGGGATAAAGTCTAGAATGTCCTTTTTGTGGTTTTTGTTTTGTTTGTTTGTTTTTGTTTTTCCATTTGTTTGGTTTGGTTTGGTTTGGTTTGGTATGGTATGGTTTTTGGTTTTGTTTGGTTTTTTTTTGTTTTGTTTGGTTTTTGGTTTTTTTTAAATCTTTCTGCAGGTACTGAACCTATTTTTGGCCTTGCTCTTGAGTTCATTTAGTGCGGACAACCTTGCTGTGACAGACGATGATAATGAAATGAACAATCTCCAAATTGCTGTAGCAAGGATGCAGAAAGGCATAGATTATGTGAAAAGAAAAGCACGTGAATTCATCCAAAAAGCTTTTGTTAAAAAACAAAAAGCTTTAGATGAAATCAAGCCACTTGAAGATCTGAACAACAAAAACAGCTGTATTTCTAACCATACAACTGTGGAACTGAGCAAGGACCATGATTATATTAAAGATGCAAATGGAACCACCAGTGGTATAGGCACAGGCAGCAGTGTGGAAAAATACATAATTGATGAAAGTGATTACATGTCATTTATAAACAACCCAAGCCTCACTGTGACAGTGCCCATTGCTGTGGGTGAATCCGACTTTGAAAATCTAAACACAGAGGAGTTTAGTAGTGAATCAGACCTTGAAGAAAGCAAAGAGGTATTTAGATATTTTTTGCATTTCTCGCTAATCTTTTTATTTGGAGGGAGGAGGAGGGGACTTTGTTTGTTTGTTGAGGGTTGGGGTTTTTTTCATAAGCCAGCGTATTCTATTTTTGATCATTTGTCATTTTTACACTTTTTCGTAGATGGGCACAAATGAATGTATATTGGAGGTGTTTAATTCTTGACGAACAAAAGTGTGAGAAAGGGTTAAAAAATATCACCTCCAAGAGGGGATAAGAGGCCAGGCAGTGGGAGACCAAACTAATCCATAAAAACTGTTTATGGTCCATATGGTAGTTGCAACCATTAGTAGAAGGCAGCCCCTTAGCTACAATGTTATTCTACCAGAAACTTTTGTTTGCCTCCTGTAACAAGGGTCCAGTGAAGAGTGTCATACACCTCTCGGCCACTTAAAAAATACCACTCTATGGAATTTTATTTCTGAGTAGATACAAACAAGAAAACATAAAAATAGTTTATATATGTCCTTTAGACTCAGGAATTCTTTTAGATTTTAAAATTGTCAGCTCTTCTAGACCTAGATTCCCATAAAATAAGTCTTAACCATATTTCCATTACTTCAAATTTGAAGTACTTCCTTCCATGTACTTCAAATTTACTTCTTAAAACTGAAAAATATCAACAGATGAAAATATATAATGCTTCTAAAGAAATATCAAAGCAGGCTATAGGTGTAAATCCTTTTGAGAACTGTAAATTTAAAAAATATATTGAGGTTATACCTGTTCCATTATGTGGTTTTTGTCTGTGTCTATTTTAACAAAATAATTTAAATTCTTTCAATAACAAAATTTGCAAAACTACAACCTCAATGACTTACTTTGTTGATATTTTAGTCAAATTATAAAATTACCTTTCCAGATACTTAACAATATTAATTTTCTCACTTGAGGAACTTCAACCTTGAACTAGATAGTTTCCATTCTGGTAGCAGTGCAGTTTCTTTATAGGATAGCTCATCTTTCCCCCTTCCTCCCACTATTGTATTACTAGCACTTCTTCAGATACCTGATTTTAGGGTAGCTGAATCCCTTACCACTGTCCCTTCAGTGTGCATAAGCCCTCTAGTGCTGTCAACAAAAACCCAGTGTTAAGCTAAGTGCAGTCTTCAGATCCTCCCCCCAGAAAGGATATCTGTACAAAACAATCTCTCTCCTCAACAAGCTATTTTCGAGACAGCGTTGTTCCCATTTTCAATTAATATCTGAAGAATTAATAATTCTTTTCTTGTTAACTATAACCAAAACCTCTATAGTTTGGCTTTGACTCACACTTCTGAACCGCTGTCACATCAGAGGTTCTAAACATTTATTTGAGCACACTATCAACTTGCCCCAGGATAAAGAATTTCAAAATAAAGCATTTAAGCAAAGGTTCTTCAGAGAAAAACAATGGTTAATCATCTACTCTCCCCACAACTACCTTTATGCTGGTCAGTCCAGTCTTCCAAACCATCATAGAGAAGGCAGTCAAACAGAGTGACACAAGCTGGTTTCTGACTGACCAGTGGAGAATTGATTCCTTTTAGAAATAGATTCAGTTTAGAGAAGCTTTCTGTCAATGTAGGAACATGCTATCTTGCATGTTCCTGCTACATGTAGGAACAGGGCTATATTTTGTCCCATTGAAAACGTACTACGACATTTCTGATGTACTACTAACCCTGCTTTAGTAAGAGTTGAGTTGTTACTTACCTCTGAAGCCTTCTCTGCTTTTTTCCCTCATTCCTCTGAGCTCCTATCCCATTTATTTAGTTATTTTTAGATTCTTACCTGATTTTTCTGTAGACATTACAGATTCCTGCATAATTACTTAAGCTTCATTATTTCTGTGTAGGTCAAGACATCATTACCACTTTTGGCTTGTTGTGCTCATAAATCTTTGTAGGTTCAGCATCATCACCCATATTTTTTCAGTTTAAAGCATAATTTTGTTTAAAGTCTTATCTACCACTGATACACCTTCTATTTAATAGATCCATGCAATGTAGAAGGAAAACCAAAGACTGTACAAATTTCACAGATGTTTATCAGCAATTTTCTTGTGTTGAATTCTAGAACATTCAAAAAACGTTGCCTAATTATTTACTTATTCCAGAATCAAAGAATATTTGCCTTAAAATTATTTACCATACATTTGTGGTGCTTCTTTCCTTTACAGAAGTTAAATTCATCTAGTTCATCTGAAGGTAGCACAGTTGATATTGGACTTCCTGCAGAAGAACAACCAGAAGCTGAACCTGAAGAAGCCCAGGAGCCAGAAGCCTGCTTCACGGAAGGTATTTGGAACAAGAATAATAATAATAATAATACTTATTAATAGAATAATATAATATTTTTCTATTTAAATTAAGTATTAATATTTATGGATCATACTACTCTTTTGTTAATGTTTAAACTTTGAATATTAGCAGTAGTACTTTTAGTTCATAATATATCACATGGATGCTGAGACTGCAATTATACTATATATCAGATAAACAAGAAAACATTTTATCAGAAATGTATCACTATTTTTAAAATACAAAAAATACATTATCAAAAGTTTTATTTTAGTACATACTTTGAGTACAGTAGTTACAGTCTCTTATATAATAACACTATTTTTAAAATGTTCATCATAGATATCTATCAAACCGCTTTATAAAGTATACATTACTGATACAACTGTTGAATGATAAATAAAACTGCACCTAGATAGTCTTATGCAAAACACTAAATGAACCTTCTACAAATTGGCAAAAGAAGAAGGAAGAGCCTTGTGTGCCACCTGGGGCAAGAACACTCTTACCTGGTGGACTCCTTCACCTTTTATTCTTCCTTCTATTGGCCCCCAGTTCAATAAAACCAGAATCTGGTCATAAATAGCATTTCTTTTTGAGAAACCTTATGGATGTGTGCATGTGAAGAAGGTGGGGAAAGAAATATGTTTAAAACAGTAATGTAAGGATACAAATGCCATTTCTGGTGTCTGTAAGCAGAAGTTAGATTTAGATAGTGGAGAATAAATGCTACTGTCATGTCGGGTTATTTCTGGGCACGATAACAGAACATTCTTTGGAAATTTGCATTGAACTTACAAGAAGTATTACTGTAACAGTCTAGAATTTGGCAAGGAAAATACCATTATTGTTAACTAGTATTTTTTCTACATAAAAGAAAGAAGAAACAAAAGTCAGGAGGAAGTCATAAAAGCTTAAATAGGTTGGGGGCACAGGTTTGAGAAGTTAGCTGGTACAGAAAAGCCCAGAACTCAGCTAAGAGGCTTAGATTTTTTTAATTAAATGAGTGCAACATTGTCTGAATTGAGCATCCTGAACAAAAGAGAGTAAAATTTAATATCACTTGCCCATATCTTACTACATAAACCTACTTGACATTTGGATGAGGTCATCTAGCTGAAAATCTATTGGGTGTTTATTAAAAGCACAGCTTCTGCAACATAGCACTGCATAATTACCAAAATGCATAACCAAAATTAATGCAAATCAACAAAAATCTCTTCTTTTTTTCCCTCTCATTACATACACTCTTCTAAAGGCTGTGTAAGAAGGTTCAAGTGCTGTCAAGTAAGTATAGAAGAAGGGAGAGGAAAGCAGTGGTGGAACCTCAGAAAAACCTGTTTCAGGATTGTCGAACACAACTGGTTTGAGACTTTCATTGTCTTTATGATTCTCCTCAGTAGTGGAGCTCTGGTAAGTAAAACATGAACAGAATGTCTCAATGGTGTCAGAAAACTCCTTAAAAGTTGTTCTAACTTTACACAATTTCATGTCTTCAAATGACAGGGCTAAATTTTAGTCAGGCTTTTGAAAAAAATGGCAAAAAAGTCTCTTCTCAGCAATATGTAGTAAAAAAAGAATGGGTATAAGTGATTAGAGAAAGCCTAAGTCCATTGCTGAAGGTGACCATCTCTACCTCAAACCTGCAGCAGAGAGAGGAACCACATGTGAAAGAGACAACATTTTTAACTTTGTTATTTGAGTTTCCTCTCTCTTTTCACTGGGATTTACTGGTGTAACTCAGGGAAAAGAACTGTTACTTTTGAAGAGTTTGGAACTAACTGTAATGGCATAAACAGTTCACCGTAGCTTGCAAGAGCCAGGACTGGCTTATGCAGTCTTATAAATGTTATTTGCTAGAACAGAAAGAAAGATTAAGACTGTATTTTTAATAAAAGCTTTGCAGACTATGTATTAGCCCAAGTCTCTGCACATGTGAGACCCAGCTCTCCCTTCAAATTCTTTTGTGATAGTGAAAAGGTTTCTTTGGATCTGCCAGTACTGTATCCCAGTGTTCACCCAAAGGCTGTGCTCCAGAAAAATCTCACTGTCACCACAGCCAGGAAATCTGGCAGATACAGGGAGACTGCAAACTGCCTCCAAACCCCCACCCCAGGGGCACTCGGGAGCCAACATATTCCAGCTGCCAGGAGTGCTGCTGGCTCAGCCTCTGGCACACTCCCATCTATACAAAGAAAATGATATGTGTTGACTTCTCACATCTGTGAGATAAAGTTTTTAGCAAACACATATGAGTGTCAGGTACCCTAGTGCCTGATCTAAGTATCCAGAATTACTGGTACACAGTTGTCAGCTTAATGACTGATATACAAACACTAATCATTTAAATGGACAGATGTAAAGTGATTCAAAAGCAGGCTGAGTAAAAATAAATGTTAGTACCAATAAATATCCAAATCTTTCCAAGCTGGCATATCATTCCAGTTCTTTCAGTCTGATGAAATCAGTCATTCTCCAAAAGAAATAATAGAATAATTGAAATTTGAAAGAAATTAAAGGAAAAATATTCTGGAGACAGAAAAAACTTCTGAAAATCAGAAGCTATTTGTTTTTTCAAATGCATAAAAATGAGAACACAAAAAAGTATAAATAACATTGCACAGAGCTCAGAAATTTTATGTATCTCATAAAATGTGAATAATTCAGTAAAGCAGGTATTTGATTCAAATAATTTCTTTTAAGACAGGAAGAAGTTATTCTATGATTTATAACTTAAAATTTTCAAAAAGCAACAGGGCATAGAAACAAAAGGTCAGTTGATCTGTCATTCACCATAAGCAATAAATAAATAAATAAATGAAAATCCCTGCGCAGTGGAGTGGTTGCTGTGTAGTATCTGCTTCTTCATCCTGTGAGCCGTAAACATAGTTCCATAGGGGGAAAGAGGTATATACTGAGGTTAGCAGAAAAAGAAGCATTGGATAGAAGTGACATATCCATGCCTTTTCTTGAAGATTGTTTCCTGGTTTTGTTGCCTTTTTTTGGTTTGTTTTATTGCAACCTGAAGTATGTGTAGTAACAAAAAATAACATATCTTTGAATGTTTATACTCACAGGCTTTTGAAGACATATACATTGAACAACGTAAAACTATCAAGACCATGCTGGAATATGCTGACAAGGTCTTCACTTACATCTTCATATTGGAAATGCTGCTGAAGTGGGTGGCCTATGGCTACCAAACATACTTTACTAATGCCTGGTGCTGGCTGGACTTCCTGATTGTCGATGTATGTAGTGTATTTCCTAGGTGATACTTTTATATTTATCTGATTATTTTTAAAATTACTCTCTTTGCAACCATAACATCTCATCTCCAAATTTCAGCATATGGATAAATTATGGTTTTACAAGGAAAGCAGGATCTATCTTTAGCATTGGTAGTGTGGCTTACTTAGTATTAAAGTCTAGTAAACATTACTGAACTTGCAGTCTTCACAGCCATGTTTGAATTTAGGCTCAATAATCTTTGCTGCAAGGGTTAGTTCTAACTCTACTGTGCTGTGAAATGGGAGAGAACTTTTCTTAACGCATTGATACAATTATGGAGAATTTAACACTATCCCAAGTATACCCTTTTGAGAAAACCTCCAATACTCAGGAACGCAAGTACTATGTTTTACATACTTAAAAAACCACAGCCAGTCACTATATTTTTAAGAGAGTAATTTCTGGAAAAACATACACAAAACCCAAATATTAAATAAGCTTGGTTTTAAAATTAAGATTATTTTTGTCCTGGTTTAAGTGAATTAGAAACAGACACATAACAGGTAAAAAGAGAATTTTATAAGCATTTATTATCCCAAAGAATTGCCAAAAATCCAAAAGTTTCTGATTATGTTCCCACCATACATGGGCTAATTAGAGCAACTAATTTTCCTCAGCTTGTTTTGTGATGGGTGTCTACAACCTTTTTGATATGGTTTAAATATATCTAGGCTTCAACCCCACATATAGAGCTACAGATAACTATGTTCAAAAGTATGAAAGTACCTACTTTTGGGTTCTTTAGTATTGAAATTCTTCTCAAAATGGCACCTCCAACAAAAAAGCTTGAGGAAGCAGGCAAGCAGAAGTAGCTGTTCATTTTCTAAACTAATTTTCTCTAATATTTGACCTTATTTAAATCATAATATTGCAAACAGCCATCTTGTGAATGTGAAAATTTGAATACATCGTGTGAAGGTATAGTACATATTCAAGTGTCTCAATTAGCTTGTGATCAAATCTTGGATTTACACATCTTTTACAAAGATATTTTCTTTAATTTTGCTTCAGCTCATGGCAGCTTGAAAATTTTTAGCAGTATGAGGAATGTGCTGGAGAAAGAAATTCAGATTTCATCAGAACCTACCTAGATTTGTGGGTTGCTAGAGCTCAGGATTGACAAGTACAGAAAAGCCATAGATTTCACATATAATGCTTGGTTTCAAATATGGTTCATAAAAAGCACTGTCCTAGAGTTCTCTTTACCTGATATATTTTTTCTTATAATGAAAGAGTACATGAGAACACAATGCTATTTTTGGCCCAATAAATAGTTAAGGAATTAGAACAGCATAATTAAGGAACATTTAGGGGAAATGGGAAACAAACAGAAGGTAGTATTTTGGACAGGAGCCATAGAAAATGTGGAGAATGTGGTATTTTGCACTGAGGTAATGTAGGGACATGGAATATTTAAAAGCCTGTCGAGTTCTGCCACCTATGGAACAGTTCTTATAAGATCTTAGAAACAACATAATCCAGGTCAATGTCAAGCTTGTAAAGCACATAAATTCAGCAGTCGGGCAAAAGGATTAGTCGGTGTAACTGATTATAGAAAAATTAATGCTTTCTACCAATTTCCAGAGGAGCAATATTGCTCTGTGACCCATCTTTTAGTTCAACCCAAACTTCAGTCACTCTCCTTTCAGTTGCGGGCAATCAAATGGACATCATCAACCATAATTATTGATCTCAACAGAACTGTAAAACAAAGAAAAAGTGAGAACAATACCTAAATTGGTAAAAAGGAGACATTAATTTAATTTGCTTTTTGTTGTTTTAGATGCCCACAAATCACTAGCAAAATATGAAATTCAGAAGTATTAATGTTTCCAGATATTGGTTATCTTATGCTGGTTTTTTAGTTTACCTCTTCTTCTTTCATATTACTTTTTCTTCTTTTTTCTCCTTTTTTTTTTTTTCATTTGAAAGACTCCCTATTCCTGAAGAAAGTGGTCCAAAATTAGAGTCTTCTAAAGAAGTGTGTATCTCACATCTATGGTACGTAAAGTAGTATGTACAATATAATAATTTTTACTTTCCTGTTTTCATATAGGTCTCTTTGGTTAGCTTAACAGCTAATGCCTTGGGCTACTCAGAACTTGGTGCGATTAAATCCCTTAGGACACTAAGAGCTTTGAGGCCTCTAAGAGCTTTGTCACGATTTGAAGGCATGAGGGTAAGACAACATGAAAGAATCTGAAACTATGCATGCATAGAAGGAATACATGCATGCAGAATAAGGAATGAAAACTCCATGCAGAAAGGCTGCACTATCTTTTTATCGCATATCTTTTACTAACAGATAAGCAAAAAGCTTCATCAATTCACCTAAATCCATATGCAGTGTCACATAGAAGTTACATTCTTTAAGGTTACTTTACTTTCTAGCCAATCTCAGGAGTTTTTCGTATAAGTCTTTGAAATTACCAACTATGAACTCAACAGACTCTTAATAATGAGAAAAATGTAACAAAATTATATTCATTTTTTACTGATAAACATATTACAATATTGATACAGGACTCTAATTTAGCATCAGTTAAAGATATTGTCCGTTAAAATTTGAATTTTTAAAATTTTTCTTTATATTTGATAAACTCCCTTTAGTCTAACCCCACTGAATTTTATTAGATGGTATTACAGATATATTCATACCCACTAGTGGTTTAAATCTATTTCTGAGTTTGGCTGACTTAAAAAAGCAAATCAAGTTATTTGATTTCTCTATGAAATTATTCTCTTTGTAAGGTAAATGCTTTTTAAAATTTCAATTAATCTCTATTCAATAGTCAATACAATGTATATAAGGTCATTTCTTACTACTCTGAGTAATTTAGAGGCCCTGCTTACTATTCATTTCACTCAAGAAGGCATTTTAACTTCTTTTTTCATTTGTTTATACCTTCTGTTCCTTAAAGCCACTGAATACAAACTAACTCTATATGCATGTCAATGAAATATGTTTTAAGAGAATGCTTTTTCCTGCTTTATGGAAACATAAGCGGAAACCATGCAATAATGACTTTCTAGTCAATTATAAACCAGTGCAATAGGCTGGAATATACTGTCTTCAGAAAGAAATCTAAGCTTAATGAAGTCCAATTGAAGTTTCAAATTCTACTGACAGAATTGTATGCAGTAGACTACCTATCTCTACATCAGAACGCAGCAGAAAAATACAACCAACGGTTACTAGAATAATAAATTTCAGCTTCATACAGCAAATTGACTTTTAACAGTTTTCTCCTTATTTGAAACTCATGAATTCATCAGGGTAAGAGCTGGTCAAGTGCTACAGAATGTACAACTATTTGATTTAGCCATTTTCTCTTTGTCTCTCTTTGTCCATACTGTTCATGAACATTCAGAAAAATATATGTGGTTTTGTGCAGAGAAATGTCATGAAACTGCTGTCAGCTTTACTTTTTTAATAACATTCTGGTCAGCTGCAGGAGGACTGGGAGACCAGTATAGGTATTAGAGAGGAAGGAAAAAAAAGCAGCTCTAAAAATTATATTGGAAAAAAAGGTCATTTCTAGAAAGATAATATCAAAATTGATTGCCACACGTTTTACTCAATTTTTCTGTATCCTTACGTGATTGCCTTAGCAAAGTTTCCTCTTAAAAAATTTAGGATATTCATCCTCAAAGTACCTGTTATTAGAAATCTATTTACTGCTTTCCCTTATTTCTCGCTGAATAACTAAGAAATTATGCCAGAAACCCAATCGAAACCCAATAGAATTTCAGCTACAGAACATGAATAATTCATGAGCAATTTACTGTGCAGGAATCACGGACAAGCTTGGAAAAGCAAAAAGGTTTCAGCTCTATCCTCCAATATTAATGATAGTCAATGAAGTGCCTGATTCCAGTCACTTAGCAAATTTGACTGGCCAATTATATAGGCCTTATATTTACTATTAGTTATGTGAACTTCTGAAAATGTTTTTTTCCAAAGTACTTGGCAAGTATTCATAACAGCTTACTGACAGCTGTTGGCATTACTTTATGAATGTCTCACGAACAGTAAAAATATTCAAATAATAAATAATTGACCAGCTCAAGACTATAGTCAAATTTCAGTCTTCTCAGAAACTGAGTTCATTGCATAAGAATTCATAAAAAGAGAATTTTTTTTCTGCCTGCAGAAAGTAAAAATAAATCATCCCTCTTTGCTTTCTTATATTGCCCATACCTATGTTGAGCTGTGATAAAACAAGCTAACTTTTTATTCAGCGTGTATTTAAATTTTAATGTTTATCCTGTGTTCAGAACTTGAAAATATAAAATATCTTAAGTATTCCACAGAAGTCTGGGTATATAAAAAGCTCTGCATCATTTTGTAAAACAATCTGCCAAGTTCTCAATTACTTTAAATCAGTCAATGTTTTTCTTATATAAGTTTACCCTTCTGGGGAATTGGAAGAACACAGTATTTTATACAATCAGTAAATACTAATGAGTATTCTGTTATCCTAAAATATGAAATATAATTCACATTTTAAGCTACATTCTTAGAAGTCTACAGCTATACTCTGTAGTTATAACTTAATTTTATAATTATGCTTCCTAAATGGGATAAATTCTCTTTCCAAAGTGAATGTAAGATATATGAATGTCTTGCACCAAAAAAGGGTATAAGTGATCCATAGCCTGTGCTTGCCTTAAGCACTGAAGTGAATTTTGTCATATTAGAGGCATTTAGCATATCTCTAGTATACTGAAGTCTAAAATATTTTAATACATTATAGTGAATCTCAAAATCAACTCCGTCCAGATGCTGGAAGGCAAAGTAAAGAATTGCTTTAATTTATTTTAAATTTCTGTCTTAGGGTTTATATTCTCATCTCAATTAGTGTATGTACTAAGTAGAAGTAGCTGCAAACTGAGATTTGAATATACCCATCGCTTTTTGTTTAGCTTTCTAGTACTTGCAATATAATGCTTTTGCGCTAGTCCTGAATTGGTATGCTACCTGTAAATGTAGAATACTGAGTATACATTGCTTTGCTGAGTTAGAGAATTAAGTGACAATAAAGCATGCATTTGTGTCTAATTTCACAAAATATAAAGCATGTCATGCCGTGCTTGATTTATTTATTAGAGAAATAGTAGAAGGCAGCAAACAATCTGAAATCCACTTGCACTTTCAGTTTTGCATGCCTTATGCATATTTCTGGCTGATGGCTTTAAACATTTACTGTATTTCAAATTTCCAGTCCAATTTCATAACTTGTAAAACTAAATTAGAGTATTTGATGTCTTAAATATCCTGTAAAATTCAATGGCTATTCCTTAGATTTCCTTACAAGGAAAGTGATAACAAGGCATTTTCAAGAGTACTCAAACCTTCATTAGTATAAAAGAAACATTTCTCATATCGTTGAGTTATAAAACATAACATCAAGTGTCTGTCATTACAGATTCACAACTAATAACAGGCTATATATTTCTATTTCATATAGGATAACCTTTCAGCTTGGATGGGGTGGACCCCTGGTTCCTCCCCTTATCTGTATTATGGGTACAGTATTTCCCCTTTTCTACCCTTAATGAGTACAATCTGACTAATCACTACATTGTATATTTTAGGGTTAGAAGGAGAGACAATCATATTTGAGCATCCCAGTACCAGCAAAGTAATATTATATTCACCCTACACTTCTTCTAAATCACTTTAAATCTTTGGAAAGAATGCTTTGAAATTTTTTATGTTACAGAAACAACATGAAAACTTTTGAGCAAACCACTCATTTAGAGTTTCTGGAATTCTTTTTGCAGGAGAAGGTACCTCAGCTATTGTAAAATTTTTAGTTGCTTTTTTAACTGAGATAAAAATTGGCTTTCTTTTAAAATTTGAATCTGGCTTTTATATTGTTTTGGAAAGATCCATGCTTTACCCTGTTACTCAATTTATAGCTATATATATTAAAAAATATCCTGTAGAAAGTTTTGTACATTCTTCTTAATACATTAAGCCCACACCAAAACACTGTGATCTGAATAGTCACAACTGTAGATATTTATATAATTGCAGTATACATTTTTGCACAATTTTAAAACCCCTATATGTTACATTAAGTAAATCACTCCAAGTGTATACAATGTGAAACAACATATAACATATATAATCCTTTCTTGGAATCCGAAATTAGTATTCTTTGGCCTGTGTTGGAAACTAGTTTCTGTAATTTTGATAAAATGCCAGTAACAGTATTATCTTCCTTAGGGTTTAGAAATGTCCTGCAGGAACATGTTGGTGATGCAAAAATTTTGTGTTCATTATAATCATTAGAAAAATCCACTTCTTAGAACTACAACCCTTGCAAGTGCCAGCTGTAAGAGGGTATCATTAGTGAAAGAGTTTTTATAGCTTCGGTGTAAATGATGTATCAGTATAAACTGCCTTCAGTGTAAATTTATCATCTTATCTCACAGTTAAGGATTACGTATTCACTCTCAAGAAAGTGTATTCGCTATTTTCTGCAAGTTTCTCTTAAAAATAGAGGAATATATTTTGTTGATCTAAAGATTTTGAACTTCCAAGGATTTTTTGAGGACTGTGATCTTATTCATTACCTTTGAGTTTTAAGGAGTCTATGAGACATGTGATGTCTCCTGAAGGACAATTAAAAGCTTTACAAACATTGGTGTCAAAAGACTGTGTAAAGGTGTTCATAAATCATACCAGAAATATCCTAGTATTTTTTTAGATTATAATTCTACAATTAGAAGAGGACTATTGGGGAAGTATATTATATAATTGAAATTGATATGATTTTTTTCCAGATTCGTATTTCTTGTATCTTAAAGAAAATTTTTACTTTTAGAATCAAAATTTAATGACATTTGAATGGGATAAATAATATAGTTTGCATTTTAATTGGGAATGTTATAGGGTATGTAAAGGTCAATAACATTAATGCAACAGGAAGGGCAAAAAGTTGGGGTATTTTCACTGCATTTCGTGAAATACAAAGATATTATTCCCACATCAAGTAATTACTCTGCTCTCATGCTCATGTTTCTTTACAATATTTACCAGGTCTTCTCAGACAAAGGAAGTTATGTGATTTATTGCTTGACAGATAATTACTGTATTTTATCATACAGTATGTTAAATTATATCTTTTCTTCTGTGTTTTCTTCAAAAGTACTTTGTTGTATACTTGATTTCTGGTGAAAAACAGAATCAGGCTGCTCTGGAACCTCCAGTCTTTTGTTAAATCCAACAGTATAGCTTGCTTTTAATAGACTGTTATGTGAATAACAAATGCTTGTGTTGCTACTTGAACCAAGTTATATTTTCTTATAAAAGCTAGAACTGCAGAATCATCTAGATGAACCTCTCTGCTAACAGCTGTAGCATTCCTAGACATAAACTCACCAGCCAATAGCATGAAATTTCTCCAGCACGAAGTGTTATAAAAATAATTTGTGCTTTAAATGTTTGAGGAAGTATTTTGCTTTCTTTGAAGATAAAATTCACTATCAGGAGCATTCTTCAGTCAGGTGCAGTTGTACAATACCGATTACAGAAAAGTACAAAATACAGTGATTGGCTGGTTAAGGGAGTGATTTTCTTTTTCTCTTAGATTTTTTATCTCTTCTTCATCTTTATTTGTTCATCAATGTTCAGATTCAGATTTGCTTGTATCTCCTTGTCAGGTCTCTTTGGTTCTTTTCACCTGCCTGCCTTTGTATACTCAGTTAAATACAACTTTTTCTTTACAATCACTGCTTTAAATTGTAGTTTTTAAATAATCTTCACTGTGTATTCCCAATGCAATCTTCATTTTACTGAAAAAAATGAAGAACTGCTCATAAATAATTTTTTTCAATTGATTCATATGAGATGCTTCTCATGCCAGTTCTAACACTGACAAAATGCAATCATTATTTATTTCAGGGTATTATTTTTTGTGCATTGTTTAAAAATTAATTTAAAGAATAGTATAGTCCCACTATCATAATTTATTTCTACAAACTTTCACTTTACTAATTTTTAGTGATCATGACTTAAGGCTAAACATTAGTTTGCTAGAATAAGATTTTAGTTTTATTCTTCAATTTTCTTATAACTTTTCTGAACATTTTTCTACATGTTATTTAATTCTGGCCTTACATAATCATAGATCATGTAGTTAAAAATAAATTATATATATGTACATAGCATTAAGGCAACTGTGTAGCAAAGGTGGCAACTAGTTCTTTTACTATGCAGTTCTTAAAGGCAAATCCAAAATATTACTCTAATTTTGGTTGGAAGATAGATAAAAGACAAAGCCAGACTCTTCTTAGATGTGCCCAGTGGTAACAAGACCCATAAGCTGGGTTATGGGAAATTCTTACTTGGTATAAGGGGTTTTAGGGAGGTTTGTGCTTTTATGTTTTTAGTTTGGAGAGGTGGGGTCATTTGATTTTCATTCTGGTGGGGTTGTTGTTGTTGTTGTTGTTGTTGTTGTTGTTTGGTTGTTAGTTTGGGTTGAGAATGTTCTTTTTGCAGTGAGGCATATACTGGAACAATGGAATATAATTAGTGGATTATAGACCAGACATTCATAACAACATGGTCTACCACCCTGATTTCTGTTTGTGGGACAAAGTTATGAAAGCTCGTTTCTTGCAAGAAATCCATTAGGTTAAAATAAAGAGGAATAATTAATTGAAAATGAGAAGGTTTGAATTACTTGGATTAATCTACATTTTTAGATTCCTAGAATCTAAAAATTCTCCTAGTTCCTCCCTAGAATCGTTAATCTAGGGAGGAATTATCATGTCAAGTCGGTTGCCCTTTATCTCACAGATATATTTAATTTTCATCCTCTGTTGTCTCTACAGCCAGTTCATAGCTGATCGAGCATACGCAGCATGCTTCTTCCAGTGTACCCATTCCAAGCTACTCAATGAGAAAATATGTAGTTTAGAGGTAAAATAATTATTATAATCTCTCTCAGTTCCTTTGCTATCTTTCCTTTCCCATTCTGTCGTCATTTGCTAGACTGCATTGTCACATATATTTTATTACCTGTCATACACATTGACAAAACAGGATAAATTTTCTTTATTATCTATGAATAAAAGTTCCCATCTACATTACTGCTGTGGCAATGCACATATACTTTATCACTTCAACATAACAAATTTTTTATCCTTATATAGTCATATATGGCATCCCTCTTCCATCAAACTCCATGTATACACTCAGATGAGACAGGGTATCTCATGTAGAAATATTTTTTTTTAATTGCATCTTCTGTTATCTTCCTTCATGGGCACCTCCAAACCTCACACTAAGCAACTGTGGCAGAGATCCCAGAGCCTCTGCTGACGATCAGTCTTAATCCTGTGTACTGGGCAGTGTTTGTATTCAGTCTGCTGGCCCACAGGTCCAGTACCTCCCTTGCTTTTGTGACAGAAACATTTTCAACTGACATAGCTACTCCTAAATTAAGCCTCATAACTATTTCCTCCAATTCCACTCTCTGCTGTGTTATGATTTGTAGAAGTGGCTCCTCTAACTTCAGAGAAAGGCAGCTTCCATCATTACTTTTATAGTATCAGGGAGAACAGGAAGCCATTATTACAGCATCATTACCCATAGTGGAATTCTTTTTGATTCAGGGATGGGCTTTTTTCATGGTCTGTCTCAGATGCTCCTTTGATCCCCTGATTGGGAAAGTTACTGTACTCTTGATGTCTTTTGCTCCCTTGCCTCAACTCTTCCACACTTTAAGAGAGAATACACCTGTCTGCTACTTGATACCCACTTAGTCAAATCAGTGTGGTTTCAGCATCTTCTAGCCTTCCTTGTGTGTTGTCCTCCAAGTCCTTCCCTATGCGAACATGCTGAACTCAGATCATGTACGTCACCTGCACTTCCATTCCTGTCCACTCACGGCTCACTCCTGCTCATTCCAGCGATCTTACCTAAGTGATGCACCAAGAATCTAAACCAACGTCTACTTGCTCCCTTCTTCATCTTTCAGTGCAAATGGTCTCTCTGGCAGCTCTTTGGGAACTTTTCCTGTTTAAGCATAAAGTTAAGAAGGTGACACCTTCCAAAGTGGAGGCAACTTTTCATTTTAAGTGGGAAGAATGTTCCAGACACAATCCTATAATCTCACCTTCCATCCCAAAGATGATAACTTCCTCCTCATTTATACCAGGAACAGTTTGGAACTTCTTCACGGAGTCTGCAAAAGTTATGGGGAAAATGGATAAGTAGATTTTTCATGGTTTGTTTACAGGTTTCAGGAGGCCCTGATATATCCATTACTCAGCTCCAAGGTAGAAATTCCTAGAAAGTTTGTGACTGCTGAGGTGCCATGGAAAATATGTTCTTGTGGGAACTAAAGTATGTTTATATATCGCTATGTGTTCAGCTATGTCTCCCACAGCAAGGCTGAATCTAGTAAAGCTTCCTAATATTCTACTCATGCAGCAGGGATAAGCTAGTGTTTTGCACAATCCTCATTCTATACATAGGAACAGGTCTGATAGAAAAACTGATTTTTTGTCTAGTTTTTATTGTTTACTTTGGAGAGTTGTCCAAAAAAAGATACAAACAGCAATAACAAAGAACAACTGGACTACTACTTTGTCTTGACATAAAGTCATATCAGCCAAAAGATAGGAAAGACAATTACTATTGCAGTACTTCTTTTATCTTATGTATAAATGTGATGTTGGAAGATAAATATTATGAAAATGTAAGCATGAAAAACTGTTTATATATTAAATACTGCTTTGTTCTAAAGGAGACATGGTTTCCCATGACAGTTTTTTATTCCTAGATGAATATCAACTGAAATGAAAAATAGTCTAGAGACCCTTTGTCTTTGTAGGTATCAGGTGTTGCTTCTCACTTGCTCTTATTGCTGTTCCACCTACCTGAAGCTATAGGAAGGTGAACAAGCAGAATCAACTTGGGCTTTTGCAGCTTGCCCACTGGAGTCAGCCTGACCAACAACATCCCAGCCTTGAGGAAATACATAGGTAATCTACAAAACCAAACAAACAACTATGCAAATATCTTTTTCCAATTTACTGGCATTATACTCTGTATGAAGAAATAACAGAAAATAAGTCCAAGAGAACAGACCCTTTTAAAATCAAAAATTCATTTTGAATCACATACATCTGATCTAGACTTAAGGAGCAAGCAAAACTAAGAGCTGTAGTTGCCAATATTTTCTACAGACTCTTTCCAATAAGATGAGAATGACAATTTTCATTTCCTAAATTAACTCATTAAGAAATGCTAATTGATCTCGTTTCTGTATTCAGTTCACTTTTCAATTGGTTCTCCCTCTCTTCTGTCCACTTGCTGTAACTTATGTATGTAGGTGTTGTCTGTGTATGTATGGGTGCTATCTTGGATATATATTATGTAAGTTAATGTCATGGTTATCCTGACATACCTCAGCTAATTCCCAATGCAAATATCAAAAAAAAAAGGTAAAACAGAAAAATACTGTTAAAGCAATTACCTCCAACTGCATGAGTTGAAAAAATTAAAGACTTCTTCCCAAGGTGGACTTCACAGTCAGCTGAGCATCTGACCAGAGTGTAAAAATGCAGCTTTACATTATAAATATGATAGCAGAAAGGCTCAACACTGGTGGGGAGAAAAACGTCAAACAAAACCAAGATGCAAACAGGAAACAACTTCTAAAAGTTTTAATTTTCTTTTCTTCTTTTCTTAAAAAACCTTCCAGGGGGACTGGATAGCTCAAGGGGTTGGTAATAGGATACAGAACCTTTCATCTCTAGGTCACCAGTTCGCATCCAGGCCAGGTCAGTAGTGACCAAAAATTGTTACCATTTGATGGGTTTTCAGTGACCTATATGAAATAAGTTGTTGGAAGCGTTGTTGGAACATTTGCTGGAAGCTGTTCTCTTTTTATCCAAGAAGATGAGGCTGATCTTCTCATAGTCTCAGTGGTGAGACTGCATTACCCATTCATCTAAAGATGCAAGACACACTGATGGCATTTTGTAGAAATCTTTCTTTCTACAACTATTATCAATTCATAGTTGTTGTAACAATTACTATAGTTGTTAGTGTTCTGCTGCGTGTTCTGGATCTGTGCTGTGGTCCAATGGATCTCAGAGTTGTTATAAAACTAATTGCTACAGGCACTCAATTTGTGCAAAGCCATTCTTCGTGTGAGCACAGGTAATCATAATTTGTTTAAGTTGCAGAACTAAATCCCCATCTTTCTTTCTTGACATTTTTATTTTCAGGTTTTTCACAGTATTAAACAGAGGAATTCAATCATTGTAACACATCTGGAACATTTTTATGAGTGGGAAAAAAAAAGGATAAGACAAAAAGTAGCTGGCTTAGAATTTCAAAGCAGAAATAGCACAATACAGTGTCCTAGACCAGGTCAGACTTGAAATAAATTCCAGAATTTCAAATTCCATCTCTAATTTTTATGTTGTTCTCAGTTCCATCAAGCTAAGTATCAACAGATTTATGTTCAGAGTATTACTGGGACCTTTTTTAACAGTTTTAAACACGTCTCAAAATGGCTAGCTTATGCATACATTACCTAGATACTTCACATTTTCTAAAAAATCTCAAGAAGCAAGAATGCTTCCTTTAAAGCTCCCATCAAAAATAGAAGCTACCAAAAAAAAAAAAAAAAAAAAAGCTAACTTTAAAAAAAAAAATCATGGTTTTATAAAAGATAAGGATTATTCTCAGTTACAGAAGGTCCCATTTCTACTGTCTGGCAGTGGAGGAGACCCTTCTAAATAAGAAGAAAATATGCCCTGAAAATAACATTTCTACCTTAGATCTCTAAACAGGTCCTAATTCCTGGCCATAACATTTGGGAGGAGGAGGGTGTGCTGAGTGACGAATAACACAACCACAGTATTCCTCTTCCAAAGGCCTTCAAGAGGCTGTGAAATACAGGTAGTAAGACTGAGCAGTTCTGAGCTTCCTCAGAACTATTTTGGTAGTGGGAAGGATACATCTATATTGCAGGGAACAAAGATAGACTAAGACAACTTAATACACTTCAAGTATCCATGCCAATCCTTTCCTGCCTCTCTGCAGGACCTGGATTACTGAGAATCAGAGCCCTCCTATATATTTTATTTTACCTTCATACAAGGTTCCAAAAGAGGAAAAAAAAATTAAAATAAAATATAATTTTTAAATGAGAATCTGGTATTGGATACTTAATGAGAAATAACTGCTCATCATAAAAATTTTGGTAGCTCTGACAGACACGTGATTAATTACTGTATATATCAGAACAATACACTTTTTATTGACATCTTGCCTGCAAGTGGCTGAGAAGGTAACTGGCGAAAATTAATTTAAAATGCAAAATCAAAAGCTCTAAATATGTCCTCCTTTAGATAAAAGAAGGGTATTGCTGACTTAATACATGAAACAATAAGACTGGAGCTTGAAATAAATTATGTTGATTCAAGTAGACACATATTGCAAAACTGTCTTGCTTTTCTATACAAAGAAATTAATCTTTGTTATAATCTTGCATGGAACAATAAGGCAATAGAGATATGTATTTAATTTGTGCATAATCCTTTTAATGTAGAGCTTAGTTTCTAGATTCATGGCATTTGTGTTTTCAGCTTAAATTTCAAAGCTATGTTGATCAGATCTACAGGTTGCTATTTTTCTTTAGACATTTTTAAGCCATAATTTGATGCATTTTTAGATTTTTGTTATGTCTATATTTTCATTCAATGCATTTTTCTTTTTTTATCTAGAATACATCAGTGTTAGGCTTCATCTTATTACCACCAGGTCTTCTCTTTTGTATTTCTATTTTAATTTTCTCACTTATTTTCTTTTTCTTACATGTGCTAATGTCAATAATTTAAAAAAACAGTGCAATGCTACAGTTATTAATGTACTGCTTTAAAAGTTATAGTATTAGTTTCTGAACAAGGATTTATAAAGCAGTGGTGAAACAGTATACAAAACTTTATTGCTGTAAATATGCTTATACTCTTTTCTCTTTCCCCCTGTATTTGTGTACTAGGTGGTTGTGAATGCCCTTTTAGGAGCAATTCCATCCATCATGAACGTGCTTCTCGTTTGTCTTATATTCTGGCTAATTTTCAGCATCATGGGAGTAAATCTGTTTGCTGGGAAGTTCTACTACTGTGTTAACACCACAACTGATGAAAGGTTTGAAGTCGACCAAATCAACAATTTTAGTCAGTGCGAGGAACTCATAAAAAACAATCAAAGTGCCCGATGGAAAAACGTGAAAGTAAACTTTGATAATGTAGGATTTGGGTATCTTTCTTTACTTCAAGTTGTAAGTGATCACTCTTTATATACCTTTTACTGTTTATATGTAATAGTGAAAAGCAATTCTAGCAACAAAGAGAGAAAACATTTACCTGATTATTTTTATCTGTGACTTAGTAATACCACTGCACTGGTATCCTGGTAAATCCTTAATTGATTACTCTTTTCATCATAAGCAGCAAGTAGAGCCTACTGGGATGAATAAAGAATTTTTAAGACATCTAAAGAAACAAGTGCTGTTCTTCCCATTTATAGGTCCCTTAGTCCTCCAGCCCCCTCCAACTTTTAGGGTTTCTACAAGTACCTAGGAATGGTATATTGGAATGGAATATTCAGCTACCTGAATATTTTAAGTTTTCCTGTTGCCGAAAAACAAATATCTGCATTAGTGTGATTAAGTTGCAGAGAAGAATTCCAAGTAGTAAATCTCATATCAGTCATGTGACTGCCACAAGAGCAGACTTAGGTGATCTAAGAAGCAATTTCTCATAGAGGAGATGAATAGGAAAGGAAAAATATCACTGAATATCACAATCTATGAAATATTTTCCCTGATATTTCTGTGCATAAGCACCTAGTGGAGTTTATTTAGCAAAAACCAAGAGAAGAAGGAAGAAAATATATGCAGAAAGATACTATAAGATTATGCATTCACTATCAAAAATTGTGTCCTCACAACACTACCTGACTTTGTATTTTGAAGTAGCTAACAGGCTGATCCAGCTTTAATCAAGAAAATTCTGACTCTAGCATATGTCATGAGTCTTCAGCGATCTCTATGGCTTTTTTTAGGTTGCTGTCTAATTCTGTAGTGTCTTAGGTTTCTTTTTTTTAGCTTTTAAATAAGTTTCTATCTTTTATGCTGGCATATGAAATCTCAATAATACAAATCATTAACATGATGAAGTTGTATCGACATGGTCCTGCACAAAGTCTAAAACAATAGTTGTGAGCAAAGTGAACTGCCTCTCCCAGATAACATATCATCTTACCTGTGTGGCTGATAATTATTTCAATAATCATTTCATTGTGATTATTTACTTTACTGTCACATCAGGAAAGAGTGGAGAGGGACCAACAGTATTAAAGAAATAAACTACTGAATCCAATTTGGTTTTGATAACAAAATTTTATTGTAATAGAAAGACTTTAAATTCTTCTTTTCTTTGCCTTATTTATGAAATTCACTGACCCAGAGGGCAGAATGTTGTATTACACATGTTCAGCATAAACAAGATACCAACAAAACTCAAAAAATGATAGGGGCTTTTTTGTGTAAGTAGAATGTCCAGGTATTGCTAAAATGCCTGTAAAAGCATGAAAGGTGTTTTTGTTGGACATACCAGAAAAAAAAGGGGCACTTCTCTCATTGTACAAAACAGGCAATTGGCGCTACATCTTTTAAGGTTTGGTAAGTAAGCCACCAGTAATAATTTTGCAGTCATGGAATGATAAGAGCCCTAGGGCAAAGAAAGAAAAATATCAGCTTGATTTTCAATTAATGTGTTATAATGTGCAGAATCTATGTTTTTTCACCTTCAAAACACTATTCATAAATGTTTGAGATTCTTACATTGCTTTCTCAAAAAAAAAAAGACAGTTATAAGGTGATTTTCCATTTGATGCATAAAGTACTTTGAATGAGACTCTAGAACAGGACTCCAAAGCCATCATGCCCAAGAGAAACATGAAAATTGAATAGATATGTCCTTGTCCTTGATTTACCTATCCTTCCTAAACAGCTTGCAGCAATAATAAAGATGATTAAATACTAAGGTATTGCTCAAATAGAGATATACATTACTATGTCAGAAAGAAAGATAAAGCTATTGAAACTTTAGTATTTGGCCTAAAATAAGATACCGAGCCTGAAAAATCTGATTATAAAATCATGGTTGCAAATGGATATGCTTTTTGTGAACCTAATGTGAACATTAATGGCCTTTCTAAAGCATCTTATAACGATTAATTGAGAAGTCTACTGAAGTCATTTGGTTCTCCACCTTAACAACTTCTGGCATAGACTATTGTTAGATTGTGGTGGACCTGAGAAAATAACCCCATAGAGGTCAATGTCATTTTTCTGATTACAATCTCTGTGATAAGTATCAATGTATGAATTATTGATACAAGGCCCCTATTTTCAGGAGTCTAGAAACTAACTACAGAAAGCTTCCTCTTATTCCCCGGTATTATTTCCATTCTCCATTCTGCTCTCGGACTCGTGCCTTTTGCATCAGTTAAAGAATGTTGTAAATCCCTTCAGCTTTTCTGGGTTACAGGAATCATAACAAGTGTTACTTGTTGTATCACTATCTTGAGTGAATACTGCTGGAAGTAGTACCTTTTTAAGGCAAAAAGTGGAAATGAACCCAATTAAAAAAAACTCCAAAACTCCAAACCCAGGCACTGAGGACCTTACTGTTCTGGGAAAGCCATAAATGAGTCCTCTGAAAACTTTTTCTTTAATGTTTCTGGTAGTACATGGATCTGTTCATCCCAGAAAACCCTTCTTTTTTGTAAGAGTTATATAGACAAGAACATAGATATTTCACACAGAAGCGTTCAAAAATTGTGGGATAATTTCAGAAAGAAGTACTGTGGGCTCAAAAAATAGAAATGTGTCATAGTAGCATTTTAAGCAAAAATAACTCTCTGATAAGATCTTTCTTGAGTTTACTTGGTAGTGCTGGCAAATGAATTTCTGGAATGAAGGGCCGAAGAAAACAACATAACCTAATTTTTTGTTGGCATTTGGTTTTTGTCTTTTTTCTTTTGGGGGACAGGTGTGAGGGGAAAATCTTTAGTATTATAGCAATGTTACAATTCCTACTGCCCAAAAATACAGGCTAACCATATATGTCGTTGATAAAACCAAGTTTTACAGACTTTGTTGATACAACTATTGTCCAGAGTTCTTACAGAATTTGGAGTATAAGTAGTCATGCCATCAGTCAAATAAGTACACATTCTCTCTATAAGAATTTTTTTCTTCTATGATGCAGCATAGATCATGTTGGTTTGTGTGGATCTTCAAGCTTCTTTTTTCATTTCTTGGTCTGAACTTGCTTGAGTATTTCTCTGTCCCTAAAGAGAAGCATCAAAGCAGAGACAGATATGCTGGAGAAATTCCTTTCACAATTGGCATGCATCAGTGGGTGAAGAGGAAGAGGTTGGTGTACACAGAGATGTGGCATCTGCCCTGATAATTTTATGGCCTTATGCCTTTTAACTTGAACCTAGTGTTTGGATTCTTTGGTAAGTAAATCTCACAGAGGCCTGCTTTTATCTTGCTAGTAAGCGTACACCCTGCTTACCAGGATAAAATGTGGCAAACCAGTGGGTCTCAAAGGACACTATTATATTATACTGCTGTTAATAGTATCAATAAGAAAATACATCTTGTGAAGCATAGGGTAAAAAAATCAGAAGTTGAATTCTAGGGCTAGAAGTTTAGGATACCTTCAAAGTTCCAGCAGGTCAGTGTTTTAAAAGCAAGATGCTATTGTATCTCCAAAAAGGAATCTTCCTGGTGGTTTCTGGTAAAGAAATTGAGTAGTGAAACTTCAGCATGACTTGCAATTTCATTAAAAATTATTTATCAGGGAAAAAAAAGTCTGTGTACTTTTATCAATACTAAAGGAGAAGAGTGATTTTTGTTCTATTGTTTTTTCCAATTACATTTGAATCTGCATTTAAATATGTGTCATTGAAATTTCCTTGGGGAAGAAAAATTTGAAACAGATGCTGATTTCAGTTATACTGCTGTAATCTCTTAAATCAATTAATTACTCCTGATTTAGTGTCACTGAAAATATACAATATATTTTATATGGTAATATGCAAAAAGGAAACTAATAATTTGATCTCCTGTCATTTTCTGTGTTATTTTCTATTCCGTATGCACAAATACTCAAATTATACCTTATTTCTGATAAAGAAAACATATTGCAGATAAATAAGCAGGCCTACACATCTACAGTAGAAATAACACTATCACTAAATGTGATGCCTTGAGTTTCTTTCTTAATTTCTTCAATAATTGTAACACCTTAAAGTTTTGTGAAATGCATTGAGGAAAACACAAGACAGTAATGTGTTATATTTCTATTTTTCCACGCCCATACTCTTTTCAAGTTTCCTTTTTAACAACAATAACAACAATAATAATAATACAGCTCAGTTCTTTAGTTTTCTAGCACTAGCTGAAAGGTCCTAATTGTTTATAGTGCAGTACTTTATTGATCATGGTGAAGCTTAATATTTTCAAATAGTCTATTTTTTTTCATTCACTCTAGTCTAGGTTACACTAATAAATTTACAAAAACCCAATAATAATTCCATTTTGCCTGGAGGATGATATACAAAGATCATCATGTGTCTGAATCTGAGGCAACAGCATACACTTTGCAGAAGTGCCACTCCGTCATTTACATCATCTTTCTGATGTAAAAGTATGCCACTTATTTGCATGTAGTGTTTCAGGCTGAAGTGCTGATTTCAAGTTATGACATTCCAAAAAAATGCAAATAGTGTACCAAGACAGAAACAAAAGTAGCACTGTAAGACACAAAGTAATCATCCTGCCCTATTTAGACCTCGTTAGATGAAATACCAAGTCCTGTTTTGGTTATCATTTCAAGAGATGAACTTGTGTAAGAGAGCTCACAGGAGAATAATGAGAACGATCAGAAAACAAGAAAACAAGATCTATGTGGAAAGATTGAAAGAAGAGTGATCACTGCCTAACAATCAGTTTGCAAATAAGTAAAAGATGCTGCAGGAAGGTGATTAATACTGTTTGCCATATATGTAATGACTATAAGTGACAGTCTTAAAAGGCAACAGAAACATGTAAGTATTAAGAAACAATAAAAGCAAATGCTGGAATAAATATTTTTATAAGCTTGTGGAGTGTTCACCATTAAAAGGCTTTGAGAACAAGTTAAACATATATCAGTAATTACGTAAATAAAGCTGATCTACTTCTCCTAATCCCTTGCAGTCCAAGTATTCCAAAAGGATTTTAAATTCTTCAGCTGAGACTTCTACCTTCTAGATTTATTGATCCTCTGATACTACACTTCGATTTCACCACTGCCTGAACTTTGTATTTTCTGTGTTGACCACAAGATGATGCATATTGGATTTGCATCTAAGGATACTCATGCTCTTTTCAGTATTCCACTGTTTAAAAAGTGTGTAAGGAACCTCTTTTCCTATAAGAGAATAATTTCTTCTTGTTTTAAGTTCACTTCAGGATGATGACAAACTGCTGCATAAGCAAAGGCTTTTTGAAACTTCCACTAGAAATTAAACCTCAAGATGATGGTGGTACACCAATAATCACGGATGAAGAGTGTTCCATTCTGCAACTGGTTTCTATAGCAAGAAATATGAAGGAACCAATGATCTGCAGTCTTGTTTAGCAAACTTATAATGAGGATCTGCCGATGTCCACCCCCCCGACACAGCTCACTAACTAGGACTTTTGGTCCCTAGCTGTCTAAGGCTTGGTGGCAAGAAGAGACAGCTTGGCTGTATCACAAAGATGAGGCTTTATTCTTCAATCCTCTTTGTCTCCCGCGTGCAACAGGGTAAATGGAAAGTGGATAGCAGCAAGAGAAATGGCAGAAAATGGCCACTTCTGTGGCGTGTTGCTTACATTAACTACTTTTATCACACCACACGCAGCGATCTTTTAGCTTACAGGGCAAGGAACATGCAAGGAACTAATTAACACTCCTTTAAAACTGTTTTCACACTTATACACACTCTCATAACCCTTTAACACCATCACACCACACTCTAACACTCCCTACATATAAGTCCCTATTTTATCTTGGGGTAAAGTTGGCTCTGACAGTCCCTTCTTCTTGTCATCTTGGACTTCAGGTGCTTACTGCAAGGTGTCCTTCCGCAGTGTAACTGCAGCATATTAACCGTCTCTTCTTCCATTCTCACAGAATGTCCAAGGTTGTTTACTGAATTCCACAGTTATCTTCGAGGCCTCTCGCTGTGCCTTCTGCTGCACCTGCTTTCCCAGGCTTACTGTCTGCCTGACTACCTGCTTTTCCAGGCCTGGTACAGGCCTGGTCTCCAACAATGATCAAATGACAGAGAACTGTCTACTTCTTTATTTTGAGCACAGCTGGATTAAAAAATGAGTGATTTCTATTTGGAGATGTTGTCTAGTTAAAAGATAATTGCTACAACAGAGAAAACTACTTTCTGTTTGAATTCTCAGATTAAGCAATCTACGCTTCACCATCAAATGTAAAAATTTACAGATTTTGGGCAGAGGAAATAGCTATAAAATTTCACTAAATGCTGTCATTTATAAGGCATATTAAGTTTTCAATGCACAGAAAACACTTGTGAAAATATAAGTATTAAAGCAGGTATAATCTTTCAAAGTACTGAAAAATCTAAATTCTGGTTGATAGGAAAATACCTGATAAAATTTTTGGTTCCCTTTCATTGCCACCTTTTGACTTGAGAGGGAGGAACTACATATCAGTCTTCCTTGGTGGCAAGTCAATTACATAAGGCTACTTCTCAGCCTTTGCAGTTGACACGATTTGATGAACTAAAATGATACTGCCTTCCATTAATTTCTAATTAATTATTAGAAATCAGAAATAAGTTGATTATACTTACTGCTTAAAGTTTTCATATAGAGACAAACTAGTGGGATACACAGCAGTATATCTGATGAGCAGCTCTGTAGAAAGCCAAAAGACAAAATTCTTAGAAATCTAATGTTATGCTAATTATTCCTGGTGCTTTACTGAGTTGCTGGAAATTATTAAGCTCTATGCTTAAACAGGTGTGTACTGTTTACAGGCTACATTTAAAGGCTGGATGGATATTATGTATGCAGCTATTGACTCAAGAGAGGTAAGTACTGCAAATATTTCAAATTACCTTTTTTTTCTTGAGGTCTGTCTATCAACAAGTGTTTTACATAAGCAATTAATAGTCATACAACAGAGTGAAAAAATAAATTAATTAGTATGAGATTCTGTGGTAAAATATGTGGAATACTGAATGCAAACTGCCAGGTGCTCTCAGCTATAAATGGAATGGACAAAATATGTTGATAAATGTGATAGGAGTATTGTCCAAACACAAAATATTGGGGACATTTTGTGCAAGGTTGCCACTTGTTCAGTTGAAGCTTTCACATGAAATCTTAGAAATGGTATTTCACTTTTTTTTTCTTAGGTATTACAGCAACCCAAGTATGAAGACAACCTGTACATGTATTTGTATTTTGTCATCTTTATTATTTTTGGGTCTTTTTTCACCCTGAACTTGTTCATTGGTGTCATTATTGATAACTTCAATCAGCAAAAAAAGAAGATAAGTATTGTTTCATTTCCCTTCTAAAGATATTCTAAAATATTGCATTTTTGCAGGTGCATGATATATGGAAATTACACCCATGGTTTGTTCAAAATGGAAAAAGCTGAAGTATATTAGGACATAAAATCACACCTCTAGTAGGCATTAACATCATCAGAATTTTCATTGTAGTGAATGGGACAGATCCTTCTGTTGTCAATGTCCAGTTTAGTCTTTCTCAAGTCATCTGCTTTTCCATGCCTAAACTTCATGAAATCTCCTCAAACCCCTGACTTAGGTCTCTACATGAAAGCACTCATCATTTCTTGAATTTTTTTTTCTTCTTGATTTGTAATTATTCTACCAGCACACAAAAAAAATAACTAGCTGGTCATGAAACATAAAGCATTATTTCATCACACAACTTCAGGTGCTGTTTTAATGGTCACTACAGATGCTGTATTAATGAATCCAAGTGTTCAAGTTCTATTTTGTGACACTGAACAATCTTAACCACTTGTGGGAGGAGTGGTTTGTAACTATCTCAGGGCCTTTTTTTATTGTTTCATCATGCAGATGTAGATAATCTCTCTTGTATAGATGGTCTGAGTATAAATGCTCATCTTTAAAATTATTTTTTGTAAATAGATAAAGCAATGAAAGCTAAAGGACAAAAGTAGCTATGAATTACTAGTTTACTTCTGCTTTACTGGACTGTATCACTTTGTTTGGGTTTATTTAACAACGAGAGACACTAAGGAAGATTTTTGGAAGCTGTACATGGTAGAGACCTAGAGGTACATGTTTAGGGAGCCTGCCCAGCTTAGAGTCCATGCAATCCCATGTCTTCAAGCTTCTCATGCACTCATCCACAAAGGGCTGTATCCAATCCCATGCATCCGTTGACATTCCTGGAATTAGATGTCTGCAAGTATCTTTTATCAATGAAAAATTTTCTTCAAAGGTATGGGAAGTCTGATAGGTTTTCATTCAAGCTGTCCCTAAAAGGAAGTTACTACGGATTTTGCCTACATTGCCACAAAAGACCCATAATTCTCTCTTTATTATTGTTGTGAAACTCCAAAGGCCTGTTCAGGCTTTTGCTAAACTGAACTTCATTGAATATGGAAACTAATAAAAGACTTAAAAGAGAACATTTTGCTCTTAACTGTATCAAGAGTGCTTCAATCTTTAGCTAAGTTTCTCCAAAGTCTGATAATCCATCTTCTCAAAAACTTGAATACTTTGAGTCCCAATGCTAATATTATGATTGCTAGAGATACCTAAAGCACTAACACATTCATGTACTGAAAACCTGACTTTGTCTGCTTCCTTTGTTTCACTAAAATTGCAGAAGCGACAGTACTGAACAGTACAGACTATTTGAGCTTCTCTGAAATACTATTGACTGTATCTCTTCCTATAAAAGAGATATTGAAAATGATTTCTTGGAGTTCAAACAAAAGAACTGTAGAGAAATGTTGCATTGCTTTTTGGGTTTGTGAGATGCAGTACTGGATGCCCAGGCAACTACTAGACTAAATGTTTACACTGGACAGACAGCTGCATTTGTTAGCTAAGAGATTCTTCCCAATTCAGTGTCCTTGATTTTCATTAACTCCCACCATCAATGAATCAATCAATCATATTTTTCTATGAGTTTTTTCAGCACTGCCTATGAATGTGATTATAACCAGTTTTGATTTCATGTTTTTACTTTGGAGGTCAAGACATATTTATGACAGAAGAGCAGAAGAAATACTACAATGCAATGAAAAAGCTGGGATCCAAAAAACCACAAAAACCTATACCAAGACCAGGGGTAAAGTTATTTATACACATCAAACCAATAGCTATTTATAAAGAGTTTTTACTGATAAAGAGCAGAAATATGTCCATGCGAAAATTATCATTAACTGTGTATTAGTCAGTAGAAATGGAAAATAAAAACACAGAAAAAAAATATTTTTTCCCTGACAACCATTTTATGTATGAATATGCAACTGAGAAGGCTGAACTAAGCCATTTTATTTGAGCATTCAAGACCACTAGTCTTAAGTAGACTTCATTTTTATTGAAGGCCTTACTGAATGTGTTTTTCTACTTTCTTCTAACAGGAAAAGAAAAAAATTACAGTTTGTATTGAATGTTTCTTTTTTACTTTCCTCCTCAGAATAAATTCCAAGGCATGGTCTTTGATTTTGTGACACAGCAAGTATTTGACATCAGCATCATGATTCTTATTTGTCTTAACATGGTTACCATGATGGTAGAAACTGATGACCAGAGTAAAGAAATGGAAAATATTTTATACTGGATAAACCTGGTGTTCATTGTCCTTTTCACTGGAGAATGTGTCCTGAAATTAATTTCCCTTCGCCATTACTACTTCACTATAGGCTGGAACATTTTTGATTTTGTCGTTGTCATTCTCTCAATAGTAGGTAAGTCTTGTTTATTAAAGTAAAAAGAAGGTGAAATGAATATGAGGTGAACTTCTACTTAAATAGAGCTTATATGGTCAGCTTTTGCCTTTGCAAGATTTATGAACCGAGGCATTCAACTTTTAATTTTATCTCATAATTTAGCTAAACCAGCCATCAAAACTGTTATAATCATTCAACATATATTGCACCTGCAACTAAGTATAACTTCTGTAACAGAAACTATTCAAGTGGAATCTTTGATTGCTACACAGAACTGACAATTTTAAAACTATTTTTCTAAATTTCTATTGTGATATGGAAATTAAGTGATAATGTGTCTTGGTTTTCTTCTTTTCTTTTTTAGGTATGTTCTTAGCTGAGATGATTGAGAAGTACTTTGTGTCCCCCACACTATTCAGAGTCATCCGACTCGCCAGAATTGGTCGAATCCTGCGCCTCATTAAAGGCGCCAAGGGAATCCGCACTCTGCTTTTTGCTTTGATGATGTCTCTTCCTGCTCTGTTCAACATTGGTCTCCTGCTGTTCCTGGTCATGTTCATCTATGCGATATTTGGCATGTCCAACTTTGCCTATGTTAAGAGGGAAGCTGGTATAGATGACATGTTCAACTTTGAAACGTTTGGCAACAGCATGATCTGCCTGTTCCAGATCACCACGTCTGCTGGCTGGGACGGTTTGCTTGCTCCAATTCTGAACAGTGGGGAGCCCGACTGTGACCCTAACAAGGCTCATCCAGGGAGCTCTGTGAAAGGTGACTGTGGCAACCCTTCTGTTGGGATTTTCTTCTTTGTCAGCTACATTATCATCTCCTTTCTGGTAGTGGTGAACATGTACATTGCTGTGATTTTGGAGAACTTCGGTGTTGCTACTGAGGAAAGTGCTGAACCCTTGAGCGAGGATGACTTCGAGATGTTCTATGAGGTTTGGGAGAAATTTGATCCCGATGCAACACAATTCATGGAATTTGAGAAATTGTCTGATTTTGCAGCAGCACTTGAGCCTCCTCTTCATTTACCCAAACCGAACAAAGTCCAGCTCATTGCAATGGATCTGCCCATGGTGAGTGGTGACAGAATTCACTGCCTTGACATCCTGTTTGCTTTCACAAAGCGTGTTTTGGGGGAAAGTGGGGAGATGGACGCCCTCAGAATACAGATGGAAGATCGGTTTATGGCATCCAATCCTTCAAAAGCTTCCTATGAACCAATTACGACTACATTAAAAAGAAAACAGGAGGAAGTATCTGCTGTTATTATCCAGCGTGCTTTCAGACGTCACCTTTTAAAACGAACAGTAAAACAAGCTTCCTTTATCTATAACAAAAACAAAACCGAAGGAGGGGCTGGTCAGGGTATGAAAGATGAAATCCTTATTGACAAGTTAAATGAAAACTCATTTACAGAGAAAACTGATATAACTGCATCAACAGCAGTTTGTCCACCTTCTTATGATCGTGTAATGAGGCCAGTCAAAGAAAAGCATGAAAAGGAAGATAAAGATGGTCAGAAATAAAAGCAAATCACAAGCAAAATCATATATGTGCAAAGTAGTTCATAGCCTGTAAGGATCATGTGTTTGTGTCAACAGGACTCCTGAAGGAGGTCTATGCCAAACTGACAATTTTTACAAATATACTGTAAATTAAAGGTCAGTGCCTATTAAAAGACAGTGACCCCTTGTCAGTGACTGTGACTGTGATAAGAGGAAACAACCTTGACAGGAGGTTACTGTTCTCACTACCAGCTGACACTGCTGAAGAGGAGAGAAAAAATGGCTACACAGACTGTAGGGACCAGTTAAAGGGGTGCAAAACCAAGTATTTGTGTGTTTAGCATAAAACAATATGGTAACTGTATCCACTGTTTGCATTTCAACTGCCACATACTTCATATTTTTACAAAATCTGTGTTGGTGGATTCATCTTGTTTTTATTCATATGTTGTTTATTATATGTGACTATTTTTGTAAATGGGGCTTCTGTTGGGGAAGGGGAATAAGTACACTTACAGGTACAAGGGCCAGGTGTTCTATTATACGACTAATATACACAAAGAAATTATCTGCATGAAGGCATGCTGCACTTATAGATCATGCATGAAAATAACATTAAGTCACAAAGGAAAACAGGTTTTTTTAGCACAGTGTTTCTGGAAAGGATTAACAGATTTTGAGGTGCTTAATAATTGTATTCATGTTGTATCATGTCCAAACAAGTCTTGGTATGCCTGTAAAGTCCCCTACAACTCACAAGAATAGTAGAGACGGTTTATTTTTTGCACAAACCATTAAGTTTCAAACAGTGCAAACTTCTTTCTAGGTCTGAAGTCACAGATTTTGTCTTTGTCAAATGTCTTTCTGCATACAAATACTAAATGAATCTGCCTCAGCCCTCCAAACTGATCAAAAGGAGCCCTTTAAAGTTGTTCTGCTTTATCCTGCAGTATTGTTTAGCCATCTTCAGCTCTCAGTAAGGTTGATGTTGTTGTAGACGTTAATGAAAAGCCCTCTGCTATGTAAATAGTAATTTTTAACCTGTGGTGCATGTTTGAGCAAACAGATAATGACTTTAGCACATTTATTGCATCAAATATGTACCACAATAAGTGTAGTGTGCAAGCATTCAACAGGTAAAATTACGTATTATCTACCATTATAGATAGTTTGGATGCAATCAGTGCATGTTTATATTGCCTATGCTACTGTTCCTTTGACTGTCCAGGATTCTTAAACATGGAAAGCCATACATCAGAGCTAAGTGAAATAAACTACTCAACAAGACCTCATTTCTCCATACCATTAAGCAATATTTTGCAGCTATTTAGGAGCTTATTTATTTTACATTTCTGAATTTTCAGTGAAAAGCATATAGTGTATATCCAAACTGTACAGACATGTTAAAAATTACTAAACCTGTTGAAAATAATGTTAGGATTTTATAAGCAAATATAAATACTGTAAAAATCATTTTATTTTATTTTTCAGCATTATGTACATAAAACAAGAACTGAATTTTATCTTCAGGTTGATGTCACACCATTTTTGTTACTTTTTGTCCATAGCACTTTTTCACCGAAGAACTCCAGAGAACAAGATACAACTAAGTGAATGGATAGCTCTAGGTTCTTAATTTTTACAATATTTGCCAACACGTCAATACTTTCTGCAAAGTATGTTCATAATTTGCTTCTAAAAATATAAGTTTTTTTGCAGTTGGGAAATGGTCTAAAGTTCAAATTGAATGTCTAAGCAGTGCCTGCATCATAAGTTTTCAGACACAACCTTTCTTTCACAGAATCCTTAATCTTTTCTCATAGTTACTCACAGATTTTCTTTTTTATTCATGCTGCACTAGAACAGCTCTAAATGTTATCTAGGGTCCACAATATTTTTTCACAAAGAGAAAGTAGCAAAATTCTATAATCCAACACATCAGGACATTTTATGTTTCTTACACAGGAAAATTAAATATAGATTACTTTTATTAAAATTATTGACTAACTCTGTATTAGTGAACTGCATGCAGGAAAATGCTACTATTACCCTAACTGATGCTAAAGAACATTATTAATGCGTCAAAATAATAAAGATTACATTTTTTATTGTATGTTCCTTTTCTCTTTATTATCTGACTTTAATATAAAAAGGTATGCTTCTAAAACCACAGAATGAGAGGCTACTGAAAACCTTTACAGCCAGCTATACTGTTCTTTCATAAGCAAATCCTTAGGACTTGCTTGTTAGTCACCAACTAGGAATTTCTACTTCAATGTATGTTAGACAGTGAGCATGATGATTCTGCATGTACCAATAGTTCTGCCCGGAGTGACCTCATGACTTCAGACTTCATGCAGCAGCCCCATGCAGTGGGGTAGCACAGCTGTGCAGAGTGTGTCCCACGAGGCTCACAGCATTTACAGAAATGAGAACTGAGCATTCATGAGTTTACAAAGAGAAAATGAGTATTGAAAATAGTAGTAGATACATGACATTCCCCAACTTGGATTAAGAATCAGTTTATTCTTGATGGCTACTGTTCACAAACAGGCTACATGCACTCGTACGCAAGTGCATTTCTGAAAAAGGTGAAACAGAGTTGGGATAAATAACGACTGGTCTTTTCCTCAGGAATTTTAAGAATCTGTCTCAAAGCACCATGATCCTAGAAACAATAATTTGTGGATACTGATATGGAAAAATGCAAACACTGCTGGAAATTTAGCCTCCTGATAATTGTTTATCAACTGCTTCAGTGAATTTCTGAAAATATTCATTTTAATGTTTACATAATTTTATATTGCATTTCCCTACAACTTACAATGAAAACACTGAGAGGTGAATAATGAACTTAGTATAAAACGAGTTTGTGAGCAACTGCAGTCTGTAAATCTTGCTCAGTGGCTAATGCAAAAATAAAAATTCATAGCATCTTCCCTGAAATTCATCAACAGTCATTTGTGGGAGGGAAATGTTTGTCCTTCAAATTGTTCTTAAATGCATTATGGAAAAAAAAAAGTCTAAGACTTCGATAGAAAAGCCTAAGTATCAAAATGAAAGGATAAGTATTTTTAGATTAATATGTAGACAAAATATGTCTTAAAAGTTTACCTTTACAACTATGTAAAAAACCCCCCTTGTTTCTCATTCCACTTTTAGGTTTTAAATGTTACAGAAGCCAAAATGTTGCTTCAGAACAAGTCAAGCATAACTTAAACAGAAAATTGAGTGGATTGTCTTGGTCAACAAGAAACCCCAAAGATGCTTACATGTTGCTTTTTTGTCTCCTTCCCGATGTTGGGATAAGAAGTGTGTGATGGAGGATTGACACGGGGTGGATTTGCTAGGAAAGCTCACTCTGAGCGCTCTCTGCTGGAAGAGTCCATCTCCTACAGATTCAGTGCAGGATGGGTTCTGCCCTTGTACTGGGTGGCATTCCTGACGGCTTTCCTGTCGGACGGAAAGCGCACCCGTTCCATAGGAACGCTGTTTAGCAACTTGTGTTCCTGGTGTCTAGAAATTATGGCTGAGGATGCTTTCATCTCCAGAGGAAAATCTGAATTTTACTAGTCCTTGCACCTCTGTAATTCTCCAGGAGGAACGAAAGGGGAAGGCGGGGAAAGCGACCTTTCTGTATCGGATTTTATCCTATTGCTATTTTATTTCTAAGATAAGTGTCAGGTAACTCGAAGTGCTCAGGGTTGAGCCACACTATGAAACCTATGGAGGCTGGGCCACTTAGTCGTATGTTCAGCCAGGAAAAGCAAGAAAGCAAACAAATTCTCGAAGTTCCCATTCGGCATTCCGGCTGTGATCCCCCCGAAGGACAGCCGACAGCACCACCCACCCGCCAACAGTAGTCGGCCTCCACAAGTTTTTCTTCCCGTGCCTCTCCCGCCTCCTTCCCGTCCAGGCCAATGGCAGTGCGCTGCCCTCGCCCTTCCGGAGCCCCTCCGCTGCGTCGCTGGGCAGCAACGATGGACGCCGAGGTGCAGCAGGTGAGCGCCGCCGCCGCTCCGCCCCGCCCCGGGGGAAGGAGCGGCTGGGAATGAGGGATGGAGCGGGGGCAGCCGGGGCAGCAGGGGGAGCGGCCTGGCTGGAGCGGGGCGGGACGGGACGGGACGGGACGGTGGGCGCGATGTGCCCGGGGCTGTCCCGGGTGAAGCAGTAGCACGAGTGACCCGCGGCCATTCCCCCCGCAGGCGCTGCTCAACTACTACTGCCAGGAGGGGCGATTCCAGCACGTCCGGGCCGCGGCGGATGAGGCGCTCGGGCGGCTGGGCAGCGACCCCGTGCTGCTCTTCTACCGGGCCTACGGCGCGCTGAGGGCAGGTAATGCGGGCTGCCGCCGCCGCCGCCCAAAATGCTGGTCGTCCTCGCTTCAAAAAGCTCAGTCTAATTTAGTCAACTGCACAGGGAAAAGCAACATTACGGAGTTTGAGTGTTTTCCGTGTTGAGGAAATCACCAGTGTGTCGTGATCTATCACCGCTCCTCCCCGATTAGAATGACATTCATCGAGATCACATAGTACCGAAGTGAAAAATATTATTCTTCTTTTTAATGGTTCCGTGTACATGGGCCAGGTAAATGGGTTCCCTGAAGGGAATTTGAGCTGCCCAAACGCGTACAGCATTGGATCGCAGAGTCATTGCCGTGACCCAGCTGATAGCTTCAAGGCAGCTGTAGCTAATTGTGTTGTATTCTCTGCCTCGGGGGAGCTGACAGCTAATACCTATGGGGGGAATCTTTGTGTACATTAAACTGTTCTGCGATGTTTATTTAGCTATATTTGTATTTCAAGGATGTCACAGAATATTAACAAATAACCCAAAGTGACAGAGGGCTGTGGCAGGGTCTAGGAAGGTGTGTTTATTTTGAGGTAGTGTATCTGTTCCCAAACTCCCAGATGTGTTTTATTTGTGTTACAATCATATAATTTTTCAAGATAGTGTCTATCCTGTTGATGTTCAAAATACTCACAGAAGCAGGGCAAAAATCTTGGCTATATAAAGAAACAGGAGCAAAAAGAGCTGCTCAATACCTTGTATAAAGCAAATAATAAATATGATTTTCATCTTCATGGCAGGTGGCAGAACTAGCACATAAATCCTTTCAAGTTTTCTGCATTGAGGTGCTGTTTTCTTTCTTGTGTCTGTTTGAAAGACTTGCACAAAGAAGCGAAAATGGATGTGTGAATAATGAAAAAAAACCCTGGAATTAAAGACAGACAGGAAAATTTAAGTCAGATTTATGTTTGATGTTGATATTCTTTGTCTTGAAGAGTGTTATAGCTTATTCTGCAATTGTTTTCACTAGGTGATGTCCAAGAGGGTATTCGACAGCTGGAGTCTCTTAAAAACAAACAGGAGGTGTCACTTTGTACAATGATGGCTCTGATTTATGCTCATAAAAGGAGCACTAATCCAGGTATGCTCACTAAAACATGCTGCTTCATGTTTTAAATGGCTCTGTATGAAGGCCTGAGAGTTGTAGGTTAATTCTGCCTAATTTAAAAAGGTGTACTCCAGCTTTGTATTTGACATGGGGTTTGTTACTGAATTGAGTGATGCTTACAAGGTGGTAAACAAAAACCAAACCACAAAACTCTGAAGAGTAAGAGTGAACGTTAAAATAAAACACACACGCACAAGTCTGACTTATCCACCATGATGAAAAAATTTTGAGATTAAAAAAAATTGAATCAAGACTCTTGTGATCCTTGTTCACTCATGTCTGATACTGGTACTTTTGAGCAGAACTGCAGTTTAAGAAGTCTTTAAAGCCATGCCATTTCCATCTTTCAAGTTTCCCTGACCATACAAATGGAGAAAAAGAATTTTGTGAACCTTGGTATTCCTTTCTCCAGTCTAAAAACTGGGACTTCCCCTTCCCATCAGCCATGTTGGTGGGAACCCTCTTCTGCCTTTTCCTGGTACCTGGTAAATATTTTTAATTGGGAGGGATTGCCTGTGTGTTTATCAATTTACAATAAACAAAACAGTGTTTGCTTTGGAAGACCTTGGCTTATGTGCTGCTCTTTTGTAATATTTTGAGGAGCTATCAACAAGAGCTCTGAATAAAATCTTTTCAGATCGAGATGCTATTCTAGAGTTGGATGCAAAATTGAAGGAGCAACGTAAAACAGCAGGACAGAAAGCTCTCTACTATGCTGGCTTGTTTTTGTGGCATCTTGGTCGTGAGGACAAAGCCCGGGAATATGTTGATAGAATGATCAAAATTTCTGGTGGTGGTAAAGAGGTAACTGGTTTTTTCCTATGTATAATATTGATTGGGCCATGTATACTGTGAAGCTTGACTTATTGCATTAATGCTATTTGAAGGTTAACTATTTTCTGTTCTAGTACTTTCTTAATGTCATAAATTCGTTTGACACTTATTAACATAATAATTTTTTTGTCTACCAAGTATTTGTTTTCACTTAGTAAAAAATAAATAATGGTTTAATAAATGGGGAAAAAAAGCACTTAATAAATGGAAATAATGCCCACTTAAGCCAGTATTGTTACTTGATATTGAGCATCATAATTTCTAGCAAAAAAATAAGCATGATAGTCTCACTAGAGGGAGATATTTATTTTGAATCTGAAGACTCAAAAATACCCAGAGGTCTGGGGATTTAAATTTTCAGCAGTCGCTAAAGGCTAAATTTACCTAGGGTTCTACTGTTTGGGTTTTTTTAAGAAATCTGTGTAAGTGTTGTATGTAGCAATGTCTTCTGCATTTATATAGAGACATAAAAATTCACTAGAATCCTTAATCTCTAGAGAGGTTTGTGAGAACTTACTATGTTATTTTTTTTTTAAGGAGGTGTCAGCTTTAGCTCAAGCAGAGAAACACAAAAAATTGGGGAATTTTTGTAGTCCAACATCTTTGAGGTAGAGCTGTTAGAACTGAGTGCATAATTGTACTCTTAGGACACCAGTGTTAAACACAAATGTTGTTTGTGAGTTGTCCCACTGTGTCGTTCAGTACATTGCTCAATTTGTAATTTATAGTTTTATGGTTGATAGAATATTACATGGGTTAGAAATCTGCAACTATTCTAAACATTAATTTCTAACGTTACATTATGAATTAAGTAGTGGTTTAGCTTTTCAACTAACACCGATACAATTGGTAGTTATTTTAAATTACTGACTAATTTATACTAATTAAGAAATAATTTATAATAATGAAGAAATAATTAAGGACACTACAAAGCATTAATACGTTAATTTCTAAAAAAACTGAGGATAGGTCATTTTGGTGAAATAGCAGTATTTATGACTGCTTATTGAATTTGTAGTTGGTTTTTGTTCTTAAGAAATTGACAATGTTGCTTAATACGAAATATTTCCAGCTGAAGTATTTAATAATATTTGAAGTAGGTAATTTATTTTTTTATAGATGAAAAAGTACATTAATATTTAAATACGTAGAAAAAATACTTTACCTTTTTTTATGTTCAGTTATGCTTATCTCTTTTTCTAGTTTGACCATACAAAGTTATGTGTACTTCAGATTTTTTTAGAGGTTGTTCAGGGTACTTAAACTTGGTGAAATATGATTTGCTTAATATATACAGTTTGTTTTGATAAGATATTCTGTGTACTCCTTGTATAGAAGTAGCATACTTGCCTTTCTTTAAAAAAATGCTCAAGTATATGAAATTCAGACAGTTTCTGTTACATAACAAAATCATGACTCTGATTGTTAGCAGTTACAAAATATAGCTTTTCTGCTAATCTTTGAGTTTTAAATACAAGACTCACTTCTTTACGTTTCAAAAGAGCTAGTGATATTTTATATTTTAAATTTTTGTTTTGATGGCAATTATAATTTGGTTAAATAATTTAGCAATTCAAAATAGATTTTATTTACTTAGGCTACAGTTAATGTCTGGAGCACTTAAGAGAGATAAAATTCATAATTACAAGTAATAATTTCTTCAATGAAAAGACACATTTCACCTGTAAAAGTTCTATTTTCTTCTTATTTTTTTTAATAATACTGTTGAAGATTTGGGAAATGTCAGATTTTTGACCTTAATACATAAATTTTTCTTTTAAATCAGAAAATAGAAGAAAAACCCCAAGTTCCTCACTTTTTTTCAGCACACATATGTTTCTCGGTGTCTCATATAAGCAAAATCTTAAGAAAACATTGTGCAGAAATGTTTGTGGAAAATATTCTGTCTAATGTGATCGCTTCTGTGAGGTTTTGTTCTGTCTGCTGAGCATGCTAGACTAGTTTAGTGCCATCAGTGGTTTTTTTAATGCTGTAAGTAAATACGCTATTTGTTTAATTTAATGCTGGAATGAATTACTAACATTTTAGGTTATGCTGTAGACTGGTTATAGTTATATATATTCTAATTAATTTACATAGTCTTAAATTCTGTTTTATATTTAGGTCACTTTTTACTGTATGTATCTAGTATGATTTTTTACTTCCTATTTAGTGAAGAATTCCAATTTATGTTTTGTTTACAGGGGTTAATTTTGAAAGCATGGCTTGATCTCACCTGTGGGAAGGAAACTCATATTAAAAAAGCTGTGAAATACTTTGATGAAGCACTACAGGAGGGCAATGATGTTTTTGCACTGCTTGGTAAAGTAAGTTTTACTTCATGGTTTTAACTCTTCCTATATGTCATATTAGTCTTATAGAGTGATTAGAGAGATGCTGAGAAGAGTTGTCGATAGTGAGCTTGTCCAAGGTATAGAAATATAGCTCAAATCATGTAGGTACTTCAGTGTCCATTAGACACCAGTGTAAAAAAGAAAGGTATAGGTTAAATACAGTCAGTCTAAATGTATATTGAGGTTATGACTTTACTATATACACAAGAAAACCTTTCTATTAATGTAATTGTGTGTACAAAATGAGGTTTCAAATCACCTAAAAATAAAAATATGTGTGATCTCTTCCTTTTTGCATGGGACAGCTATGCACATTACAGAATTGCTTTGAGCCGTGGCAAAAAAAGTATTAGTTAAACACTGTAGTGTGATCTTTTGTGAACATTGTTACCACTCTTTTTGTAGTTGTCATTAGTCTGTTTCAAGTGTTTATTTTGATTATATTTTCTTAAAGGAGTGGTATGAATTGTCTCCTTCACACGTTTTTCTGTTTCAGAGCATATTTGTTTGTTTATATCACAGACATTGTTACTCATTGTCATAATGCTTGTTTGTATTCTAAAGCTACATGCAGAAAAGAATTGTTCAATGAATATTAAAAGGATTAAGTTCAGGAGAGTGTGTACAATGGTATCCAGTCAGGTGTGTGTGTTTGGCTGCATGTGGACCATTGAATTAGATTAACAGTATATGTGAAATTTAGTTACTGAAGTTAGATTTTAGACAGACAGCTATCTTTCTACGGCTTAAGAAACTAACTCTCAGGAACTACTGTGTTTGTACTGTTTCTGTCTTAAAAAGATGAAATAAAATGGCACAAATGGAACATGGTAAGTAAATTTAAAGCATCAAAACAAAATAGGGTTGAAGTCCGGATTTCTACTTGAATTAATTTAAAACTGTGATACTTGACACAAAGTCATTTTGTTTTTAGAGCACCCTGTAAATCACTTTAAAGTTTAAAAGTTGTTAATTCTGGCAACAACAGCAGTTCCCTGCTGAGTGTGGGTTTTTACAGGGTACATACCTCAGGGCTTGAAAAAATGTTTCATTAATGGGTTGTGTTAAATATCATAAAATTGTGAGACACTTAATACTACTTGTTTGAAAACTACTGAAACAGTTTCAGGCTTCAGCTACATCTGTCTTTTTCATGCTGGCAGCTGCCTAGTAGGTTGTGAATGCTGCAGTTAACCTGTTACAGAGTGCTTACCACACACACCAGGCTTTACACATCAGCTTTTGGTGCAGTATGTCCGGTTGTGGTGGATATTGAGATAAAGCTATTACTTAAGGAAAGATTTTTCTCTCACTAGCTCTTTTTCTGGTTTTCTCTGTGAAAGAATCTTCTTACCTGTGTGAGTGTGCAGTTTGTTGATATGGCTTCCCTTCCTTCCATTAGGCACAGTATTTTGAGGTCCGACAGAATTATTCAGGAGCTCTGGAAATTGTGAACCAGATAATTGCAAACTTCCCGAACTTCATTCCTGCTTTCATAAAGAAAATGAAGCTACAACTAGCCCTGCAGGACTGGGAGCAGACAGTTGAAACAGCACACAGGTTGAGTATGAAGTACCACATCACTAAACTGTTTTGTTGCCATGTTTACACTCTAAGAACTTTTAAAAAAAACAAAAGTAGATAGGTTTCCATTAATTTTTAATGAACCTGAATTAGTTAAATCAGTTTTTTAAAAATAAATTTTAAGTAAATCAAGTTTTATTAGAAGCCAGCCTTGCAATTCTGTGAGGATACTACATCAATATGTGAATCAGTTTGGGATGGAAGAGGGCCTTTCTTGAGATAGGCATGAAGTAAGAGCTGTGCTTTCAGTTGAGAGCCATGATGTAAAATGACAGCACAATACAAGTTATCTATTCTCATTTTAGGATAAAATAGATGACTGAGCAAAGGTTTTGTTTTGGTTTCTTCACATTCACTTTTTGTTTGGTTTTAGACTATTGCAGAAAGATGCCCTCAATTTAGAAGCCATAAGAATGGAGGCCCTGTATTATCTGTGCAGGGAAGGAAATGTAAATGAGGTGAGTCTTCATATTAGGAGAACAACACAGCTTTTTTAGGGACTAGATGCCACATGCACTGTCTTTTTTATGTCTCCCCATATACTTTTGTCTGGTCCTGTGCTACACTTCATATCTGCAGGAGTATATTCACCTATTCTGACTTGAATGGCTGCTCTAGCTTATTCTTGGAGTGTTTTCTGGATGCCAAAGAAAAGATAATTTTTAACCCCATGTCTCCAGAAAACAGGTATCAAGCCAAACAGAAGTCTCAGACAGTTAATGGAATCATGTTGATTTGAATTAAAGCAAGCTTTTTTTTGTTTAAATACTCTTTTGATAAGTTCATAAGTTACTGTAAGTCTTCCATTATTTTTAAGTATTTTATTAATTGAAATAAGGGAAATAATGAGGTCTTGTAGTGATAGGTTTTTGGAAGCAAGTCATAGTCAGTTATCAACAGTCTATGATGTTAGACTGTGTTTTGTTCACCATTTTTTGACAATTACTGTTTGGTTTTTTTCAGCTCTAAGAATTCTACATAACTTCCTTCTACTGTCAAGCTCCTTTTTTTTTTTTTCCACAGGGTCATATGCATGTATTTTGTACATATGGTGCTTGTGCCATTTTTCTGGAAATTTTAAAATAGTTGATCTAAATTGTCACCAGAAAAACATTCAATATTTTTTCTTGTTATGCAAAAAAATACTGGTATAATTTACATGGAGATTTGGCAAAAAAAGGGTTTTCAGTGTGTTGTAGGAGTTTTCAAGTTCCAGAAGAAAAGGTATTTTAGGTTGTTTAACACATTTTCAGTTATTTAAAGAACTCTGACATTTGTCTATTTATAATCAAATTTAAGTTTTAGTTATGCACAGTAAGAATTGCAGACTCTAGTGAATATGTCCAGGAAAGAAACTTGCTGGACATAGTAGAGTGTAAACTAAAGATTATGGGGTAAATATCACATGTGACTAAGAGTCATGTGTAAGGAAAAATTTAAAGGCCTGATTAGATTTAAACATGTTTCGGGTGGCTGCATCTAAAATCATATTAAAAAATTCTGTGTGCCCTATTATTGTAAGCCCAGAAAATCACCTTAGGTGTTTTGAGAAACCAATGTTAAAAGTCTGAGCACCTGGAAGTGCTTTGTTTTTGATCATGTGTATCCATATCACACCAAAGCCCAGACAGGATTCACAGGTCAGATTTCTCAAACTGTCTTGCTTTATGGGACTCTTGTTTTATATCAGACTTAGCTCAAGTCTTTCACCGTTTTTTAGACCATGGCTAGAGGGCACATGATCTGCTTTATTGTTACTTTACTAGTCCAGAGTATTTTCTTAGGAATTCTAAAGTCTTAACTCCTAGCCCTGAAAACCTCTGAATTTAAATTTCAAGATATTATTCCATAGTAAAAATATGGCTAGTTTTTAGTGAAAACTGCTCAATTGTCCTAATCTGTTAATTCTGTTACTTAGTATTTTTTCTATTTCGTTTCTCTCCAAGGCTTCAGCAAGACTGGGAGACCTAATTAAAGCACTGGATAGGTTAGAACCACACAATTCTCAGCTCTTCTGTAAAATGGCTCTAGCTTTCAGTAGAACAGTGAGTATGTTGTGGGGTTTTTTTCCTTAAGCAGCATGCAACTGTCTGTATATCCTGGTTTTTGTTTTATTTTCTGGTAGGCAGATGGTAAATGTCTACTAAAAAGTAGAAGATTGCAGACAAATGAAATGGATTAACTCATGTAGCCTTTAGTAACCACATTCAGTATGAATTACAATACTGAAGCCATCTCATTCCAAAAATGGTTTTACTGCCTGCTTTTAAATTAGAAACAGGTTTCCAATGAAAATATTCAGATGTCTGTCAAGGATGTTCTTTATGTAAGAAAGTGACAATGTTAATAGCATAGCCTTGAAATTGAAGGTTTCTTTAGCCTCTGTATTTATCAGAAATGCTGTTAAGGAAGCATTCAAAGCAACTATCAACTATTCTTTGTTGTATAGCATTGTATATTTATGTTTGAATCCATCCCACTTTAATGTCACTATTTTGATAGAATTCTACAGATTATATTATTCTTTTATGAGAAGATGTTGTCTCAACTGCTACAGTATGTTCAGTGTGTTTTTCTGTTTGAATCCGAAAACTAAGAAAAACTTAAGGTTTAAAGATTGTTTTTACCATCAGTGTGGTCGGAACCAGCTCATCCTTCAACATACAAAAACCTTAGTTCAAAGAGCATTTGATTTGGAATCTGACAATGCAGAATTTGCTACTGAACTTGGCTACCAAATGATTTTACAAGAGAAGGTGAAGGAAGCTTTAAAATGGTACAAGACTGCTATGGCACTTGATGAAACAAGTGTTTCTGCACTAACTGGTAAGGTCTTACACCTTATTTTACTGACAGTGCTTTTTTGATCAAGTTTTACTGCTACTGTTGCTAGGAAAATCTGGAACTATTAGAACAGGAGCACTGAGCTGTACTTTCAGATTCATGTTGTGAACAACAACAAGCAACAGCTTTTCCTCACTGGATATGCCTTTCTGTCCTCCTTTTTGAAAAGTGAATCTTTTCTGACAGAACTCTCACAGTAATGGTAGAAACAAGCGAGTCTGTATTTTATTCATTTTTTTATTTTATTTCTGTAGTGCCTAGAAACTAGAGAACTCTTAGGCGCTACAAAAATTAAAAAATCAAGGGCAGTTGATAGAACAAGCTGTCTATATCTACATTTGTGTCCAAATTAGATTGAAAAACATAAAGTCAAAACATCATAATTTAGATGCATGTTACAGGAAAAAAACAAACCACTTTATAAAAAATTACTGTCAAGAAAATAGAAGTAAAATATGTCATATTTGCTTGGCAGGTTTTCCCCTGTATTTTTTCCCCCTTGACTATGCCATAGCCATAAACCGTATGAAGACTTTAGATGGTAGGAGTGGTTTGTGTGTGTGGTTGGGGGTGGGGTGGGGCGTGTTTTCCTTCTAGTACTTGTTCTGAATGTAGAAGCTAAACTTTATGGTGCTTCTGCTTAGTCTAGAACCGGTTCAAGATTTACTATTTCAAATTGCTTTGTAGTATTGCATATATTAATGTATCAATCATGTATCATCTACCGTAGGTTTTTCTAGGTATGTAAAGTTTGCATTACCATAAGTTTTGATCCATTCTTTCTTCTCATGTCACCACTTTATGAAGAGGTTGAGGAGAGAAAAAGTTAATTCTGCCAAACAAAGCATGTGCTTGACTAGGAAGATGGATTGGCAATAAAGTCTTTAAATATGTTACAGGAATTATCCGTTGTCAGCTAGTACAAGGACAATTAGAAGATGCAGAGCAGCAGTTGGAGTTTCTTAATGAAATTCAACAGTCCATTGGGAACTCTGGGGTAGGAGACATCTTTCTTCATTAAAATACTTTGATTACAATCTGAACAGTGGTCTACTAGCTATTACATGTTCTATATTTCAGTCACTTGTGCAGAGCATTCCTAATGGAGCACTGTTAAATCTTATGTTTCAGTTTTTCTCCCTAAGTAATGTGTTCCTTCACTTTGCAATGCAAGTGTATTTGCTTGCAGAGCAAAACCATCATTGCTTTCCAGCAGTGCATTGTCTCTGAAGATAAGTTTGAAATGTCAAGGAGGGGGAGATACTAATTATTTTCAGTATTTTGTGCTCAGACAAAATTTAGAGGTTTTGCACAAATTAAAGGAATGAATTGATATCATAATCATCACTGTCCTTTACAGTGAACATACTAAATGTCTTACAGTATTCCAAAATATAAAGAAGAAATGGCTAACATTCATAATTATTCATTATTTTATGAGTAACAGATGAACATATCTGGAATATGGAGAATGGGGTTTTTCTGTTCTTTTTTTCTGTAGGAATTATCTTTCTTGCGTGCAGTCCTAGCCATGAAAAAACATAAGAGACAAGAAGAAGTTATTGCCTTATTGAATGATGTTCTGGATGCTCACTTTTCATCTTTGCATGGATTTCCTCTTGGTGTGGAATATTTTGAAAAACTAAACCCTGATTTCTTGCTAGAAATTATGAGAGAATACCTTAATTTTTGCCCAGCACAGGTAAGCAGCTGTAGGTCACATCTGTCTGAAAATACAAATTATTTCATTTTGAGACCAGTTAATTAGGAAGCAAAAATACAGGAAATTTTCCCTCTTAAAACGTGAATTTATTTAAAGTAAGAGTGTGTTTTAAGATATTATCTACTGTTTAATCGAAGTAATGATAAAAATACTTCTCTTGTGAGCAAGCTGCAGCAGTGACACCTGAGGATATTTATTTAATGCACTCTGTGTGTATAGTTATGCTTTCTTAGTATGTCTTAAGAAACTCCAACAATACAGTGAATAGAGCTATCTCATTGTGAAACTACGGTGTTCGCACTGACCACTCTATTCATGAAATATTTTTGTTGGCTTAGGATGTTTTTCAATATACATATGTTCTTTCTTCATTTCAGTTCATTTTGTGAGTTGGTAAAAATCAGTAAAATATTGCTTTTTTATATTAATTAGGTAATTCTACTAAAAATTACTTAATAAAAATTACTTAATTTTCTGTGACTGAATTTGTGTGTGCTAGTTTTGGCAACAAAGGCATGTAGAATTTAAATTGAATGGGGACCTGACATCTTTAAAGCAGAAGAAACACGTTTTAAATTTCTTTAAATACTTAAATGGATTATTCTTCTGAAATAGCTGAGAGCTGACTTTTGTCATTCTGTCATTACTGGATTTCTAGCCTAATTATAGAACCTTTCCATAAATATGTTTATGTAGAGTTTTAAAATCTTATCAGGCAAATAAGTGGCTTTCCATTGGTATCTCTCCCACCATCTGTAATATAATATTTGAAAGTCTAAAACATGAATATGATACTTGTTGTTTTTTTTTTACTCCTAGGCTGCAAGTCCTGGGCAGTCTCCTTCACCACTTCTCAAGCACTGTGCTTCTGTTCTTGAAACTGTTGTGAAAACTGTGCCTGGTCTTCAACAAGCTGTCTTTTTAATTGCAAAAGTGAAGTACTTGTCAGGTAATAGTTATATGAATGGTTAGTTATCCACCTCTTGAGTTTATTAAAGATAAAAAATTAATTTTGCACTTTCAAATCATAATTAATATTTTTCTTTCTCTTCAGAACACTATGTTACAGCTAAGGGAAGAATATTTGCACTTGGCTTTTTGTAATTTTTATGAGGGTATCTTAATTGTACAGACACATAAATATATAGTATTTTTTTATCTGTTTCTTCCCAAAATGTTCACTTATCAAATGATTTATGGATGGAACAATAGAAAAATATCATTCCTTTGACCTGCTTTTGATTTCACATCGTACCCACATAATACTTTGTATAAGAGTTTAATCACTAAATGCTGACATTTATTAAAAAAAAATAAATCAGTGAATAATAAAAGTTTTGTATTTAACCTCTGCATTTCATATCAAGTGTTTTTTGCTTTTCCTTTGTTAACTTCCTAGGGGATACTGAAGCAGCCTATAGTAATCTACGTTATTGTCTGGAAAGGAATCCTTCTTATGCAGATGCACACTTACTGATGGCTCAGGTGTATTTGGCTCAAAACAATACTAAACTATGTTCTCAGTCCTTGGAACTTTGTCTAAGCTACAATTTTGAGGTGAGTTGAATAAACGAATGAAACCATTTTGTTCAGTCAGTCATCTGAAGTTGTATGGTTTTGGATCTAATAATTTTCAACTGAACTTTCTATGACTTCCACTACAAATTTAGTATCTAAATGTCTATATGAACATGATATTTGAATATTTATCAAAGAAATTACCATAAGGACAAAACTAATACCATATTACACATGCTGAAATTGCTTTGAAATACAAAAGAACGGAATGGCAGCTTTTCCTCAAATCCTTACTTAAATATTAAAAATACATAAACAGTCTGTGTAATTTCAGCCTTAACATTGCAACAGTCTTTAGAAGTCAACATAGAAGAACTCGAAGAGTGATCCAATGTTGTTTCCTGACTTTTTGCACAGATGTATAACTGCTAATGAAAATATGCACAGACACATGAGGGAATCAGAAGGGGTCTGTAGTTACCTCTTGACAATTCTGATGCTTTAAGCACTCTGTGTTAAAAGAGTAGCCATGTGCTACACTGCCTTCCATTAATGTCACATCTTTGTGCATTTTTTTCTGTCCCCTCAGGAGCAAATTTTGTATATTGAGCACTGAATTAATAAACATTCACTGTTTTGCAGCGGTCCTCACCAGTTTTATTTCATGGGCTAATACATTGCAGTCTGGGATTTTTGATTTGTTGACATCGGTGGAACTTTATGTAGGATTTACACAGAGTTGGAAACACTGTACACACAATCCATTAGGTCAGAGTTGTGCCAGGTCTCTTGAGACTGCTTAGCTGAAAAGTGACAAACTACCATTTGCTTGCAAGTATGTTCCTGTCTTAGTTTCTTCCTTCAAGTGATATAAGAAAGTTGAAGACTAATACCTGATTGGGAGACACTGAGGTGCTTGCCATTTCATACACAGCTTTATTTCCCTTATAGACACTTTATTTTCATGTGAAGTATGTTTTATGAAGGTGGAGAAATGGCAGGCAGGATTTGTGCCAAATAATGATTGTATAATCCTTTTCATTAATAGGCTGATAAACAGCAGTGTGGGAGATACTTGGAATCCCTTAAAATTCAGTCTAGTTTAAAGTAAAGCTGCAGAGAATGTTTTTCTATCCCAAAGTCTCATCTCATCGTGTTATAGTTTTTCTTTTTTAGTTAAAGACTTACTCAATTGCTACTTTACATACTCTGAACATTCTTATATTTTCAAAAGCAAATTATTGAAATTGAAATTATATGTATTTGGAGGAAAAAAAGGAATGAAGGCCAATCTTTAAAAAAAAGCCATACAAGGGGTTCAAATACTATACATAAAGTAAAATTTGGAAACTCTTTGTCTTATATTTTTTGTAGGTGAGAGAACATCCCATTTATCACTTAATTAAGGCCCAAACCCAGAAGAAGATGGGAGAATTGTCAGAAGCTGTTAAAACCTTACAGATGGCAAAGAACTTGCCTGGAATGAGAAAACTTACTGCTTCCTCAAAAACAAAAGCAAAAAGTATTGAAATTGATGCACGTGATCGTGTGTCTGTATTCCTGGAGTTGGTAGAAGCTCATCGTTTGAATGGAGAACCGGTAAGATGGCAAACTTGTGGAGTTGTAAAACACACCTGAAAGCAGCTTCCTCTTCCCATTGACAGAAGGGTCTGTTCTCATTAGTTCAGAATAGAAATCCATCACCAAGAGGACTTGCTTAGTAAAATTTTTAGCATGTGAATATCTGACTAGAGAACTTGTACCTTAAATTGTACAGAGGAAAAAAAACCCACCTGCTTACAGGTGCTCAATTTTAAGCCTACGAAAACTCTTTAATTTTATACTGTTGATGTTCATTTGCTGGGATATAGATTTCCTGTTTTGTGATCAGAATGCTATTAGCAATATTTTTGGATCATATCCTAATCTTTGTGTAGCATCATTCTTACTATCAGCAGTATCTGAATGAACAGTAGGACACCACATATGTATGAAAATGTATGAGGAGCCATGCAGCCATTGGAGGTCATCCTGCTCAAAGCAGGACCTGTTAGAGCAGAGTGCTAAAGACATCATCCAGTTGAAGTTTAAGCGTGACTTGTATATATGCAACGCAAATGTTCTTTTCTCTGCTAAAACCTTTTATAGTATCACATAATATAGCACATAAACTTTATTTACAGTTCAGAGAGGAAAAAACACTATAGCAAATCAAATGGATACTATGGCTTGGGTTCTTTTGTGTTTTTTGGTTGGTTTTTGTAATGCACTAAATGCTCACTGGCTTAGGTCTTTATTTTTGGCTGTTCAATAATGAGAAATAAATTAATTCTATTGTTTTTATTGTTTGTAGCATGAAGCTGCTATAGTACTCCAAGACGCCATAAATGAGTTTTCTGGAACTCCTGAGGAACTAAGAGTTGTGATTGCAAATGCAGATCTGGCAATTGCTCAAGGAGATATTGAACATGCCTTGACTATGCTCCGAAATATTACACCTGAACAGCCTTACTTTGTACAAGCTAAAGAAAAAATGGCAGATATTTATCTTCAGTATAGGAAAAATAAGAAGTTATATGCTGCCTGCTACAGGTAAAAGTTTGTGGTGTGCATATATTTCCTCGATGTTTAATGATAGCATGGTGAGCTCATTTTTTTCTCTCTACTACAGTAAATTAGAAGTACAAGATTGGAATTGAATTCTTTTAGATTACAAAATGTAATTTTGAGCTCTTAAACGTTCCCCTGTTTCTTAGTGTCTTCAGGGTTTACTTTCCTTAAAATTATGTATGGAAATAATGGAAATTCCTTTTAAGCTATTTAGTGTCATGAATTCATTTGAGTAAGTGTGGTAACATTTAAAAGAGTAATTGGAATTCTTACTTTGAAAAGATGTTTCAGATTTTCTTTGCTCTATTTTCAGAAATAAAAACTAAAGTCTGCAGAGGATAAAACTGTTATGCCCTTCTGTTGTTTAGATACCAGTACTGACATGTTAAATACTGAGCGAGGCTTTGTCTTCTGTTTTCAGTGATCTAGTAGAAAAACTGCCAAGTGCTCATACTTTTCTTCTTCTTGGTGATGCATACATGAATATTCAAGAGGTAAGTGCTTGCAAGAGATGAATGAAGTTTGAATGTTCATTGACTTTGTCTAATTGAAATAGTGTGGCATGCTAACTCGATTGGTAATTGGCAAGCAGAAACTGCTTCAGGATGTAAAACAAACAAACGAATTATTGGCTAAAATGTAACTGTTTAGATTCAGAGCAAAAGTGCTGAAAAATTATTTCTTCTAGGAATTGACCAGGTGAAAGTCAAGGAGAGAATTTTATCAAGAACGCTGACTTAACAGTTATCTAGAGTGAGACCTATATTAAAATCAGAAAGGAGCTGAAGATGTATAGAAGTGTTCTGAAGTTTAGAATAGTTTTAGGTAACATAGTTCTCATGATGATGGTTTTTATTTAAAAGTTTAGAATATATAGTTCCTATACATTTTTTTACATCCTTTGCTTTCTGGGTGAACTGGAAATGTTCCTTGGTATTTGTAGAAGACAATGCAATCAAGTAGACATAGGAATTTGAAGGATACAGGTGTAAATTCATATGTTAATAGATTGAGTTAGGACAAGCATCTGGTAATTTAGATTAGTAATTTGGGGATCTATAAGTGATTAGTGATTGTGTATTTATTAGTGTTTGTGTATAATTTTCTCCTTACTGAAGAATTATCACACAAAGTAGAATTTGTTTGATCTAATCTAACATGGCTAGAGGAGAGAAATGAATGATCGTCCAAGAGTAGTACATTTGCCTCTTTGTTAACTAGTGACAACTAGTAGTAATAAAATTTCAGTGAAAAAAGAATGAGGTTAATTCAAAATTGTTTGTTCGCCGTATTTTGTTTTAGCGTGGAAATGTTAATTTACATGGGCTTTATAGTTACTGCAATTTTATAGTGACTATTCTTCTCTTAGAAGTATTGTACCTTACAAATCAGTAGCACTTAGCAGTCATTCCTGGAGTTGTTACCAGATTTTGTTTTCTTCATATTGTTTTCATTCAAATCCTTGATTTATATGTGTTTATATCTTACTGTTGAAGCCTGATGAAGCCATAGAAGTGTACGAGCAGGCCTTGAGGAAAAATCCAAAAGATCCATCTCTAGCAAGTAAAATTGGAAAAGCCCTAATCAAAACACATAACTACTCAAAGGTATTCTATAAGTACTGTATTAGGTTAGTCGGGTACTGTGTCCATTATTGTCAACATGTGGGTTTTGCCTGAAAGGTTGGGTAGAAGAAATACTTGGCTTCAGAGTGCTAAAACAGACGTTTTATCCTGAAAATAAGTTTGTAGATCCCCTTCAGATCATCTTGCTGAAGGCACAGTTGGCGGACCCACACATTGGTGGATTCTAATCTGTTCAGTTGTAGTTCTGGCGACTTGCAGTTTCTGTGGGGTTGGGCCATGTTTAACTAGTTCTCCATTGACCCAGTTTTGCTTCATCTAACATTAACACTGAGTAGGAGGGTAGTAATAGAAGCTTGAGCTCCTTACTGTAGGAGAAATAGAAAAAAATGTTTGGGGAAAACTTGAAGAAGAAAATTATTTTATTTGGGCAACCTCAAGTTACTGGAGAGTGTGTTCAAAGTATGCTTTGTGATTTCAGTGTTATGATTTTCACTTGCTTCTGTTTAGGTCAGTATGGGGAAAATATTTGTGCTTTGTACACACTGAAACAGAACTTTTAACTCTAGTCTGACTGGAATTACACAACTTCAGCTAATGAAAATGTAGTGTAATTGGCAGTGATCCTGTCTAAGGTAGAATGTGATAATGTGGTTAAGCTATGTAAATACATGCTTATTAAAATGTGGGCTCTAGTTGTTCCACTCTTCTTAATTTGGAATTACGTTTTTGGAAGCCTTGAACTTGCAACTAAATAGCACTGTTTTAATGTGATATTTATTAGAAATTACTTGGCTACAAGAGAAGTAAAGAAAGTAAAGGAAAGTCTTAAGCAACACGTCATTAAATACCTAAGTAACAAGGTTGTTGTCTTTAAGGTTTGTCTTTAAATTATACGCAGATTTTTGCATTTTCCTTTCAGGCAATCAGTTACTATGAGGCTGCACTGAGAAGCGGTGAACAGAATTTCCTTGGCTATGATTTGGCTGAGCTTTTAATGAAACTGAAGCAGTATGAAAAGGCAGAAAAAGTACTTCAGCAAGCTTTAGATCATGAGCCTGGTAGGACTGTTACTAATTCACAGCAAAACATACAATTTCTACTGTTATTTGTGTTTTCTGCATGATTCTAAGGAGTAAAATGAGTTCTATGTAAACTTTTTTTTAACTATTCAACACAGGAAACTATTACATGCCATACACTCTAAACTAAACTTCACTTATCTTTAAATGTGTTTCGCCAGGACTTTTAAACTTGGAATATCTGTGATAAATGAAGTCAGTAATGCAATAGGAGAGCTCCACACATGCGCGGTTCTTTCTCTTCTGCACTAACAAATGTTCTGATTCTCAGTTGATCAAGTATAGATGAGTCAATCCTGGTGTTAGGGAATGGTTGTCTAGGTTGTCAATACCACCCAGTATCATGTAGAGCCAAGAGACTGAACTGGTTGAAGATGTCGTTTAGGATCCCCCTTTTACATGTTCGGAATATGAACTTACAAAGCTTAAACTTCTGGATTTTTTTTTCCCCTTGTTTTTGTTAAAAGGCAGTTAAGAAGTTTTAAGCTGATTAATTGAGCTATAGCCTTAATTAAGGAAATCTTTTTGCAGTGGTTTAATTACATTTGTTAACCTTTGAGGCAATCTGAATACGGAAACAGTATTATCAAATGTTATTACTACTCCATTCTGTAAGTTTTTCTTACGTCACTATTTTCCGGGTTCTGTCATGCTTTGCAAGGGAGTGTTTGTTGGTTTTCTGTCTTGTTTACTTCTTACTGAAAAAAATCCCTCAATTTAATGTTGTATTCCTGTCTTAGTTAAGCCGTTGAGGATCTGGCTAATTTAATAATTGTGTTCAAGACAGCTTGATTTTTCTAGAGTGGAAAGATAATTAGCAGTAAATACAGTTTGCTACATGTGCTTGAAAATCTTCTCTTAAAATGAAGCAAAAAGTACATAAGCCAATACCCTTTTTATACATCTTTTGATATACACAAATTCTGTATGCGAAAAATGTTCATCTTGGCTGACTGGGAAAATTATGTAACAGTTTAGTAATTATTATTTTTTTTTAGAAATGCTAAAATATCCTTAGTTTGTGAAAGAAAAATGAATTACAGGAAATGCACTGGAGGGAATGATCTTACATGCTTGTCTCCACGGTTTAACCTCTGATTTTGAATAGCATGTCCCAATTACAGCACCTTGAAGGCCAATTTGGTAATAGGGTGTAGCTCTACATACTTATTTTTTTAATTTTAATAAAGACAAAACATAGATTTCCATGACTTTTATATTTTATTGTGGAAGATACCATTTTGTCAACAGATTAAAATGAATATAAGCCAGGGAGAACTTGTATTCTTCAAATATAATTTATACATTTTAACTATTATTAAAAAGTGACTTGCTGCTTTTTAAGTAGATACTGAAATATTTAGTTAAAATAACTTTGCATTCATGCCTGATTCAAACTCTAGCAAAAGAAATGTAGTTTGAGGTCTGACTAGAAATTTTGTCAGACGTGCTTTTTGCATGTACAGTAACACATTGAATCAATTTGGACATTTTTCATTGACTTTGAAGAGGATTTAGACAAGAAATGTCAGGAATGGCTTTATTTCCTGTCCATTTAAATAAAAATATTTTCTCTCCTATTTCTGAGAATGCAAATGGACAACAGAGTCTCAATTTTTTTGTTTTCCTTTTGCATCTTTCAATATCTTTGGCCTTAAATGCCACTTTGTAGTGTGTAATGTTTACTCTGCTCACTACCAGCATACTCTGCCCACTATCAAAACACTGCCTCAAATCACAATCCTAAGGAGATAAGATGGAGCTGTGAGTTTTTCACGTAAGCTCTTGCTGGAGTATGTGGAGAGCTTCATCTTTCTTTGACTTTACCAGGATCAGGTCTTTCAAGAATAATGTTTCTTTAATGTAATTGTTACAGTTAATGAATTGTCTTCACTGATGGAAGATGTACGTTACCAGGTGCTTCTGGCAAAAATTTATAGCAAAATGGAGAAGATTGACAAAGCTATTGCTTCACTACAACAGGTAGAAACAGACAAGAAATACATATTAAAGCTTGCAATGTCCTCATGTTTATCCCTGGTTTCACTTTTATCCCAGATTCTAACCATGATATTCCTGTGAATTTGGGAATGCGTATATGCCAGGGGTTAAGCACCAGTGACTGGTGCAAAATTTGAAATACGTGAGGGGCTAGAAAAATAAGCTTTTTGCAAACAGTATTATCTGAATTTTAGATCAGAATGCAAGCTTTTACTGGAAGCCTGCAGTTGTACTATGCCTTCATTTGTGTGTGGAACATAGTTTTAGCAGAGCAGGTGAAAATGAAATTGGCCATGCGGACAGCTGTGTTACATATCTTTAGCTCGGCATTGAACATCGTTCATAGAGCAATCTGGAACACATTTCAATGGCTACCTGTCATTTTGTTGTACTGCTGTTTATTTTAAATAGCAATAATAAGGTCTGTCCATTCTGGAGTTGAATATTATCACTCAGGCTAGAAAGGACAAAGTGGGAAGCTAGACATTTAATCCCTTAGAAGACACTCTCTCAACACGAAGGTTGAGCAAGAGGTTGTGTCAGTAGATTCTATTCCATTATACCTCCGATCTGTGAAAGTGAAGGTAACAGAAATGGTAAGCCTTGGTAGCATCTTCTGACCAGCAAGAAAAGTGTGTAGATTGGTTAGAAAGGTAATTGTATGTAAGAGTTAAAAGCTTACCCATACTGGTATTTAATCTGTTGTTAAATTCTTACTTCTTTTTTCCTTATAGTGTACAATTTTCTTTCACAAAGCTGACTTTCTTCAACCCAATTCTCCCTTAGTAAAATTCCCCCTGGAGCAATCTCCTTCTCTTATCTTTTTTTTACTTTCTTAGTTCTTCCAGGTTTCTCACTATATCACACTTTAAAAAACTTTGTCTCTCTCCTTTTGTTGTTGTTGTTTTTGTTACTGCCCTCAAAACTGTCCTTCCTAGTACCCATTCTCTTTGAAATACTTCCCTGTTCCTTTTGCTTCTGATGCCACATTAATTTACACAAAACCACAAATTACACAAAACCTGCATTTTGTTCATTTCAGCAGGACTAACCGCTCAGTCATGTTACTGCCTCTTATTCGCTTGGTTTTAGAAGTTCTCCCAGATTTTACTTTGGGTTTTAGTTCTCTTTCCCTGCTAGCAAAATGGTAGGGGTATATGAAGCAGCAAAATAGTACTAATTAATTCTCTTAAAAAAATTTAAGTACACTATTTTCAAGTAGGTAATATAAAATTAATTCCTTTGAAAATCTTTGACTGCTCACTGACTACTCTCCCCGCACTAGGCTCGGGAATTACAAGCCAGAGTGCTTAAACAGGCTCAAGTACAACAGCTGGATGCAGTTCCTGCACAGAAACAGTTAGCAGCTGAAATTTGTGCTGAGATTGCAAAACATTCTACAGCCCAGCGAAACTATGAAAAAGCAATTAAATTTTACAAAGAAGCCCTTGTTCACTGTGAAACCAATAACAAGGTCAGTTCTCCCTCTGACTGTTTTGCATTGTTTTTCCATTCAGTTTTTAGATCTCGCAATAGGTTTTTCCAATTATCTGCAGAGTAGAAGTATATTTACAGTTATTTCTGCTTCATGATAGACATAGAGCCTTGAACTTTCTGCCCTTCATTGCTTATCATGATAAAATAGTTGTATGTATTAGTAATTTCTGTCTCTTACCCAAACTCCTGACTCAGGTGTTGGTGTGCGAGCACTCTGAGGTGTCTGTTCGGTCATACAGTGAGTCTGTCTTCAGGTACCAGTTTAGTGTGTGTAGGGTATGGCATGGTAATAATGGAGATTATTTCAGTCTTTCTTGTTACCTGTCCTCTGGAATGAACTCCCAGTGAGTTCAGACAATTTCTGTCTTTTCTGTCTCTGCTTTTGAAGTTTTAGACTTTTATCTGGACTTGATAGGATTCTGATTTTAGTCACAAAACATTGCTGTTGTTGAGCAGGAATTATTACACTGCTTCTTCTCTGCACTGTCTCTTTCCCACAAGTTGATAAATACATGTAAATTTAAACTTATTTTTATCCCCCTCTTCCTTCTAATCCTTTCACAGCCCTGGACTCCGGAGATAAGAGAAGTAGAAGCAGAAGTCAAAGAATTCTATAGTTATAATGAGTGTCAACTCATTATACCCACTCAAAGTGGAGTTTTTTAGCTTAAAAATACATGTAATTTTTGTTCATTTTCCATTATTTTCTATCATAATTATGTTATATATTTATTTGCGTATTTATTTTACTGCTTCTTATTGAACAGCTGTCACATTTACCAGCTGCTAAATTATCAGCATATCACCTAGTTTTAATACTTGAACTCATGTGTTGTGGTTTTAAGAATCTAGGCCCTTCCTAAAGATACAACTTCAGCAGATTGGAGACAGGCTTCCCTCAAGGCATCTTGTAAGAATGATGGTGCAGAAGGAAAATAAATTAGGAGAGGAATAAAAACATCCTTAAAGTAGTGATTTTACTATTCTACCATTAAGAGCAAGGGGACTGCCTGTCATAGTACAGGTACAGCTATGGCTTTTGTTATTAGTATCAAAGCTTTAATCTTTTACCAGCATGGCATTTCCCTTCAATTCTTGATAAAATCATACTACTGAGAGATTCTCATTGTTACAAGATGTGCTGTGCTGCTGGCATTTGTACTGAATATCTGTTAGATGCACTTACTGAAGATTCTTGTTTCTATCCTTCTTCACTAGCAACACAGAATACAATGACATCTTAGAAAATACAAGTCTGAATTTCTGATTAATTACTTGTTTCCTGCTTAGAGTACTGAAAGCAAAATACTTTGTTACCCGCAATTTGTATAAAGGAGTTATCTCAATTTATTTTTATAGATTTGGTAGATTTGAACTTTTGGTAGATTTGAGTTTTTTCTGTTTTAAAGGTGAGGGAAGGCAAATTAATTAAACTAATTGACCGAGAACCCACAGGCAACAATACAGAAGGCTCTGTCTTTAGAAGAGATACAGTTTTTCCCTGAAACTCTACACCACCAGGTTGATACTCATATAACTGAACCAACTTTCTTCATCTTTGAATTACATATGGCTAAATATTTTAATGTACAGGCAATGTTGGAACTTGCGCGTTTATACCTTGCACAAGATGATATTGATGCCTGTCAATATCAGTGTTCCCTACTGCTGAAGAATGACCAAGATAATGAAGCAGCAACGATGGTATGTGCTATTATACTAATCCTGAATCATGTTTTTTGAAGTTTGCATGCCTCTAATATGATGTATTCATAAATTACTACTTTTAAGAAAGCCTACAGCTTGTTATTTCAAAACACATGTGAAAAATCTATTAAAACAAAATGTTTTTCTGCTTATGCTGGATGATGTTTCAATATGAAGTTTCTAGCAATCATAGCCTTTGTTCTGTCTCAATACAAAATGTATCTTTAAAAGTAGAGGAAAAAGTAGTAGGAGTAAGATTGGCTAAAGTATGTCTAAATGCATGTTCTCTTAGCAGTTGGCTAATGGTCAGGGAAGAAGCTATTTTTCCAGCACAGTAATATTAAAAAAAGAATTTTAAAAAAGTTCCAGAAGAATAAGAACTATGTTCTCATAGTTCTCATCCAACCTTGGTTAATCATATTCCTACTGAACAAGTTTTAATCACAGCTGCAGGTTTTCTGTCCAGGGCTTGTATACTTCTTGGCTTAAATGACATGTCAATAGACTAAGCAACTTTTGATTCAACAGATTAGGAGCAAAATTATTTTAAGATGGGAATAATTCATTTTGTCATAGCAGTCTAACATCTGAGATTTATCCTAGTATGGTGCATGAACAGGAGTAATAGCACTCTTAATATGTGCTATTAAATCTAATCTGTATTAGCTACTCTTCAGTGGAGAGAAGCAGAAATAAAATAATTTGTTTTACTTGCACTGCTGAAGTGGGGTGCCATCTTTTCTTTCCCCCTAACTTTAAGCTAACTTTGCTTTTCCATATGCTCAGTCTGTATTTATGGTAAATAACATTAGGAGTGAAACTATGCAAGGGAAAACAAACATATATGAAAGGTACAGCAGATTGCTTACTTATCTTTTAATTTCCACCTTTCATGAAAAATTGAGATATGAGCCTGTACCTACCTGTGTGTGTGTATATAGTAATAAAAAGTCCAACTCAGTTTACTTCTTGTGCAATTCCTGCAGCAGTTCAAAACTATAGTTTTAGCTCCTCACTTCACATCACCAGAGGTCAGGATTTGTCATTTTTACTTTATATTTTCACGATTTATAATATCTTGGTTTGTTTTCTCTAAATTGTTCAATATTGTAGATGATGGCTGATCTCATGTTCAGGAAACAAGATTATGAACAAGCAGTTTTTCATTTCCAGCAGCTCCTAGAACGCAAGCCAGGTGAATATTTAGTAGTGATATTTTTAATTCTTTCTGATATATAGTTCTAACAAGAGAGAGGAAAAAATACCTAAAAAAAATGAGAAAATTATTTGTCATAGATACAGTAATTTACTTTGCTGCAATGTAATGTGCATAATTTACCTTAAACCAAATACAGCTGGAGTGTTATTTACTTGTTGATCGTAAAACACTTTCTTTTGTGTTTAAGATATTAAATGCATGACTACAAAGGTAGCATTTTATTTCAAGATTAATAAAGGAAAGTTGTCTTGGACAGGAATAAATTTCTTTTGGCAATTTTCAAATTGTGACCAGAGAGAAAGCTGCTAAAAATATTTTGAAATTGTACTATAATGATTGTAAAGCTTTCTAGTGGACTTTGAAAGAAGTCATGAGAGTGCAAAAAATGGTTTTGTTTCTTTAATCTGTGGTTACTATATAATATGCCTTAAGTATTAAATAATATTTTTTAATGTGAAAAAATTAAGGCAGGCTCTTCATTTCTTAAGCTATTCATACAGCAAGTAACTATAATTACAGTGTCCTAATTATTTGTATATTTAGATAACTATGCAACCCTCTCACGATTAATTGATCTGTTAAGAAGAGCTGGAAAACTAGAAGAAGTCCCAAGATTTCTTTTGATGGCTGAAAAACAGTCTTCCAGAACAAAGCTTGAAGCAGGATTTCACTACTGCAAAGGACTATATCTTTGGTACTTGCGATTATAATTAAGATAAGGTTTATTTGATTATGTAGTATGTATTTAAATTAGCTTTCTTGTCATCCATTGTTACTTAGAAGTGCTATGTTGATTACTAAGGTACTAGGTTTTAAGGAAAGGTCTTGGTTTCTCTGAATATCTCGGGATATTCTTCCTGGTTCAGTAATGTAATACTACTTATCTTCACATTTTAGAATTTTGAAGACTATTTTTAGTTTGCAAAAACAAGTTCCTTGCAATAGCACATGCACTGTTCAAACCTTGCATTATCAGTGTGTATAAGTGGTTTGTCTGTCTTTAAATACTTGGGTTTCTTCTTGGGATTTGGGTGGGATTTAGAACAGCGAATTTTACTTGGCCAGGTTTAAATATTTTAATTCTCTGTGTAGGTATATAGGGGAACCAAATGATGCACTCCGGCACTTTAATAAAGCTCGAAAGGACAGCGACTGGGGACAGAATGCAGTCTACAACATGATTGAAATTTGTTTGAACCCAGATAATGAAACAGTGGGTGGAGAAGTCCTTGAAAATCTGGATGCTGACACAGGGTAGGTGAATGGGTTGTTCTGGCATCCTTTCCTCTGCTGCCCCTTGATAATGTGCCTAATTTAAATTGGTAGGATATTGAGATCATCTAATGCTGTGAATATTTTGTGTTATTGTGAGAGACCATTCTATTCTGTAGTAATTGTAGTCATCTCAAGCATAAAATGTAGGAGATTTTTTCTGGAATCTTGGTCACTTGCACTTTACAAACAGCTTGTTGAGTTAGAATGGCTTTTGTTACAGAAGAGAATCAGTGTAGAATGCCTATATGCCAGAGCCATTTTTTACAAAATGGCATGCCTTTAGCATAGAATCGGTTCTAACTTGTAATTAATTTGTTGTATATTAAAAAATAAGCTTTTATGAACACTTTCTTTCTGATAATAGTAATTCAACAGAGAAGCAGGAGTCTGTGCAGTTGGCTGTAAGAACAGCAGGAAACCTGCTGAAGGAGCTCAAGCCTCAAACCATTCAGGGTCACATTCAACTGCGAATCATGGAAAATTATTGTCTCATGGCAACCAAACAAAAATCAAGTGTTGAACAAGCACTGAACACTTTCACTGAAATAGTCCTGGATGAGGTTAGTAACCTGTCTCATTTCCTCAGTCTTCCCTTCCATATTTAATACATTTTTTTAAACGTCTCACAGTTTACAGTCAGCAGTAGGAGTATGTTTTGGTGCTATTCGTTCTAAGGATTTTTTTTCCTATTAAAGAATATTTTAAATAACATTTGAAAAAACATTTCTGAAATACTAGTATATTTTATAAATTTTGAGTTCAATTGCAAATTAAGAACACAACTAAATGCTAATATTGCCAGTTTCTGAAACATGAACAGACTATTTGGTTGCTGGGTTTATTTTGCCAGCAGTGTGTCTGATGATAAAGTCTATACAGTGCCTCATGGCAATTGGAGAGAATTTAGACTCCAGGACAAGAATATCCATCACCTTAAAATTCATCCTTGTGATGGAAATTTTCAATATTTTGTAGCTACTCGTAGTCGTTAGTTTTAGGATTAATAATGGATGTTCCTGTTACCAGCAGCTTTTAACAGATTTTATTTAACCAGGTGTAGACACATTTTGTGCATCAGAATGCCACAAAATACCTCAGTTACTGCTACCTACTAATTGTGTGCTGAACTGCACCTTGTCTGAGCTGAATATGCTAATGCTGATCTTATGTGTAAGGCAGTTCTAAGAATCACAAAGAAGGTGTCCCTCTACCGTCAGTACTGGCCTCTCAGTCCTGCTCAGGAGTGATCTGAGGTCCTGTGAATATGGACTGTTTTTCACATTGTGACAGTTCCAGCAAAGAAGAATGCTCCAGTTTATTTAGTTACTTCCTTCTGGGGTTGCATAAAATATATAGCTTTAATCTCTTCAGACTTCTGAGGCTACTGCTCCATGCTAGGTGTGGCTGTTGAAGGAGAAATGCTCTGAGCTTATCGTTTGGTGGAAGAGAAGGGATTTTGGTGGGGTCATTTTTTTTTTTTAACACACTAAGACAAACGTATTTACAGCACAACCCTACAAAGAGATGTGGAGGCAGAATACCAGTAATGAACCAAAAACACTGAGAGGGAGAAAGAAGCTTTTAAGTTAGCTGCTGGCAGAACTATGCTCTGCATTTAGGAGCCAGTTTCAGGATGTGAGCCCCATTCTTATCCTTTACTAATAAAGGTGGGATGTTAAACATCACAATTGCTCCTGTACTTCTTTTACTGCTTGCTTTTGAGGCTCTTGCATAGAATGGTGGCTTTTAAGAATCCTTTTTATTTATACACAGCTTTTGGATGCATGCAGTTTAGACTGAAATTTTTGGGAGCTGAACACCTAATAATAGGAATCGGTGTGCTTATTTGACAGGCACTTCTGAAAGTGGAAAATACCACTTATATTGTAACCTCAAGTGAGTTCAGTTTCTATCTGAAGTATTTATTTTAATATAAAAACGATAGCTCTTAGTGGTATCAGACTTTTTTTTCTTGTGAGATGAAATACCTGTGGATGTTTTTGGCATTTTCTTTGCCTGGTGTTTATTATAATTAGTTTTACAGAAATAATTATAGCACTAGGTGGAAAACATGTTTGTAAGATCAGATGTTCTATCTTTATTTCCTGAGATTTAGCTTTTAGTTTAGTTTTCAGGTGTGTGGTAAAAGTCTTTCTTTAAAAAAAGAAAAAAATGTTGAAAGCAGAATAAACCAGCACCAAGCAGTTACTATACTTATTACTGCAGAAGGATCATATACCAGCACTTTTGGGAATGGCCACAGCCTACATGATCTTGAAACAGACTCCACGAGCCAGAAATCAGTTAAAACGGATTGCAAAAATGAACTGGAATCTCATTGATGCAGAGGAGTTTGAAAAGAGCTGGCTTCTGCTTGCAGATATATATATTCAATCTGCAAAATATGATATGGCAGGTGAATTATTAAAACGATGCCTTCGTCATAACAGGGTAAGTAATGCACAATGAAAGTAACCTTCTATTTGCACTAATCTAAATGTTTAGTTTTTCTCTGAAACAGAATTTTGAAATGTATTTCTTTGTTCAATTGCCTGGTATTTTGCTTAGTAAGGACCAGTAGACCAAAACAAGGCAGGAAACCCGCAACTTCACACTGGAGGGTAGTAAACAAATCTGTGAATGCTGCTTAGTCTTTTTTGTATTAACTTATGCAAGTTTTAGCTGTGTGGACACTGAAAGCTTGAGGTGTTTATGGAATGTAAGAAATGCACTTTACTGAGTCTCACAAAACTGTTGAAGAAAGGTGTAACCATATAACTTTTGGAAACTTTCTCCATTTACTGAGATCTAATCTTCATCTGTTATGTTTTTAAACATGTATGTTCATAAGCCTGCTACAGTCTAGGATTATTATTTTTAATGCTAGTATTAATCCTCTTCTGTGGCAATACTGGCTGGTAGATTGTCTGGAGACAAGCTCTAATGTGTTTATCTCAGGGTTTCTGAGCAGGCAAACTGCCCAATACCCTACTTTGACTATGGGAACAAACACAGATCTTAGCTCTTGTGCATATTTTTCATTTTGTCCCTTTTTGCTGATCATGATTTTCTATCTGTACACTTCACTTTCCTTCATGTGAGGCAGTTCAATAGACTGGTCTTCTATAGATCCCATGCTGCACGTTCAGGATACTGTTTATGGAGCACAAATTTGGTTTAAAAAAGCCCTGATGCTGTATATTTCCAGTTGAAATACTACAGATTTGAAGTATTTTAGCAATTAAGCTGTTGGTATTATTATACAGAAGCTTACCTAAGTAAAATCTTGAATGAATATTTATGTTTTGCAGTCATGCTGCAAGGCTTATGAATACATGGGATACATAATGGAAAAGGAACAAGCATATAAGGATGCAGCAATAAATTATGAGATGGCCTGGAAATACGGAAACCAAACAAACCCAGCAGTAGGTATGTGTATATATAACATAAAAGTATGATTTTGGGTAGGAATGAAACAACTATCCCGTACTGGAAAGACTGCTTTTAATTTTCCATAGAAATAGAGTATCACTGCTTTTCCTCACATAAAACCCACAAATGTTTAAAGGTGTACTGAACAGTCACTTGTAAAACTTCCATGGCAAGAGGTAGCAGCTTTATGATACTTCTGAAGATTCTGCTTTCTGTTTTAGTACAAGGTTTGATCTGAAACAGTTTTAGTTTGCTATTTGTGAACAACTTCTCTATAAGTATAGCATTAATTTTTAATAATGTATTTATAGTAATCTACTATGTACTGTCTATATCAGAGAATCTTTTTTTATATATGAATCTTTTTTATATATCACAATACGTATATGATGGTAGCAGGTTATTTATTTGATTATTTCATTTTGATAATCAGACAGATTATCTGTTTATATGGATCAGGTTTTATATAGGTGAGTAAGGATTTAAAAAATAAATTATTTCAAATGTCTTTAAATATATCTGTTTTAAAAAAGATGGCCAATTGAAAACTTGGGACACTAGTCAAGTTCCAGTTTGTATGGTATATTGAAGTTAGCACTAAACTGCCACATATTTACACTGCTTAAATGTAGGAAACTCTATGAAATGGATACATAGGATAAAATGCCCTTTTCTTTCTAAACAGCTATAGTCTGTCCATGCATCCCAAGGCAGGTGATTGACACAAATTCTGTTCCAGATTTTGGGATATGTTTATTGCCCCTCAGAAATGCATACTACTTCCAGTCTTTAATCTGTGGTCCTTTTTTGTGCCCTAAATTTCACTAGATGTTTCTGTAGACTGAACCATGAATATCTGGGCTAAAATATTGTTGATCAAATAAAATGTATTAGAACAGAGTACTTACTTACTGATGAGGATAAGTTCATAAATGAAAGATCTAAAATTTCAGAATTTGGAAATTGCATGCTTATAATGTGGGTTGTTTTTTTTTTCTTCAGGCCTGGTCACTGGCCAGGCTGATAAACTTGAGCTTTACCTCTTATTTGAAAATATCAGCCCGGCACGTTGCTATGCGACTTAGCTACTCCATGTGACTTTTTATATCAGTGGTCTGCTGACAGTGGAACAGAATAGCATTTTAAGTCCCTAGTTGGTTATCCTGATTCTTTTTCCTTTTGTCCTTTAGTACTGGAATTACCTTTACAGAGGGACAGTGTATTGTAGGTCACAGTGAGAAACTCTGTGGGGTACCGCAGTAATTGAAAGAGGACAACCATTATGCTATTCTCTGTAGTAGCACATGCTCTCCAGAATAATGACTCCTTTTGATTCAGACAGAGCTATCAGTGTGTAAAGGACTTTTATTTACTACTTGAAGTGACTTTCAGTAGAAATTCTGATCGCTAGCAGGCTTATATGAGAGAACACTAGAAAACATACTAATTTTAGAAACAAACGATGACCAAAACAAATTCAAATGTGATGGTTTTGTTATTCTGTACAGAAACTGAAACTGTTGCCTTCCTCTCCCCCTGCGCCCCTCTCCCCCCCACCTTTACTTACAGGATACAAGCTGGCTTTCAATTACCTGAAAGGGAAGAGATATGTTGATGCAATCCATGTTTGTCATAAGGTAGAATTTGCATACATACTTAATAGTTTGTCTTTTCTAGCAACATTTTTTTACATAGTGATCCTTGGTTTTTTGTTCAGATTAAATTTCTAAAATACATAGTTCAATGTCAAAAAGGTGCCCCACTTAATAAGTTTTTTTTAAATTAAATATCCTCTATGTAATCTGCTCTGTCCTGAGCTCCATGGCCACCAGATAGATAAAAGTGAACTGGCTGTCATATGTGAAAGGATATTGAAATGGCACCACGTTCTTTTGGCCATGTGGTTGCAACTTGGTCAATCGCTACAGAAGTATAGCTGAAGAAGTTTAGTCAAATGTTGGTATCAGGAGACACTGTTGGAAAGTAACTTCAAGTATTTACCTTTGTATGGCCTAACATAAGTAGAGCAGATGCAGAGTAAGAGGAAGGGCTACTATTAAAGAAGCAGAGTGAACATTATGAATGAATAATTATTTGTATTAATAATAAAAGAAATCACATTTGTTCTTTTTGGGGCAAATCAAGATAACTAGAAAGGCAAATTGGAAGGATAAGAAAGAAGAGGGAATTGAAGGGAAGAAGATGAAGTAGATATAATATAGTAAGAAAAAGCCTAAGGGAGTGAAAACAGAAAAGCAGTTTATCATTTCAGAGAAAGTATATTTAAAACCTCAGAAATGTCTCCAGAGGTCCCTGTTCTGATGTATTTCAAGCCACCCAGAGGCTTAAGCCTTTGACCCACAAGTCTTTCGCACCAAGATGACAGGACAGCGGAAACAGAAGTGAGGGGTCTCTGACAGACCTGGTTTTGACCTCTGTATGTGGTGGTTCCTAGCCACAGTGAAATAATGGTGCATTCTTAAAATGGTCACGTTGTTATTTTAGTTTCAGAATATGTAAGCTCAGTGATGAGGGTTACTACCAAATACAGAGTTCTTTCCTTTTAGACACAGAACTTTTGGGGTTTTTTGTCTTTTGACAGGTCCTTGGAGCACATCCAAACTATCCAAAGATCAGAAAGGAAATACTTGACAAGGCCCGTGCATCACTAAGAACCTGAATGGGGTTTTTTATGACTCATGGACTTTTGTTGAATCAGGCTTTGGAAGCTATGAATGAAATGCTGCAGTGACAGAGACGATATCAGCACAAAAGTATTGTGAATATGATGAGTTTAATTATATTAGAGATCTGGATTATTTTCAGGAAAAGTCTGCAACCCTGAAAGAAATTGTATTTTTTTCTCATTCAAGAAAAAATTCTACTCCTATGTGTGTTATATAAAGTGACATCGAAAAGAGTGTTATCAGCATTATAAAATTCTTTTAAGGCATATATCTCAGTATTTTGTTTTATTTATTTGAAATAGCACTCAAAATAACAACCTGTCTTATCTAGTGGAGATGCATTGTTAACATGCTGGATTTCAGTTTGTGGAAACCATTACTTCATAATTATAGTCTAATCTTTATTCTACAGGTGTATTTCTAAGTTATGGGGGCTTTTTTTCCTACAAATAATAAAGTCATGCTTTTTTTTTAATCTTGAAAAAACAGATATGTGCATTGTTCTCAGTGAAATTTAAATTTTTTAATGAAAATGTAATAGTTAAAATCCTATGTAAATATTCAGTAAAGACTTTTATAGATCATGCAAGTCTTACGTGGCATTTACTTTCTACTCACGGTGTCTCTTATCTATCTGTCAGATTTCTATGAAGAGAAATGTCCCTAATTTGCAGTGCTTAGTCTTTCAACATTATATGTGTTGGCAATACAGTCCTATGTGCAGAAATTAGCACTCATTTTGTTTAATCCATATAAAACACCTTTTTAGAGAAATAATTTTTATTAGAGGGGATTATGATCTTGTCTCACATACAGAATACACCTGTGGATCTTTAAGGGACCAATAGCATGTCATGAATGAGAGGAAGGAGAAGAATCACGTTGTTTTCACTGATGCAGAATTTTTGAAAAAACTAATGCCTTACAAAACCCACTGTTGTGCTGCTGTATTTGGGTTTCAAACAGCACTTGTTGTATGTATCTTACTAGAAAAGTAATGTTTGGGATGAAAAGGGAATTCTTAATGCTAGTGATTAAGTTTCTTTATTTTATAAGCAATTTCAATTTCCTCCTCAGCTGATTTTAGCTTCTCCTATTGACATTGTGTAAAGTCACTTTCAGTGGTTTATTTTTATGACAACTGAATATTAAGGCTATAAAAGGGAGCCTGTTTACAATCAATCTAATCTTGCTTATCAATACCTGGGTGCTGTATCTTGAGTAATTTTATAGCCTTATTTCCTGAATACATGGGTATGCATCACTTACACAGTGATTCTGCCTGTTGGTGTTTGCAGTGTTTACTGTATTCCAGTAACTTTTGAGCTCTTGGTCAGCTAAACTAAAATGAATAGATGTGTCTCAGGACTGTGACACTTCTACAAGATTTTGTGAATATTAGAATTGAGAAAAGACTCAAATAAGTGTCCTCTCCTTCCCTACAGAACCTTGAGAATTACAGTGTAGCCTGTCCCTTCTGTCTGAATACTGGCAGTCCCTGTGTACGTGACTGTACCAGGCACAGTACAAGCTCCCTCGTTTTTGCCTTTAAGTTTTACAGCATGATAGAGCTCAGAGGACAAAGTTTTAGTATAGTAGGGAAAAACTGAAGGTATTGGAGTGTAAGGATGAACATGAAAGGATCTGGAAAATGCTAAGGCTGGGGGGAACTCTCAGGGAGCTGGGCTGTGGGGGGTCACTGTGCTATGAATTCTTAAACTATGCTCTTTTGCATTTTTTTTTTCCACTGTTAAAAAAGTACATAGACCTTATTGAGGCAGTTTCTTGTAAAACAGCATTTCTTTGTACACAGCCTTACTCATACAGGATCAATGTGTTGTTACTTCCTGGATAGCATAGGAATAACATCTAGCTGAATTTTAGCAAAAAATAGGTGGGTTTATATTAATAAATGCAAGATGTCTTCAAAAAAGGCCAGACATGTGCATCTACTTTTTTCTTGTAAAATGGACATTAGCCCTTTATAAGATGGGTGTGACAGATTAAGTCATGACAGTGATAAGATACAGAAATTAGTTGACAGAAATTGAACTGTGCTTTCTGTGGCTAACTTCTGGTGAAGAGTTTTATGCAAAAAGCTGCATGCAGGTAAAAGATTTCTGAATCCCCATGAGCCATCTTGAGCGTATATAAGCACTGATGTCTTTATAGATGAGGTCTTTAAGAGTGTAAATGAGACATATCTTTGGATTTCAACTTTAAAAAAAAAAAGGTGGCTCTAAGTAGTCTTTTAGAGAAAATCTTGCTTTAATATAGTATTCTCAGAAGAAATAAATGTCCTTTCCATATCCCTTTTTTACATAAGCCAATTTAAGTTTTCCTGTGCTTAAATTTTTATTTTTTTTTTACTTTCTCTGCAGGAGTGGCTTTGTGCCATTTCTCTTTTCTCTGACTAATTGCAAGTGTTAATTGAGCTTCCTTTCTGCTTTTACAGTTTCTTATTTTAAAAAAATGCATGTCCTGGTAGTTTGATGGGGGGTTTTATCCCTTTTCTTAATAAATGGGCTTGAATGGAAGAGACTTCTGGGATAGAGGGGAGTCAGTAATGCTAATTTCAAAGCACTGCACTCTTTAGTGTGATGTTGCTTAGCAACCCATCTTCCAGTTTTGCCTTTGATGAATAAAAGAGGAGAGTGAAGCTGTGGTTTCTATTGATTCATTCACTGAAACTAAAAGTCTAAGCATCTTGTAGCTATGGCAACATAAGCCATAGGTGTCTCTTCCTCTTCTCTCTTGCCCCCCTTTTAGCTGCAGGTACAGAATGCCTAGAATATATTCTAGAGAGTATGTAAAAATTGTTGATAACTGTTCTAAATAATAATTCTTTTTTAATTTGGTACTGCTTTTCTCACATTTGTACCAATACTAGAAGATGGTCTATGATGTATCATTAGGCAAAATAATTAGTATGAGTAGCTAAAAATAACTAGTAAGACTCTTAAATAAAACTAGAGTAAAAGGAATTTGAAAGTTTCTTCCCATTTTTGGACTAGTTTTTACTACTGCGAATAATTTCTCAAATGTAGTGTAGCTACAGCAATTTTTAGAAAGGCTGTAGACTTGCTAAAATCAGGCAGCTCTGGTTTAGTAAACTCAACTTTAATCTTGTTATTCATTAAATGAGTAGTTTATGTATAAACACAATACTTTAAACAGAGTTTATAACATTAGAGAATTTTGCTGAAAATTTTCTGAACTAATTAGCTTTGAAATTGGTCCAGAAGACATTTCAGGGAAGTCTCAATAGTGGGAGTGGATTCTGGCTCTTCAGAAGTTGATGATAGAGAGCTCATTAGTGTGTTTCATATACAATGCTGAACAGGGAGAAAATAAAAAAAAAAATTAAGGAAGTATTTAATTAGCGAATGCTTCTCCATCAGCTTGTGACTGTGCCACTTTTCAAAGATCGCAACAGTGATTTCATGATCTGGCTTTATTTGCTCAGTGGTTTTACCTCTTGCTTCATCTTGCAATGAAATCAGAACCCTCCGTTGTTTAAAACATTGACCTGCCTTAAAATGTTGAGAATTGGACCATTACGGCAAAAATCACATGCTTTTATCTCTGCTATATGTTCTTGCTGTTTATGTGGCATGTTGCTTGCTCGGAGCTAAGTGAATGGTCTGAGTGTTATTCTTTTTGTTGTTCTTGATGTTTGGTTGGGATTGGGTTTTTCTAAGGAGTCAATATGCCTGTTAATGCAGGCTTTATTCTGGAAACCAGCATCTTTTTAAATGTTCACACTACAAATTTGCCTTAATTTTGTGCTATGAAAGTTGAATTTTGGCTGTGCGTGTCTCAGGTGACGTAGCTACAGTTCAGGCCTCAACTTTCAAAGGCATAAGGAAGGATTATAACATGCTAGAAATACCAGAACATATTAATTGTGGTAGATGCTGGTCTAAATCTTTATTAAGTGTTGCTGGGCAATATTAATTAATTTGCAAAAAAACCTGGTATCAACATTTTTGTTACTGCTATAGAATCAGTATAACTACTGCCAACTGCTCAGGTAGTTGCCGAGCTCATTGTTACCTGCAGTTCAGCAGTGAGAGAATTAAACTTTGAAGTGCTGGCCTGGGACAGTGATTTGACAATAGGAAGAAGGGGAGACTCTACACTCCACTAAGGAGTGCAAACACTACTTTTTTTTTTTTTTTTCTCCCGTAAATTAAACCATGCTTCAATAGAGAAGGGATTTTGCATCTGTCTCTCTGGGAAAGCGCATTGTGAAGAGAGGGAGCTCAGTGTGATATCCCTTCTCCGATCTGTGATCTCACCTCTGAGGGATTTTGTGTTCTGTTTCCCAGCAACCTGAGCTGGGGAGTGCTTGGTCAACCACGTCTTGCACCCCATCGCACTTTGGTGGCTGAAGCCAGACCCGGAGCCCGCGCAGTGACGCTCGAACTGCGCTCCGCGGTTCGGACGGTGACGCGCGCACCGCCGCGGGGCGCTTTGTGTCACTGTGCCAAAAGCGCCGCGTCCCGGGGGAGCGGGAGGAGAACAGAGAGGAGGGAAGGGGCT
>VYXB01000651.1:1518899-1590036 GCA_013397135.1 Pachyramphus minor
ACCGGGCGGCGGGGCAGCGCCCGGTGCCGCTTCTCCTCCGTTCGCCGCCGCCCGTGAGGGCGCGGGGCTCGGCGGTCGGGCGGGAGCCGTGACGTGAGGGAGCGGTCCCGGGGCGGGAGCGGTCCTGAGGCCGGCGCGGGGCTGGGGCTGCCAAGGGGGGCCCCCCTCAGACGCCCATCGGCGCGCGCTCCCCACGCGCAGTGCCCTCGGAGTCCCCCGAGGCCGCAGCGCCGGGGCCCTTCCCTTGAACGGCACAGCCCAGCCCTGCGAGCCCTGCCCGGGGCCGGGACAGCCCCGCTAGCCCCGCTCCGGGCCAACGGGAAGTGGGCGAGGAGCCCAGGCTGCTGCCTGGGCAAACGGGTCTCCGAGAAGCGCCGGCCGGATGCACCGAAGGTATTGACCGAGGGAGGTGTCTCCTGCCACGTACGGATCCCGCCCAAGGGTTTGCCCACAGTACCGCATTCATTCCATAGCAGGAGGGTGGTAGTTCCATTGTGTACATTGCCAGCTAACTCTGGGATAGTTCATCCTACACGAAGTGCTTTTGAAAAGTTTCCAGATTTCCTCTTTTTCCTCGGCAGTTTGTTAGTCTTCTACACAGTGAGCGATAATACTTTGAGAATATTTTTCGGTGCCTGGAGAACTGAGAGGGGAAGCGTATTTTACCACTAATATCCTTAGTGTCATGGATTTTTTTTTTTTTAACTTGGTGTAAAATCCTCTTGTACAAAGAAGAATTTATGGATAAACTATTTTGTTGGTTAAATTAAAAATCTTACTGGAAATATGAATGTTATACACACATCTCAGTCATATTTTATATGTTAGACTTCTGTAACAAAATGAGCTCTTTTATTTAAAAAATTACAAATTGCATTGATCTACTCAGTTTTGACTAAAGCCGATGTTACACTGGTGAGGTGACAGAGTTAAAGAACTGAGACAAAACAGCCAACTTTATGGGGTTTGGTTTCCTTTTTTAGCTAGGTTTGCTCAGTGGTCTGGTCAGTTTGGCATCTGCTACTGTCATCTAAAGGCTTCTCAATAACAGAGCAAAGTAAAAATTAAGTTGCTTACAGAGAGCCTGAATTACTATTTTTGTTGCACTGTGGGAAGGAGCAGAAGACCAGTTTTCCTCATAATTGCTGTTGCCTCTTAACTTTGCCCCTTTTGGGGGCTGGGAAGTACCAGAGGCAGCCCGGATATCTTGACCTCTGTTAAAATAGGAACAAGATATAACTGACCTCTCTGTGACAGTCCCCCAAAGTCTGTGGCTCTAGGTGACATGCCATGTTGCTTTGAAATGTTTTGTTGGTTTTTTTTTGCTTTGCTGCCTGGTTGATCTGTTCCAAGAGCTGTATCTAGTGCAGGCTTTCCCCTTTCTTTGGAATCAATGTTGAGAATCACGTTCATGATACAAACTGCTGCTCAGTTGTCTGCCAGCACTGATGAGTTGCTCATCCCAATCTGCTCATTGCTACCCTTGCCTTTACAAAATTTGAAAGTGGCTCAAGTTTCTACACCATGAAGTGCTAGGTTTTGTCCAATCATGTAAAGCATGAATTTATTCACTTGCTGTCACCATTGTCTGATTTTTTCCTAACTCACTGATATCATGTGCTGTAGGAAATTGTTCTGCTTACAAACAGAGAAATCATATCAAAAAACTACCAACAGTGACTTCACAATTTCATAGTCAATTGATTAACTTGAGGGGACTAAGGTTATTCAGCAGTGAAATGTAGCTGGAAAATAAACATTGAAGTGGGAAGAGGAGGAAAGCAAAGACACCTTTGGGAGATTCTGACAAAGATTAGTTTAGCAGTCACTGACCCAATAAATCTCGGTAGATCTCCCATGAGGGGACTCTCTTTGCTTTACACTTATCACTTGGACAAGACTTTAAGGCCAGTCAGAAAACTGTGATTTCAAGACCTACACTTGATACTCAGATGCTTTTGTTATCTTAGAAGCATTACTACAATCGGGAAAACAAACAAAGTTCCCTTGGTTATGAGCCAGACATTATCTTCTGGTGCTTAAATGATAATCAGACACTAATCCTTCTAAGTTAAAACAGCACTTTACAGCTGCTATCATGCTTGCTTGCCATCACGGCATTTTTAGGGACAGTCTAAAATTATTTTAACAGAGGCCCAATCTGACCAAGAAAAAAGCCAAGATACAGAATTGAGTGAAATTTAAATTTGAGATAAGTGCATGCATATCCCAGGTCTTTACATCTTTGCAGTCCCAGGTCTGTAAAAATAAGACATAAATATTTTTATAATATACAATTACTGTATATTTTTAATCTCAAAGAATCTGCTGAAGGAGATAGTTGACCCACTTGTAGTCCAGCAAGTTGTTTCAATGCTGCTAGTTAGTCAGAATTTCTTCAGCCTTCTGTGTGATCATCCATTTACAGCTTCTCATTTCTGTGTAATAATCAGTGAGGTAAATTACATGCAGCATTTGCTACAATAATTTGTGCCCTCAATGTTTCTAAAACAAAGGCTCAAGAACTGAATACATTCAATATTCCTCTTACAATTTTTTTTTTCTTTTTTAGGAGAACCACATTTCCAGTGGCTGAGCTTCAAAGAATGTACCTTGAGGAACAGCACCTGGGATTTGTGAATCTCTGTGTCTTTTAGGTATGTGTACCCTATCTAGGAGTGTGTTCTTAGTGGAACACATAAGCAATTCTCTTTTGTTGTAATTGAAATAGAAACTAGTTGGCTGATTCTGTTTCTCTTTTCTTCATGTGAAGCTGTAGTCTTTCACTTCTGTACAGCTCATTTTATTATTTGTTCCTTTATTTAAGTCAAGGGCTAATATGCTTGTAAACAGTAGCATAGTTTGCTGGACTGAAGCAACTTTTTTTTTAGTTTTCCCCAATTTCTGAAGTGCTTTTGAATGGTTTTGATTGTATGAAGAGCCTTCATATTCCATATTAAGGTAAACCTGTATGAAAAGTTCACTCAGAATTGGATGTTTCTTAGTCTGTCACAAAAGGTGCTTGTGTGAATGGATGTTCCTCTAGGATGTACTTCTATGAAGTGGAAACAGTTTTGTTCGGTGATTTTATTTTTTTTTTTTCTGGTAGAAAAACCCTACTATTTCCATGGTGGTGGAAGACAAAAATATAATTTACCAAACTGATTATTTCGGTAACTAACATTTTAGTATTGACACTCATGCAAAAAAACATGTCTGGAATTTTAGATTCAGAAATACCAGTGGTGAAAATAGCGCTTCTTACAGGTAAAGTATCCTGGAGTATCTTTGTCAGACTTTCGCTAATTTGGAGAGAATAGTTGATCATGAGTGTCAGGTCTTGTTTTTCCTAAAGAATTTGCTAAAGTGTTTCTATTCACCTTCTGATTAAAGGGACATTAGGGTTTGATGAAGGGATTGTATACTTTGATAACAAAGAAAATAGACAATTTAGAATTATAGAAGAATTAGATTAAGTTGAAGTAAAGTCATGTAGTTAAATAGTTTCAATTAGAATAGTTCTGAAGTATTTTTCCTACTTTTCCCTTTTTTAGTCTTTTTTATTGTTTTTAGCATTTTTTACTTAGTATTTTCTTTTTTTTCTATGTTCTATAAGCAGCATTGTTAGGAAGCATTTGAAACCTGTTTAACATTCAGATTAAAAAAAAGTAGATTTTAAAATAGTTTCATTAAAAAACTACGGTCAAGTGTATTGTTGATAGCAACCTTAATAACTTCTGTCTCACTGGCATGGTCTGAAAGAATTTCTGCTGATTTGGTTTATATTGACACTTTCATTTTTTTATACAAAAAAATGATTGTCTACAGTGTTGTTCAGACCCAGCTAACAAAAAATTCGGAGTTGTCTGCATGTTGGCTACAGTAGGGAGGCTTTCTTCTAAGTAAGAGATTTTGCAGACAGTCTGACATCTGAGTTAGTGGGTGGCATAATGTAACATAGACGGCATTGAATTCACACACTACCCATGTGATGTGGTTTGAAGTAGTGTGGCAGCTGCTTTTGGCACTTTTAGAAGACTTTTGTAGTATGTATTAGATTTCTGGTTATTTTATTCTTAAAAAAACCCAACAACCTTCTAATGTTTAGGGCTAGTTATTTCAAAGTGCTATAAGAATCCAGACTGCTATTAGTGAAAATAACACTAATGAATAGAAGATTAAACACTTTGCTAAACAGTCACCCCAGGGAGTTTAATCATGCCACATAGTTCTTCAGCATGTCCTGGAGGATTGAACAGTAGCTTGGTCTGCGTTTACTGACATTGCTGTGCCATGAAAATGTGAGAGGCACTTGTGGGGAATAAAGATTGTATTTCTGACTACAGAATTATCCTGGTAAAAACGCTAAGTTCTTCAGACAGTGTAGCTTCTGTTCTGGAAAATGCTACTATTTTGTGTGGCAGAGAGCTCTTCTCTAATTGTAAGCAATGTCCCTATCAGATATTTTGTTAACAAAACCACAGTCAGCATTTGTCTCTATCAAAAGGTTTTGCTGTATGTTTGTAGCAAATGACGCTCTTCCCACTTCATCTCTGATGCACATGCTGCCCCAAAGCTGTCACTTGATCCTTCTTTTAAAAAAGAAACATTACTTGCACTTGTTCCTGTGCACATCCTGCCTGCCATGTGTGCTACTGCAGTGTTCTCATCCACATTGAAAGGGTTTGTTGCTGTCTGCCACAACACACCTAACACAGGTGAATTGTCTTTTCATTTTTTGGGACAGACACATTTCCCCTGAGTGTTGTGGCAGCTTGCTGTAGTTAGACCTGAGCAGCTGAGACAGATGTATCCAGTAAAAGGAAATACGTTGTCAAAGAGAAGTCCAAGTGTATGAAAATAACAGTAAATATAGTAACACAGGAGAACAAGAGCTGAATGACTTGCTCTTGGTTGCTTATTATGGAGAGTAATTTAATGACTTATTTGTCTCAAGGCAGATGTATGCAAAACAGGCAGTGCAAAAGTATTCTGGATGAATTTTAGATTTTGGTTATTTGGATTTATGGATATCCTAACTTGTGTTAATCATGAGAATTCTGAGGATTTGTATGTACTGAATTTGTGCAGGAAATAGTCCCAAATGAAAACAAGAAGATATTTAGTTTATGATTTTGGTAAAATATACAAATGTACTTTTTATGTTCTGTGAAGGTGAGCTTAGTGTTTCAGAATCAAAAGAACATCAAAAGTCTGAAGTATGTCCTAAAAATCTATGAAAGAAATATTTGGTATTTTCTAGTCCATTTTTCCTTTTTGTTGCTGGAGGCAATGAAGTAAATATAAAATTAGAAAAAAATAATATTTTAGTAAGCACAAGATAAGTAAGTCTTGCTGTGTTAATTGAAATACTAAAGATGTTTGGAAATCTGACAATTGCAACTTTAACTCTCTAAGGTACTTGTTAAAGTAGTTAAAAGGTTTCTTTGGTACTGAGACAGATAACAGGTATGTAGCCATGCTGTATTCTGCCCTTTTGAGTAGTCTCAGGCCAGGTCATTAAAACGAAATAAGACAGACGTAAATATTTAACTCAAATATTGATTAAGTTCTCCAGTTTAAGCATAATTTCAGTGTAAAACAGTCAGTGTTGCTATATAGAATTAACTTTAACCTCACTTCTCTTGACATATATCACACCATCATTAAAAGCTTTTTCTTGTCATGAACAAATTTAAGTTTCTTTACCAAGAGGAAGAGGTCTAGAGGAAGTTGGAGAACATAATTTCATGTTTAATGAGATAAAAGAGATTTGAGCACAACAATGTTTGGAAACCAACCAACCAGCCAACAAATGCTAATGCCCTCCCTCCCCATGTGCTTACCTGATTGACTATGCCAAATGCTTGCTTAGGAGATAAAGAAGTTTCCAGACTTCTCTTCTGACATTATGTACTTAAAATATCTATATATAAAAAATATGTTTTCTTTTTTTTTTTCATTTGAGAAAGATATATTTATATTGCTTATTGATTTCTAAGCTCTAAGATTTACTACTACCATATGTGCTTGTGCATGGTGCACTGAGAAAGAGTAATGTGGTTTTGTTTCTGATGGTGTTACAAAAGCATTCCTGATGAGCAGCCTGCGGAGGCTGTAGCCCATGCAATGACAGTCTTCTTGCTGGGTGCTAATCTGTACACATGCTCAGTGTTTTACACTGTGTATAGCATTTTCATGGCAAGTTGGGTGGTGAGGATGACTGCACAGGTGGCCTCTGTGATAAGAGACCAGGGGCTGCTCTCCCTCCACCCCCCATTCTGGGCTGGACACAGCTGGTTCCAGACAGCTGTAAAATAGACCCACTGTTGGCCAAAACTGAGCCACCCGTGTAGCAGGTGGTGCCTCTGTGATGAGGTATTTCAGAAAGGGTAAAATATACTGCACAGCAGCTGTGAGAAAGAAGAGTGAGAAAAATGTGAGACCCTGCAGAAACCAAGGTCAGTAAAGAAGGAGGGGACAATGTGCTCCAGGCACTGGAGCAGATATTCCCCCTGCAGCTCGTGGAGAAGGCTGTGGTGAAGAAGTATTTCTCTGCAGCCCATGGAGAACCACCCCAGAGCAGGTATCTGCACTGCAGCCTGTGCAGGACCCCATGCCAGAGCAGGTGGATACGCCCTGAGAAAAGCTGCAGCCTATGGAGAGCCCATGCCAGGAGCAAGATCCTGGCAGGAACTGTGACCAGTGGATGGCCTGTGCTGGAGCAGTTTATGCTGAAGTACTGTACTGCATGCAGAGAACCTGTGTTGGAGCAGGGGAAAAGTGTGAAGGGGAAGGAGTGGTAAAGATGATGTCTTACAAGCTGACCACAGCCCTTATTTTTCACCTTCTCAGCACCACTTGGGAGAAAGGAGATAGAAGAATTGGCAGCGAAGGAGTGAAGCTGAGCCAGGGAAGGTAGTTCAGTTGTAGTTCAATTGGTTTCTTACATCCTACTCTATTTTTAATTGGCAGTAAATTAAAATTAATTGTTAAAAGTGTTTTTTCCCCGCGACAGTAACTGGTAAGTAATCACACTGCCCTTAGCTCAAGCCATGTGATTTGCCACGGTAGGGAGAAAATTCGTGCAGCCAAAGCTCAGCTGGAGTTGAAGCTGCCAGAAAGATGAGGGACAATAAAAAGAATTTTTCAAAAGCCAGCTGGGGGAGGGGATTGTCCCACTCTGCTCTGCACTGGGGTGGCCTCACCTTGAATACTGTGTGCTGTGCAGTTTTGAGCACCACAATATAAGAAAGATATTAAGCTCTTAAAAAATGTCCAAAGAAGGGCAACAGAAATGGTGAAGGGCCCTGAGGGGAAGCCATGTGAGGAGCGGCTGAGGGCAGTTGGTCTGTTCAGCCTGGAGGAGACTGAGGGGAGACCTCATTGCAGTTACACCTTCCTTGTGAGGGGAAGAGGAGGGGCAGACACTGATCTCTGCTCTGTGGTGACCAGTGACAGGACCCGAGGGAATGGCCTGAAGTTGTGTCAGTGGAGGTTTAGGTTGAATGTTACACAGAGGTTCTTCCCCCAGAGGGTGGTTAGGTACTGGAAGAGGCTCCCCAGAGAAGTGGTCACAGCACCAAGCCTGACAGAGTTCAAGTGTTCAGATGATATTCTTGGGCATGTGGTGTGACTCTTGGGGCTGGTCCTGTGCTGGGCTAAGGGTTGGACTTGATGATCCTTGTGGGTCCCTTCCAAATCAGCATATTCTGTGATTATTTTTTCCCCACTGTCATGTTGTGGGATGGGAAATGGAGAGAGTGGCTAGGTGGGTGTCTGGCAGCCAGTCAAGGTCAACCCACCAGATATGGTCAGAAAACAAGACATTTTTCAATCTGGCCATTTGGTAAATTGGTTGCAATCCTTTCATCAGGAAAGTTTAATTCTTAGTCTTACAGTATATAGGTACTGGTATTGTAGTGCAAATTTTTCAGCACTAAAGAAAAATGGGAAAATAGTATGTGAGACAGAAGCGGACTGATTCTGAGCTTTTGTTTTGGTTTTCTTTTAAATTTTGTGAGTTGTGAAGATCATTTTTGGTACCTTTTAGTATCTCTCTGGCAGTGATGTAATAAGGTCCCCTCTGCATTCTGTTAACAATAACTCTATGGTAAAAGTACTGTATGAAATACAGTATAATGTGAAGAAATCCAGATGTTTAATTTCTCCTACAAATTCTTGAAGGAAACCAGGTAGGGTTTTGGTTTTTTTTGTTTTCTCTGACTTGTATCTCTTCCTGAGTATATATTATTATTATTATTATATATTAAGAAATGCAGAATCTATTTGTATTTCAAAGAAATAAATAGAAAAGCAGTTTTTTGCAGTTTTGTGGTCAGTAATCACGTGGGAACTGACTGTGGCTTTTAGCTAGATGCTGTTTATTTCTTTTCTCAGTTCACATACGTGTAATTTAGACAAAAATGAAGCTGTTTCTTGAATTCAGTCTGGTTTCTATATTTCCCTCTCTTGTAAACTGCCAGTTTTGCAGAGAGAATTTAATTCAAATCACTTAGATTTTGGTAGTCCTCAAATGGTTTTCATAGTTTTGTCTTTGAAAGCCACTGAATATGGCTTTCACCTGTCTGTGAAAAAACTATGGCAGAGTTCCTGAAAGAGAAGAACTCTTGGCATGTTCTTATGATGAGCTGCAGCAGCACATGCCAGAAAATGCAGCATGGGTGAATGAAAAAATACACAGAATGATTACTTGATCCCCAGGCTAAATTAACCTACTGCAATTTAGCTGTATCAAGTCTGCATTGAACATGTATTCTAGATAACTTAATAACTAAATCTAAGAATTTCCCACTTGAAGTTTGATTACTTAAGACTGATCTTGAAATGGATTTTTTAAAAAATATTGGAAACCGTCAAATTGTTGAAATATGTTGAGAAGTCTTTTCTATCTTTGTATTTCACTTTTCATGTGGCTCTCTCTGACATGCAACTTGAACCTGTGTATTGATTCCACCTGTTTTCCTTCTATCCCATCATTGAACTAAAATTCTCTGCTTCTAGAAGACTTTAGACAACACTTTCTTCTAATTTTAAACAACCTAATTGTAACAAAATGAATGTGAAGTAGTGGCACTGTGTAGAAATAGTGTTTTATTCTTAATAGTATGCCTAATTCCTGGTTCTTCTATTTGAAGTGTATTTAAAAAATAAGACCCCCAAAAAAACCAGGGAAAGGGCATTTTGGGTATCTTGTCGATAGCTTTGATGTATATTGAAGTGATGTAGCACTCATAACATTTGACATTTGGGAATTGTGAATTAAATCCTCCCTATGAATTGCTTGTGGCTTTACATTGTTGAATATACTAGATGCCTAAATTAATACTTTTTGTTTTAATTTACAGATATTATAATTTCAAGAAATGCTGTGACTTGTTTGAAGAAAAACACTCACAGAAAATTGCCGTGTGAATTTTTTTAAAACTAGAATGGCCTTGAAAAAAACACATAAACTATTCAAGACACTTTTCCACTGGAAACTTTGGAAGTTTAGCATTATTGTGTTTGTCTTTTTGATATTTTTATTTTTATTGCAAAGAGAAGTGGGTGTTCAGGACTTTAAAGATGAAGCAGGAATTGAGCCTGTTGTTGGAAAGAAAAGTCATGTATTAGGTCTTGTGTTAAATGCTATGAACAATATCAAAGGTGCAAAGCCAAAAATGCAGATAAAAGCACCAGTGAGGCAAACTAAGGTTCCTGGAGAGAGACATTGTTTGCCAGGGCACTATACTGCAGTGGAACTAAAACCCTTTCTAGATCGACCCCTTCAAGATCCTAATGCTCCTGGAGCTTCTGGTAAAGCATTTAAAACCACCAACTTAAATTCAGAAGAACAGAAAGAAAAACAGCTTGGAGAAGAGAAACACTGTTTTAATGCATTTGCAAGTGATAGGATTTCTTTACACCGAGACCTTGGACCAGACACTCGACCTCCTGAGTATGTTGAAATGTGTATGTCCTGATAGTTGAAAAACCTCTCAGAATTTCAGACTGCAAACTGATTTGAGTTCAGCATTAGGTGATAGTTTAGGAAAGTCTCCTAGCTATACATAATGATTGGCTATACATAACAGTCTGCAGTGCCAAAGCCAAGAATGTTTAGAAAAGCTCACTTCTTTCATGGTTTTGAATTTAAAGTAACCATATTTAAATAAGGTTTTCTGCTTTTGCCTTTAAGCTACAATTTCTGAGTAACTTTCAGGAAGCCTGCTAAGTTTTGCCTAGAAGAAAACTGAAAATGTGGTTTAAACTTTTTTCCAACTTAAACACCACCCCCTGTTTTTTTAGTATTCAATTTTAATAAAACCACCAGCATAATTTAATAAATTAGGAAATTGTAAACTGTTGAACAAGGTAATGGAACATCTCAGCAGGAGTCTTGTAGTTTTGAAAAATTTTATTAATGTAGACTTAGGACTTGGATAGAGTGGGTTTTGGTTATGAGCAGTCCCTCAGTGTCAGATTACATGTTGTCAGCCATCTGTGCCAGGAGTGACTGAACTTACTGAGCTGCTGCTGGTACCTGTGGTGCAGCTCCCCATAACCTTTGCTAGAGCATGACTGGTCAGCATAACTGTGTATTTTGTGAGGCAATGGCTGTGGTTATTACCTTGGAGTAATAACTTCCAGTCACTAAAATTGACAGGTGGCAAACAGTAAGTGTGTATTTAATGTCCATAGTTATAAAGCTCTGTACTAGAAAGAGAAGGGTTTCTTTTAAGTGTTTGAGTCAAAAAACTGTTGTCCATTTTGTAACACCTGACAATTTCTTATCTGTAGATGTATTGAACAAAAGTTCAAGCGTTGCCCGCCGTTGCCAACCACAAGTATTATAATAGTTTTTCATAATGAAGCGTGGTCTACTCTGCTCAGAACTGTCCACAGTGTGATGTACACATCTCCTGCCATTCTGCTAAAGGAGATTATTTTGGTGGACGATGCCAGTGTAGATGGTAAGAAGTCTCTCTATTTTCACTACATTTTTTTTTTTTTTTACTGAAGACATATTAGGGTAGCCGATAAATTATAATGGTATTCTAAGTGGTTTTGCTCCTTTCTTTTCTTTAAAATGCAAAGTAGTCCTCCCTCATCTTTTTTTTCATAATGTAGTCAAATATGAAATTCTTGTTCTCTGAAAGTTTTTAAACCCCATTTCTAGTTTTTCCAATTCTAGTGCTGCTTTAACTGCATAACTGGTTGCATGACAAGTAGCTTTGTAGTTTGTGCTTCAAACCAATTGCAATTTATAGAACAAAGTATCCAAGTACAAATTGGCCAATACTTTTGGCAATTTGCATTTTATCATAGTGATTGTCTTTATGCAAATTAGTTTCATTAATATGAAGGGAAGTGCCTTTACTATAAAGTAAAATTGTTTCTTGGAAAAATAATCTTCACTACTCCAACTGACTCAAAGATAATTAACTGTATACTGAGTGTGAACACAAATGCAAGTTCAAAAAACTTTATATGCTTAACTTTAGAGGAACATGTCTATACATACATGCGTTTATTAATGTATTTATGCTTTTGCAAGTCTGTAGTGTACTGCACACTTGGATGTGAAATATGTTCAATAGTACAGTTTAATACTAAGGACGGGAAAGTATGGAAGATGACGTCAGATGTATAATGAGGGATGTGGGGTTGTTTCTCAAACCTTGAACATTTAAATAGTTTTCTGTATGGCTTCTGTTGCTGTTGTAAACAGAGCCTTTGAAAACTGTGTAAATGTGCCATCATTAAGGAAAGAATTTGCATGTTCCACAGATAATGTAGGTATGTGATCCATTTGCTCTGAAAATGGAGTTGAATTGGTATTCAAACTGTTAATGCTGCAGCAGAGATGTACTATCATGTCCTTTTCATTTAGAATATAATTGGTGTTCTACCTCCTGTTCTCTGCCAGTCACCTCTCACTACACGCTACCCCCAACAAAACTCATCCCCTAAAAATAACCTTCAGTAGTTAGGAATTTTTACAGTTTTGATGTTGAGGTAATTTCTGGGATTAGTGAGTTGCTTACCTTGTTAGTTTAATCACGTAAAATGTTGGGCATGTATATACACTGAATATCCTAAAACTGATTCTTGTTCTAGAATATCTGCACGATAAACTAGATGAATATGTGAAACAGTTCCAAATAGTTAAAGTGGTCCGTCAGAAGGAAAGAAAAGGTCTGATCACGGCACGGTTGTTGGGAGCTTCCGTAGCAACAGGAGAGACCCTTACTTTTCTGGATGCTCATTGTAAGTGTAATCTGTAACTATGCCAGGTCTGCTCTACAATGCTGTTCTCTTTGATTTAATGTTGCAGATATTTTGTGAATTATAAGCATTTGCAATATGTCATCTTCCCTATTGCTGTTTCATATTATTTAAAAGTATCATTGGCAGTGATGTTTAAAAGCAGTCCATATTGGGTTGCTGGACGTGTTGAAAAATTCCCTGTGTACTACTTTATAGCCAAGTAAAAATTCAGTGTTTGCTGCCATTGTCTCCACAGGTGAATGCTTTTATGGCTGGTTGGAGCCATTATTGGCAAGAATAGCAGAGAATCCTGTCGCTGTTGTAAGCCCTGACATTGCTTCGATAGATCTCAATACTTTTGAATTCAGTAAACCTTCTCCTTATGGGCATAGCCATAACAGAGGAAATTTTGATTGGAGTTTGTCATTTGGATGGGAGTCTCTTCCTAAACATGAAAACAAAAGAAGAAAAGATGAAACCTATCCCATTAGGTAAACATTATTTGAATACTGTTTAAATCCTTCTGTTTTCTTGGGGGTTTTGTTATGAACAGCAGTTTGTAAATAAATTTTCTTCAGATGAGTATAATCAGACATCTTAGTAGCTTAGATTTTTTTGTAGTATTTTCTTTAAGAAACACATTTTAAAGCTTTCATAAAAATGTGGCCTCCTGAAGACAATAACTGCTCTGCATTACCTTTTTCCTACATACACTAGGGGTATAACAAGCAATTTCTATTGCTTATTATATTCCTAGCAGGAGTGGGCAGAGGAGGATTGTACAGGTTTTTTTCAGAGACAGTACCACAGGTTAAGGCATCTCTTTCATCATACTTGAAAGAATGACAAAATGGGTCAGAGCACCCAAATACGAGGCTGATACAGCAGTGCATTTGATGATCATTGTGCCTGCTTTGGCCACAGACAGGTTACTGGTCTGTGTGAGTAATAACTTTACTTGATATCGTCCATACAGGGAAAATATGTTGGTTTTCCTGATGCTGTCTTTATACCAGCAGTCATTAGTCGAAACGAGTTGTTAATAAATGACAATAAAGCTGTAAAATGAGACCCATGTGGGCAGATTTAATTGCTAGAAGTATTAGCTATGCCAGGAAAATGCGCCACTGCAATAAAACACTGACAAATGCATAGAAAATTCCTAGAATAATTATAGCATGGTTTTACATCTGTATTTAAAAAACTCTGTATTCCTTCAATTTTGCTTTTGCAGAACACCTACTTTTGCTGGAGGTCTCTTTTCAATATCAAAAGACTACTTTGAACACATTGGAAGCTACGATGAAGAAATGGAAATATGGGGAGGTGAAAATATAGAAATGTCTTTCAGAGTAAGTTTAGCTTCCTAATTAGCAATTGTCTCTATGCTGACAGTGTACAGGGGTTTTGAGGACAGATTAGGTACTAGATCTTGACTCCTCTGCTGAATCAGCCACCTAGGATGTGGAAAAGTGAATTACTAATTACCTATGAACTAAAATGCAACCATGCTCACTGAACTGATTTAAAATTTGTTTAATGTGTTTAGGGTTGATAACTGCAATATATATTTTCAAGGTTTACCTGATTAGGAAATTCACTTATGGTATGTCTGATATATGTACTCTTACTAGTGGTTTGATGTTTTCTGGTGAACAATAATATTGCTGATTTTTTTCCACCCCCTTAATTCTAATTGCAGTGCACTTACACACTAAATGTTATTATTAGGTATGGCAATGTGGTGGACAGTTGGAGATCATGCCTTGCTCTGTTGTTGGCCATGTCTTTCGCAGCAAGAGTCCTCACACTTTCCCAAAAGGTACTCAAGTGATCACACGTAATCAAGTTCGCCTTGCAGAAGTGTGGATGGATGAATATAAAGAAATATTTTACCGAAGAAACACAGAGGCAGCAAAAATTGTGAAACAAGTAGGTGGTGGTGGTGGTATTAGAAATCACACTTGCTGCGTTGAAAGTTTTGGTGAGCAAAAGTTATTTATTGACAAAGTATGTAAGGATTCTAGATATTTTACTGAAAAGTCAGAGTTCAATTTGCCTTATGCTGTAGCCCCAACAAACATTAAAAACCCAAATTGTTTGGGTGGTGATAGTGTTGGTTTTTTATGGTGAGGTGTTTTTTTTTGGTGGGCTGTTTTATACGTTCTCAAAAGTCCTGGGTTGTTTGCATTGAGCACATATGGGAACAACCAGAAGAGCATGAGAGAAACTACTGAGCATAGACAATGTAAACTAACATTTTTTTTGGAGTGAGAAGCATAATGTCTTATTAGTCTCAAGTTGCTTAATATTTTTACTTAAAAAGCAGGTTTTGTTGTTTTTTAGCTGCACAATAAAGCTTATTCAATGTCTATCTGTTTAAAAACTTCAGCTAGTTTCAAGGGAGGCTGAGTTTTGGCTTATTTACTTTGTAAGTTTTCTGTCCACCGAGAATCTAGAGTTTTCTTTGAGAAGCTATTTTTGGTCCTTCAGGTGATAAATTTTTACAACTATCTAGTAGTCCAGCATTAACAAGGAAAAAAATCAACAAATGAAGCTTAAAACTTGTTTAATACTAGAACACAGAATATCATAGCTTAACATGTAAAAAATTGATATTAGTAATTTTAATGTATTTATCTTCTATCCTTCCTTACTTCCCTAACTCTAACAGAAAACATTTGGAGACATCTCAAAAAGACTTGATTTGAGGCAGCGTCTGCAGTGTAAAAATTTTACCTGGTATCTCAGTAATGTTTATCCAGAAGCATATGTGCCAGACCTGAATCCCTTGTTTTCTGGATATGTAAGTTTAATTTTAATTATTTTCTATAGTCTTCATAGTCCAGGAAGTTTGTTAATCTTTTGTGCTATCTTAGCCATAGCTTTTAGACTTTAGCTATCATTAACTCCTCTAGGGTTTTCTGTCACTACTCTGGATAAAGAATCTCTTCTGCATACCTTGCTATTTGAATATTTTATAGCTTTGTCGATTGCTGTGTAATTTTCATTTTTCATTCATGTCAATAGTCATTTTCCCTGCCAAATAACTTTAGACATTGCATTGCTGAAACTAAAAAAAAATATTAAAGTAATAATTCTTACCTTGAACATGCTTGTATTTACAAATAAAACTTCCCCTTCCTCCAGTTTTGAATATTTTATGTGTATCTGTTCCAACTGTAATTTGAATAACAGTAACATTGTACACCAGTATGCTAATAATTCCATGTGTGACTGTGTGGTTATTAGGCTTTTAGTTAGAAAGATTAACTGAGAGAACAGGATTTTTAGATTCAAGCATAGCAGAAAGTTAAAATGAACTAACAGCTTTAATCGTTGAACTAAAGGTTAGTTTTGTATATGAGTGAGATAATTTAATTTTTTATCATCCCCACTGAGCTTTTTTTTATCCTGATAACACCCTTTCTTTAGTTAAAAAATATAGGTAACCACATGTGTCTGGATGTTGGTGAAAATAACCATGGTGGCAAACCACTGATTATGTATTCTTGTCATGGACTTGGAGGAAATCAGGTAAAATATTTGATACGTAATTTTTATGATCTCCTCTGTAGCTTTACCATATAAAAGCTTTTAATTTATTTTAGTGAAATGGACTAATTTTTAATATTAAATCTCTCCCCCATCTCTCTTTTTTCCTTTTTTTTTTCTTTAATAGTTAATTCCTATATACATTGTTAAAGAAAATTCCATACCACTCTTAATGTTGTGTCCCGCTTCTGATGTTTTAAGTTCAGCATACAAATTCAGATTTCACAGTTGCCCTGCTTCACTTCACCTGTCTTTTATGTGCAAAACCCTTTCATCCTACCCTTATTCCTGTCTTGTAAGTGTTGTCTTCTTAATTCTTCCTTTCCTTATGCTTCCTCCTATTGCTTCTTTCTCTGTCACCAGGACTCGCAATGTCAAGGAAGATGTTGGTTGGAATCTGGCCAATGGGAGACCAAAGGTCCAGGCCTGAGCCACCTTCCCTATCATGCTTGCAGCCTCATAGTGTGAGGTCACAGTGGCCTATCCTGTACTGGATAATGCAAGTGAATAATATGATCCCATTTGTTCAAGAGGAGCTCTCTTTGGTGCATAGCTCTTGGAGGCAGCAGTGGTTCTGTTCCTTCTACAATATAACTTGCAATAGATGTCAGATACTGAATCCTTCAGTCACTGTAATACCAATAAAAGAAACATCTTCCCTGCCCAGAAATGCACACTTCTCTGTTGCCTCTAAGAGTCAGTATAATTTAACAGCTTCAGATCCTTAATAACTGAACATCAGCAAAGGTTTTATAAAATTTTTGTTACAATATAATTGTTATTTTTGGGGGGCTTAGTAAGTTTTTTCCAATCTTAAAAGCCATCTTGGCACTATGAAAATTCACATAGTCCTAGTTAGTTGATATTTTCCTAATCCATTTTTGTGGGAGATAGCACACTGTCTAGATTAAGAACGGCCCTGTTATGTTAGCTTCTTACAGTACTGAACTTGTTCTTTTATTATGTTGTGGATTAACACTCTAATAGCCTTTTCACACTTTCACAGTCAGTAATTCAGGAACACTGTACCAAGACACTGTATTAAGAGATCTGCTGTATGCTTCTATTGTTCTCTCTCTCTAAGTTATCTTGGACTGTACTAAAATTCTATACTTTCAAGTGTTATGTTTTTTGTTCTTCCTCCTACCATAAAATAAGAGTCTGAAGCTCTTTAAATGCCAGCCTTCAGAGAACTTTAATATTGGCTTTGCTGGTAATGCTCGAGGGATGCATATTTACTTACTTAACCCTTCTCATTACAATGCTCTGTTTTCAGTTGTTTACTATCCTGTAACAGACTTTTATCAGTGTAGGCTGATATTTTCTATGCCACCTGTCATCTTTGGCCATATATTTGAGATGGCAGAAGGGAGTGGAAGAGAGAACCTAATTGTCAGAGTTGTACATCAGTTGTATATTATTCTTCCTTTTTAGAATGTTCTGAGACTGGGAATATGCCATCTCAATAGCCAAAATTCATGAAGTTTTAAACCTAGCTTTCAAGTCATATTTTCAGGGCGTGAAGAGACTTTGATGTTCAAAAGATAAATCAGGACAGATTAAGTCAGATTACCAGATTAAGAGTAAATTGTTATGTCTGAGAGCTGAGTGACTAAGCAGGTCACTCCTATCAGCACCTATTTCAGGGATTAATATTGGTCACAGAGTCTTAAGAGGGAGATGCCTGTTTGTTCCTCAGTGCTATTCCCATTGCTTCCAGTGAGGAGGTGATTGCTGACCAATTGGACAGATGGTTGAAAGGCGCAAGGGAGTAACTGAGCCTGGTCTTGGTAGCCAAAGAAAGATACAGTGCAGGTGGCTGACATATGCAGCCAAGAAACATTGGTAGTGGGATGTAATGATAGGAACTCTCCTGTTTAATGAGGGAGAAAAGGAAGAGACCAGGATGTTAGGGTAGGGCTTAGAGGGATAAAAGGACAGCAGTGTCTCTTAACTGTTAGAAGTAAATCCCTGTTAAGACCAGAATTATAGCCTAGAATTCCTGAGCCTTAAAGTACTCTGCTGTCAGGAAATCATGGTAAAATTAACTCATAAAATACATGCTTATATTACTTTTCTAATGGCTAGCTCACAAGAGAGTGTAACAGCATCCTATTGTTGACATTTATTGTTTAGATCAAGCAGAAAAAGGTGGCATACAGCAATAAATACTGTTCTGTGTGACTTTTTTTTTCCTCTAAGAAAAAACAAAATCCAGCAACAGAATTGAATACAGATTTTTAAAGTTAAGAAATACCAAAATTTAGGTTATCTGTGCAACTATCTCTAGTCTTTGGATGAATTATATATAATTTACATTATATTATAATTATATATATTATTATNATAAGTCCTTGAATTATATATAACCTGTGTGGGAGCACACAATGAGATATTGCATCATAAAACATATGCAGCTATTGTCATTTGCAATTTATACATGTAAATATAAATTACCATTGCATTCGTATTAAAAAATGTGTTTAATTTTGTAAACACTTTTAAAGTGTGTATGCTAAAAAACAGAAAGACATTTATTGTTTTGTATGTGAGAATTTCAAAGACTTTAATACTTTTCTTTGTTTTCATTTACTGAATTTTTAAAAAATTATTTAAATAGTACTTTGAATATTCTGCACACCATGAAATTCGACATAACATTCAGAAGGAGCTCTGTCTACGTGCCTCTAAGGGACCTGTGCAGCTTCGAGAGTGCAGCTACAAAGGCCAGAAAACCTTTGCTGTTGGAGAGGAGCAATGGCTGCACCAAAAGGTATGTGCAGTGAATTGGCATTTTTATCAGTGATCTTTTATATTATTTAATGTTAGATTTCCAGTAAAAGCGAAAATGCGAACAAAACCAAACTCTGAAGCCAAAAAAGAGTAAGTTTAGTTTGGGCAGGAAAATGTAGGTAATTTCAGCTTTTCGGTTACCAGAACAAAGCTCGATTTCACTAGTAGGAGTGTCACGGAAAAAAACCAGTTTATATCCTTTAGTGTGTATGTCTGGACGTCCACCTGGAAGCCAATTCAGATGTTTTGTATCTTTTAAAATATTTTTAAAAATTTTCCTAACAAAACAAGTTGGCACTTGTGTACTACTTTTATTTATTTGCTAGCCCCCTCTGCACCACCTGTATGACCTTTGGCAATCAACCTGGGGGAAAAACAGTGGGGGAAATAGCATGTTCATTGTTTGCTCACTTTTTTCCCCTTCCTTTTTTACTCACTTTAGGATCAAACTCTGTACAATGCAGCACTACATATGTGCCTTACAGGAAACGGAGAGCATCCAAGTTTGGCATCCTGCAACCCATCAGACCCCTTCCAGAAGTGGATCTTTGGCCAGAACAATTAAGATTTCATATTTATAGGCCAGAAGCATTTTATTACAAGAGAAGATCCGTTCTGAACTGTGATCATATACTGCATTTTAAGTGATACTTTAAATGCATAATGTTTAAAGTTTCTTTTCCCTCTTAAGTTGGATATAAAATGTGTCATCGGAGATACCCTCGGACTCTGCTATACCAAAGATAATTGAGATCCTGATTATATTTTGTTTACAATATTTCTATGATGAGACTTTATATGTTGACCACTGATTTATGGGTCCTATTAGTCCTCTTTCACCTTGGGGGGCCATATGTGTATTGTTTTCTCACATACTGTAGGTACTTCTGAAGAAGACTAATTTTCTCTGTAGGATTGTGAGAAAGTATTGTCTACTGTCTAAAACCCAATACACTTTATATTTTTATGCTCAATTGGTGGACTATTTTTTAATAATTTACTTTATTAAGTGACACTTTCTCAATATTTTTAAGTTTTTTCACTTGAAAAATTAAACATTTGACTGTCAAGTAAAAGCCAAATAGGGAACCACACTGTGCTCAGCTTCTAGCAAGTCAGTCCTTTTGTAGAAGAAAAAAGTAATTCTCACTGAAATATGTATTTATAATTATTCTAATGGAAAATCTGCTTATCCTAATACTAATCTTTTGTTTAGCCAAAACTTACTCTATAAAGGTTTTTTAAAATTCATGACGGTTACAGTGTAATAGATTCCCAGCCACTTAACATTTACACATTTTTTCAGCATTTTTCTCATTATTGCTTTTGAATTATTTGTTATCCTCTACACTTGCTTTTCTCTCCTACCTTTTAGTGGTTTATGCCATGTTTACCTCACAGGTTTCTAATGTGATCTGTACGTGATCTCTTGTCCAAACACTTGCATGTTTTTTTCTCTTGTTTCTGTTTCCCCTTTACAAATGACTGACCTCAGTTCTACCAGTCCAAGTGACACCTTGGCCTTTCTAACTGTTCTGCTAACTATAGAAAATAATACACCGTAATCAAATATCTAATCTATTTTTAAAAAAATTTAAAGTGAAGCCAAAAATATTTAGCTCCATTATCAAATATAAAGCTGAGAATAAATTTGAAGGGATGGGTATTAAAGATTGAATTAGAACAAAATACCAGAATAATAAATTTGTTCTTTTTTCCTAAATAATATCATTACAGATAAATGCTAATTTAGGTGGGTGGATGAATGATGATGTGGAGGTTTTTTTACTTCTAATGGGGGAGGGAGTCTGTCTGGATAATTTAATGATATCTGCCTAATGAGTTCAGTTTCTGAATAAAAGCAAAAAGAAATCCTTTCAGTTGTTCTAAGTCATCTAGAAGGACAAAAAAATGAATAAGCAAGGACCAGTGATAATTTGTTGGAAGCATTACCTTAAACTAATTTATTTTTCTGGCTTGATAATGCCTTCTTTACATTGTGTCTTGGCTTCTGTAGGGCTTTTGGTGAGACCTGTGAGAACATCCTATGAAGTTAAAGCCGTACAACTTAAAATAACTTGATAAACTGTGGACAGAAATTGATAAAAAGCGTTTACTGGGAAGGGTTATTAATACCACTGTGAAACTGGAAGGTTGTATAGAACAGCATTGCTTAAATCCTCTGATAAATGTTTTAATTTGGTAATGGAATACAAAGTATTACTTTTGCAGATCAAACCAATATTGGAAGGGCAGCAAATGCTCTTGACAAACTTGAGGAATTGAGGAAAAACAGAATGCAGGTCAATGAGATCATTGTTGAACAATATGAATAGAGGATGGGAGATTACACAGAGAGCAGCTGTGCTTTGTTGAACCCCAGGTGTGAAATGGAAACTCAGTGTTCAAGAAATGTGTTCTAGAAGACAAGGTATTTAGCACAGTGGTTTAAAAGAACTTGTTTTTTTAGTTCTTAGTTCTCATGTTATACAAAAAAATGCATTATTTTTAATATCAGCAAAGGATACTTTCTTCATGCAACCTGTATCTCTTACAAACTTGTCAGACTGGAATATGCATATGTTAATATCTGCTTATTACAGTTGGGTTTTTGTGGTTTCTTTTTAGAGGTAATGTTCCAAACGAGGGTAGAATTTGAATTTTAAGGAGACAAGTGTTGTCTTGGACTCAGAGTGAGGAACCTCTTCATGAGCAATGCTAGAGAAGCTCCACTTTGTATTTTTTCTTTTTCTAACTGGTAATCTAAGATCATATCATAGCAATATATGCATCTGTTGCTCTATTTTCTGCAAAGATTAGGTATAGCAGTTCACACAGTTATTATATTTTGTCTTTAGTTCTAGGTGTGGAAGTGGAAAATTAATTCTGTGATTTAAAAATTATCTTTTAAGATTGTCCTTTCATTTTTTGAGATTTCTGGTCTAACATGGGTCAGTTAGACAAAATTCCTATTATACTCTAATTTTTTTAAGTATGTCTACTATCCTTTAAACTATGAGTGACATTTTAGTCTGTATTTTTGCAGTACTTAGTACAGCAGCAGTTCAGTCATACTTGGATTCCCTACTACCTGCCAAAAAAGAGGGAAGCAGGTCTAAAACAGGAAAACTTTTGAGTTTTTTGTTCTGTTTGAAGGTCTGAAATTAACTTCTGTGTCTACACTGAATATTGCACTTCCAAATATTCATACATGTGTGTGTGTGTATATGTGTGTGTATGTATATATGTAGACATCATACTAGAAGAGGAATAGGAGATCTGTAAATATGACAGGAGATTTAAAAAGTTCGATTCTGGTTGGTTTTTTTGTCATTTAGTAAAAAAACAGCAGCATCTTCTGGATGTTGTTAATGTTCTCCTGAAAGTGGCATTCTGACAATCAGTATATTGCAGGGAAGTTCTCTGGCTCTCTGTTCTTCCCTGCCCCCCTCCCCCCCCCCAGTTTAAAGCACTTTCAGCAATGGTATTATGCTCTTCTCAGCGCCCATGAAGGGGAAAAAGATAAATACTATTACATATACAGCATGTAAAAATTCATACATCAATCAAATGGCTGTATAAACTACTGAAGGTTGCTACAACAGCAGGCATCAGTGTTAACCTGCATCTCACTGTGCTCTCTTACTCATCCAGGGAAGTCATCACAAGTGCTGAAGGCGGCTTGATTTCAGGCAAGGACAGCTTAGCCCCACTCCCAGCAGGACAAAGCGGGACCATGTGGGGACTTCAGTGCCTGTGGCTCTGGGCAGCTCCTGCCTGCGAACAAGAGGTTCCCACTTGGTTGTGGCTCTGCCTGGTTACACCGTCCACTGCACTGCGAATTCGCCACACCTGAGGATTTTGTTTTATTGGCAGTAATTGCTGGTTTTGTCTAGGGTGAGTATGGAACAATGTGAGTATTATTAACAGATAACTTACAAGTGAACCTTAGTGTTAAATCTTCTGACTTATGAACTGGCATCCTGGTATCTTGAATTAGAACACCAGTATTGAAAGTCGTATTACAACATTTTTTATGTCAGTAGGGCTTAGCAAGCCCTGGAGCAGCCCTGTTAAAGGCAGTGCCAAAAGCAGTGTGATAGCAGATGTTAATCTATTTCATTAAACTAAAAACAAATGATACCCTAAAGCCTGAGAGAACTTTTCTTATAATCTAGAGAACATATGATCTTTTCCATTTTTTTTTAAATTCAAATAATTTAGCTATATGTAATTTATCATTAAAGCACACCTTTTATAAAGGTACAGCTCAATTTTAATAAATATCAGAATGAAAATATGGCAGAGATCTATGATTCTTAATTCTCTTAATGAAGCAGTGTTGATTGGCAGTTTTCAAAATAAGCAGTTGTCCTGAAATGTAAAAGTTTGATTTATAGCCATTGAAACGATTTGCTGTGTAACATTACTGCAAATTGTCCACCAGGGAGAGCTGGTGCAAAGTTTTATTCCAACAGCTGTTGAAAACAATTGCTTCATTACCTTATGATAAAAAATATTAAATTCACCATGATAGGCACAGGTGAATCAGGTACTTTATTTCACTGGGCAAAGAAAAGTGTAGGCAGTAGTATCATGAAAGGCCAGATGGATATACCTAACAAGGCATTTCTGTTTATTTCTTTAATTGGCATACAAATATTTGAAAATAAAAACAGACACAAAAAACCCCCTCCACACAAACTGTTTACGGTGTCAGGCTATGAGTAACGGCAGAAATGCCTGAAATTTCAGAGTGTCTTTGGAGGCTCTACAGGTTTCGGGGAGGAGCTGAGGACTAATTCTGGTTCTCTTAGTTGAGAGAGCAATCTCTTGTGAGTGCGCAGCAGAAATAAGACGCACGTTCACTGGCAGCCATGATGTAACGTAGAAACCTGTTTTACTTCATTGCAAACAAATGGACAATATATATTGTACAATATATAATAAAAATACAGCTGATACAAGTGCCACTAATTAACAAAAAAACCTAATGTTAAGACTTAAAAATGCTCATTTTTGTAATATATACACTGCAGTAATAAGCCACAATAAATACATCAAATTCCATATCATTCATAATAAATACTGAAAATATAAATACAGAAGAATACAGTTAATTTGAATAAATTATTACAACGTAAGGTCTAGGTTAAGTTCTGTTGAATATTATTGTAGCTTATATTACCCTTTGGCATCTTTGATGTTACAACTTGTTTAAAAAAAGGAAATTAAGGAAATGTGTAGTTCACGAAGCTTAAAATTATTTCCATGTACAGATTTTAAGATGAACTTTCTTTCCCTTTGCTTCTTCAAACAGTTTAATATCTTGCTTTATTGTTGAGATCTCCATTATTTTAGTATGCAAGATAATCTGTAATGGAAAATGTTAAGTACTTAACATAATTATTTTTCTCAGAAATTAGTAAAGTTAGAAGTAATGTACAATTTTTAAACAAATGGCTGCAATTACACCACAGTTTTACTAGGCCCATTTGAACGGCCATCAGCTTAAGTGCTTTTGAATCTATGCTGTGGTGTATTATTTACCACTTGCCAACAAAAATATGAAAAGCAATTTTATATTCTTATGGGGAAATATATATATATATATATACAGAGAGAGATGAACCTCCTGAAAGACATGGTTGGACTAGACAGTGTAAATGTTACATAGTCTGTATTTGTTAAAACAATGAAAATACTTTAAACATATAAAAGGTAATAAGTGTTGGTTTTTGTTTGTTGGGTTTTTTTTACAAATTTTCTATCTATTAGCTATAGATGGAAACAAATCAAAATAACCAATTAGCCATATTTTATGTTAACAGATATTAACCAGTACATTTGTATTAATAATTTTATTTGTAAAAGGTTATTACACCAGAATGCAATTTAACTTAGAAGATCAACTTTACTAAGACAATATTACAGGCTGAGGCTCTTAGGAATGGATTTGTAATCTACAGATTTTAACTATTTTTGCACTGTTAAATGTCTAGCGCTTATTTTACATCAAACACTTTTTTAACATGTTTCACCAACTACACTTCAGACATATTTCCATAGAAGCGCCTACAATCAGTCAATTCAAAGAAGGGCCCAGTTGCTAAGCACTGTTTACATGAGTAGTACCACATGTACCACATGGTGGTACTTGTGTCAAATGGTTGGGAAAAAAACAGCATGTTTGCTTTGGGTTTTAAGAGAACCAGCTGCCAGTGCACAGGATGATCTTTTCAAGAAGCTGAAAACTGGTGCTGAATCTGTATCTGAGACTCACAAAGACTTTACAACGATCCTCCAGTACCCCAGCAAAAGCCAAAACTTCATTCTTATGAACATACTTTAAAAGTTGCAGATGGAGAAACCTAAAATAATTACTTGCCATACATAATGTGTACCAAGTCTCATTTGAAAATCCCAAACTAAAATGCTAATGAAAAGGAGACCTATTTCATCTTTGCTTTTAACATCTCTTATCTGAGAAACTGGTTATATGAGAATATGTGCTTGGGAGCAGAGTTAACTGAAATGATACTGAAAATGTCTTTGTAATTGCCATAGGCAAAGAAAGGACATGGCAGCAGTGCTTCTAGGTGTGGCTTGGCTTTGTAGTTTTTACCCCATGCGTTTGGATAAGTCTTTTATTTAATGGCCACCTGTATGTAACTGGTCTCGAAAAATGGCATTTCCTGTTTGCACTGAGTTCATGTTTGGTTTAAAGTAGATGATAATACTGATTCTGTTACTTAATATAACATGGGCAAGCTTGTAGTGAACATCCATATATTTTTCCATCCTTGTTCTGGAGAGATCTTAATTTCCCATTTTCCTTCCTTTTTTTTTTTTTTTAATATGTAATGTTTTGGTTTCTCCTTTAGAAGGAAGATAATCTGCATCAATCTGCCTCTTGCCTTCATCTTCTTTTCCTCTAAATTGTCCTTTCTATCCTCCCCTCACTCTAGTGCTTCAACACCAAGGAGTATCTCGATTCTTGTGTTAGAACAATGATGTGCATTTGTATCTTCCTCCATTTTTCCTCTCTATCATGAAAAGCTAATCCCATCTTTCTGGTTTATTGGAAAAGTGAACAGTTAGAGAAGAATGCACATGAGAGGCAAACTTCAACTTGGTTCTACTGGACATGCTAAGATCCAAACTGAGTAAATAAAGGACAAAGTTTGCCCTTTGACTTTTTTTGTCCCACCCCCAGCCTCGGATGAAGACTATCATCCTCTCAGCTGAGAAGCTGCAGCAACAGAGCATCCGAAACACAGTTCTCTAGCAATGGGACCTCCTGAGTTCTGGATGTCCTCCAACCACAAAGACTGCACAGCACCAGAGCAACACACATTTTAACTCACAGAATCACAGAATGGTCCCCTCTGGAATGGATCTGAAAGATCTTCTAATGCCAAGCCCCCTGCCATCGGCAGAGATGCCACCCCCTAGATCCAGTTGTTCAAAGCCCCATCCAACCTGGCTTTTCAAGATCTAATTCAGAGCACAGAGGACACGGGAGTTGCCCTTGTGCTCAATTGTAATGAAAAGTCTTACAGTATAAGAGACCTCCAAAAAAACTCACAGGAAGGAAGGCATTAAAAAAGAACACTAAGGCTGCACAACAGATGTTTCATGAATTGGATGGTCCATATAAAAAGTGAAATTCTTGGTATCAGCCATTAGGGTAGCAGAAAAGTCCTCAGGGATGTTATAACTTTCCTCCTTAAGAAACAATACTCTGGCATATTTATCAGCAACAAAATTAAAAGCTGCCTTGGATTTAGGAGTGGGAAGAGACAGTGAAAAGGAAGAACTTGTGAAGAACCCAAGTGTGTGTTCACCTGGACGTCTTTACAACTAAATTGCACTTGTTCATCCCTTCACAGTACTTGCGCTTTGGATTTGACACTTCTTGGAGAAAATGGACAATTAATAATTGCACATGGACAATGATTACAGAGAATAGCAAAATTAAGAATATTAGAAAAACCTGGAAACACTGAAAAGGCAAATGCTGAGATTTCTCATACCAAGGAACATGTAAGTCCATTTTGAAAATAACGGTTTTCTACCATTTTAAAAAAATAGTAATCAGATTTAGTATTTCAGAAATAAATTACATAGAATATATTCTCTGAGTTACTCCTAGTTTTTTGAAGTATTTTACATCAAATGTTCTGCAACCATAATAAAGTAGATGATAGAATTACTCTTCAGTCTTAGCAGGAATGCTTGAGGATTTTCCATATCATTCTCTTCTGTCCCTGTTCCTGTCTGTTCCAGGAAATTAAACAACTGGCACAATAAACATGAGCTGTTTATTTATTATTTATACAACTCATGAGCTGTAACAATGGAGATCCTTATTTAGCAAATGCCTTTTAAAAGGATATCATGGGTCTCTCTTGCTTTACCTTTGAGTCAGGGCAGCTGCTTTTTTACAGGAGCAGTCCAGGCAGGAGTTCCAACTGAGAGAATTCAGCCAGCAAAAGAAGACATTGTGCATGGGAGTAAGACTGCCTGCTGCTGACAAATATGGTGTTGCAGGCAAACTATAATCTTGCTGCTCAAACATTAAGCACTTGACAGGTAAATGCTGTATATGCAACACAGCTTTTTTTCTAATTTTTCACTGTGCAATTTACTGTTAAACTTCTGCTCATTAATCCAGTCTAAGGAAAAGAGAGCTTGCTTTAGCTGTGCTTCATATTAGTGAAAAATTTCTATTCACTTCTGGACTGGGCTTTATTTGAGAAGTGGCATAGTCTGCAGTACAAAAATTTAGTTATGATACCAAAAAAAGAGGAATTAAATGGTATTTTGCCTGTTTTATAGAATTATGTTTTATCACAGTATCTCCAAGTACATTACAAACCACAGCACAGAAGATGCAAGTGACACAACAGGACAAAGGCAAAGCCAACAGAACCTGGGTCTTGTCTCTCTGAGCCCAGTACCCTCTATCCAGTATCACATTTCTATCAGAGTCAGGAACACCATTAAAAACCTAATATATATTCTGTTTTGCATACAAATATATGTATACATCTTTAAAAAACTAGCTGTGTTTGTGAAGATAAGGCAGGGAAAGCAGCTGGTTATCATTTACTGACATAAAACACCCAGGTATGGTTAGAAACTGGCTCTGGATCAATCAGCAATCAGTAACAGCAACACTACATGGGATTTCTGCAGCACTTCCACAGAAGACAGGACCACCCGTGTTACCAGAGCACTGATCAGGCTGAACTGTACCTATGGCCGTGACAATGGCCTTAAAATAAATTAATATTAACTCCAGCTGTGGCTCACTAATGCAAGCTTGTGTAAATGAAAAACAGTAAAACTTTACAAATCTAGAACTTTCTGATCTAAATGGCTGACAACTCAAAAAAGAATAGTAGAAAGTTTTACTGACCAGCTTTTAACTTTTTAAGGATGTTTCAGTGGGCATGAGTTACAGCTCTTAGAAAGCAATTGCAATTGATGTTATTAATTGTGCAGAAACGTTCTAATTTCATGTCTAACATTAGTGAAAGCTTTACATATATTTAACAATGCACTTTTTTCCAAGAGAGGCAAAGTTCACCTTACAGGCAAAAAGGCATCTGGTTTTAGGTGCTGTTCCAGCGATCTTCTCTGTGAAAATTCTGGTTTATTTTAATAAAGGGAAGCTTTTGTCATTTTTCTGAACTATGCAATATAATCATAAATTATTACCTGGCTCCTTAGGAGTGTCTATCAGTAGCCAGATATCTTGGGAAATAAAGCTGATATAACTATCAGTACAGTAAACACTTCCTCAAATGATACCCTGTGTTGACACAGAAGCAAATACTGCTGGTTATCATTTAGTAATATAATACTTTTATCACACAGAAACAACCTACCCAGCATGAAAGGACTGCTTATCAAAATGACTATTAGCCAGCTGACAAATGGGACACAGCATGCATTATAATATACTAGCATAGAAAATAACATTAAAATATTTTCCATACTATGATTTATTTTAAGCTTTTTTTTCCTTAAATGAAGAGTTATGTTTTTTGTTGTAAACAAAGCATCAAAGTCTAATCAAGTGGTGGGAAACTTGACTCTCACCTGATTGCTACATCCTACTCTAGATTTCAGGTAAATTAGCCTACTTGTCAGGTAAATTAACTTTCCTGTTTGGTCAGGGCTGCAACTAATTTTTTTGTCACTCTAGTGAACTCACACATGCTAGAAAAGGCCTTATCTTTGTTATTTGCTGGCATGGAATTGGCTGAGCAACAGGTTTAGCCCGTTTTTAAGAAAAGAGGTTTCTGTGGTTTTCTCCTCAGTATGAGTTTCTGTTAGCAGGGTTGTTGATATTTTTATTATAACTACTAGGAACTCTCCATGAATTATAAACAGACTTGGCTTTCTTTATAACTTGCTGCAAGAACTAAACAAGATTTGTTTACTTTGTATCCTGAGATCAAATCTTGATTGCAGAACATCAGATCGGATTAAAAGAAAGGCATTACTATCTACATTATCACCAGCTAGTTAATTAGGAGTATTTTTTCAACTTAAATCTTTATTCTGCACATTTTACTTTTCCCCAGGAATTAGCTACTTAAAACATGGGAAAAGAGTGTATCACAAATAGTTTATATCGAGTCACTGCTTTCTCTACGCTCTCTCTTCCAAGATGTAACAGCTCATTACGCTGTACTGCAGGCTTGAGAGAATCTGGCTGCATTCACCCCTGATGCCCCAATGGCATGGAACACACCCATCTAAGTACTCTGAAGTTTATACAGGTGCTGATATTAAGCAGGACTGGGATCTGAAGCCTGTGCAAATGAAAATAGTAAATAACCATCACCTCAGTATTTTAAAAAGGCTAACATATTTTATGAAGTTAATCACTGTGCTTGCTGATACAATTAAAGATATTTTTCAGGTGAAAGCACAGGAGCCAGGAAAATAATTTCTTATTGCTCAGTAAGGGGGTGAATAATAAACCAAAAGATTTCATTTAACTTTCCCCTGAGATAAATACCCCAGTAAAGTGTGTGTGGTTCTCCAGCACACTCTGAGGGTAAAGAGCTGCTCCTGATCCTCATCTACTGTCCCAGCTCAAGCAGAAGAGATTTGTGCTTTTGGTGCTGGTGTTGAGTGAGTGTGCCAGATTTAACTCACTGTAGATGCAAATGGCTGTATACACAGAGACTTGTTACATTTGCCCTTAGAAGATCCTGAACAGAGCAATATTATTCTCAGATGCAGAACTTTAAGAACTAGCACGTTTCTCCTTAAAAATCAAGGGTATTTGTGTTGGAGAATTCAGGTGTTTACCTGGCTACTCAGCCTTAGAGAAAGAGACTGGAGTGTTCTGTGACTACAGGAGGAGCAGAGGCTATGGAACTGCTGAGCCAGGTACCCAGCATGAATGCGCTTTCTCAGGAGGTGGAATACGTTGCAAGTGTGGAATCCAGTCCCTAGAGAACTAGACTTCTCAATGCAGTTCATAGAAAATGTGTAGGACTTCTTGTGGAAACAAGTAAATAAAAAACCTTTCCAGCTACTACATGGAGTAAAAATATTTTGCTAATTTAGCATAAATACGAGAAACGACTTTGCCCAGATTTCATATAAAAATGATTAAGTTAGCTTTTTTTTTAAATGAAAAGCATATTTTACATCTGGCACTTTTTCTACTGGAGTACTGTACATGAAGTTTTAAAGAGCTTCTAACCAGAAGAATCATTGTTACAGAGCTAAAATTTACACTGTGTTTACATGCACACTGTTAACCATCTAGATTTGACACAGATAAAACTAAGATGCTGATCCTTATTTTGACAAACAAGACAAGTCTACATTTCAACTCGATGTAGAATAAATAAAATTTCAGTATTAGAAGAACAAAAATGCTAAAATAGATTTTGAAAGCAAAATAAGGCAGTACAGAATTTCCAGTGCAGCGAAAACCTGGTTCCTATGCCTCCTTTTCTAGACAAGAGCAAGGCTGAATAATAAATTAAAAATTGATATACAGCAGGTACTTTTAATTCCCCTTTCATTTAAAAACAATTGGATCACAAGGTAATGGATATCCCTATGATGCACATGCTATTTTGCTTGCAGACTTTTGCAGATACAAAATTTCTGAAGCTTTTTTCCTCACTGAATCTGCTGTTTCCTATTTAAACCACATGATGCTATATTTGAGGTACGATCAGAAGTCCACAAAAGCCAGTCTCATATTTTATAAAAACTGTTAAATGTTTAGGCAATCTAGAGAGTTCTGCATTTTTTCCCACGCTTTATTTAAGCTTTGATCAGTAAGGCTCTGCTTTTACCAGCTGCATACTGACATATTCATAAACTGGCTTGGGAAAAATGTCCAGGTTTTGTTACAATGAATTTTAAGATCTTACAAATGCCTCAGAGAGTGGAGCTATGGCATTTCTCCAGAGTGGTTCACAGTTCCCGCAGTTAATACAGTCCTGCAAAACAGCACTAAAGTGCAAAGTATCTGAATGGTTGTTGGGCTAAAAAGTGCTGTGCAAGCTTAAACTACTGCTTTGCCATTATATACAAGATCATTTTTCTTTGAGGTGAGGGTACTAGTTCTGGAATGCCTCTGATTTTACTTTTAATGGAAGATTGTCTACCTTTCTAGAAGATGTAAATGCCCCCTTTCTGACTCTCCTGTTTGTCAAGAACAGTAAAAGAGAAAACAACACACTCTAAAAATGTGTTTCAAGACAATTTACCAGAAATGGTATTTTAAAAAAAAAAAAGGAAGAATACAAGGTAATCCAGATGAAAAGTGGATATGCTTTTTGTAACTAGCTATGGATCTTCTGCTCAAATGAACATGCTGTTCATTTTTATCAGAACATGAATCTTAAACTACCATAAATAAAATACATACAGTACAGAACAATTAAAACTTTTTTTGTACAGTAGTTACTTTTACATTAAACTTACCATCTTTTCAGATATGTTGAAAATTAGGACTCTAAACATGATTATTTCAAAGTATCATTTTTAACATTTTTGCACAGGCCCGACAGTCAAAAACACAAAGCTTTGATTCAGATAGCTTGGCAGGTTTCACACACGTCCACAGGTAGGCTACTTTGAAATAGGTTGGCTGTGTTTTTTTACTTACGTGTTTTATTTTTATCAAAAAAGGTTTGATTATTTTTATTTAAATCTTTACGTGAATTGTTTTTGTGCAATACCACTGCCAGTGTAGCTTGAGAAAACACAATGTGTCTGGAACATTGCTTATGGTCCAAGTGTTAACTACCTCTTAAAAAAGTAAGATTCTAGGAAAATCCAATGGGAGTGAATTTTAATACAGGAAGTCAGTTCTAGAATAATTTTAATATTAAACAGGTACCGTTTCTACCACTGGAGATTTGATGCACTCCTCGTGCAGTCTGCTCTTTTCTGGGAGGTTTAGTGAATTCTCAGCAGGGTGCTCTTGCACGCGGCTGTCGCCGTTCAAAGCTGACACAAAGCCATCTGGAGAAGGACCTTTCAAGTAGGAGTGAAATTCCACTTGCGGGTGACTTGGCCTATGCTCAGTGTATAAACTGTTACATGGAGCACTGCCATCCCCTTCAGAAGATGAGCAGCAAACAATCACTGAGGGGTTTGCAGAAGGGTAATGAGGGCTGTTAAAAGTTTCCTCTGATTGCCGTGTGTAGTCAACAAACTGTTCAGAAGTCATGTTGTAAGGCACCAGAGAAAGGCTACCGTTCTTGACAGCATCCCTTTCTGAGTAAGTCTCACCGATCTGGTTAGCAGTGCCAGCAACGTGGTTTTCTATTTGGTAATACAGAGTTGAAGAGTTAGTATAGTATGAGGCATTTTTAGAGTGGTTTTCATGCACAGCAGTTCCATCAGAGTAGCAAAGGACAGAAGGAAGAGGCACCATATCAGCATGGGAGCCCATGCTTTCTACAAAATCATCTGCTTTTTCTTCCTCCTCATCTTCCTCCTCATCTTCCTCTTCCTCTTCATCATCATCTGATTCACTAGGGGCTAAACTCTGTGTGCTAGAATCTGTAACTCCACTACAAAAGCTACTCCCATCTTCCTCTTCCTCCTCTTCCCCTGGGCAGTCCAAGTCCTCGGCTGACTGGGAATGCATAACCGCAGCCGGAGGTTCGGTTTCAATCTCAAAATTTTCTGCAATTGAATATTCAACCGGGTGGGGTCCTGGACTCATAGAACTAGTGTGTGCACTTATCTCAGTGTGGCAGCCATTAAGTGCTGGAACTTGCTGCTCTCTATTTTTCTCCAATTCAAGTTTCATTATTGTGTGCAAAAAGTGAGTCCGTACACGGATAGGGTTAAATTCGATTCTACCTGCGGTATTGCTACACCCTTCCTTAGTGCAACCGCATGGAAAAGACATACGATCCACCTTTTAAAGAAAAGAATACAGATTAACAATATGTAGCATAAGCCTGAAAATATGACAGAACCTAAACAGCCTAGAGAAATACAGTGGTGAAGTAGCATTCAACTTGATAAATACCTGTAAGACTAGTCAAAGCCAACAATAATTCAGGGAGTCAGCCCTGGAACTGAGCAGTACTGAGAGGAACAGTAAGGGGCCTGTACGTGCATCCATGCTGCACAGTAGGAAAAATACGTTTCTGTTCCATAGGTGAAAGTACTACACAGTGGAACAAAAAATAAGTATTTTTTGTATTTATGGATCTGCTACAGCTTTACTTCATTTTGTGCTCAAATCCAGGCAAAATCATTACCAGAAAGCATCTTAAAATTTGGTAAAAATTGGTAAAAGTCACAGAAACTAGACATCTATTGAAACAAAATTAATTATATATAGAAACCTTTATAAAGTTGCCAATGGTGACACCTGACCATGGAAAATAGGAATAAAACCTCAAGTGCATTTTAAAAGGTATCCATTGTAGGGGCAATATTGTAAGCTCAACAGAATATGCACAGAACTTCAACATCTAAAAGTTTTTAAAAATGTGGCTGAATCCACATCTCAGCCAGTTCCACCAGACAGCTGAAGGTCTATGACTTTCACCTACACTGTAATACCTAAACATCAGATATGATGCAGAGAAGTACCCTATAACATAATCTAGTACATGTTCCCCACATGTGGAGATGAAAACAGGAACAGCAAGGAGAATATATTATTTAAAATAGCACAGAAAGTTTAGCTTGGATTTACGAGATGATGAAAAATGCATTCAGGAAGAAAACTCAGCTGCACAACAGCAACTCAGCAGAAACTAGTAGAAACCTCTTTTAGGGAATATTCTGGGACATGTACAGCTGACACCATGTAAATGTACAATATGAAATACCTCTTCAGTCTGCAGAGGAAAAACCTGCTATATTAGCAGATATGTATTTTTATTGCCTACATGCAAATTTATCATGCATAGATTTTAAGTATCATGCATGTTATATACAGGACAGTACCACAGCATGTCATGTATTGTTTCTCATTGAGTTTGGACTATAATTCACATTTGGAGTGTATGTTAATAGTCTGTAAAAGATAATATCCCTTCTGAAATCTGCAGGCTACTGATTCTTCTGTTGTCTGCATCAGCCTATTTAGATAAAGGACCAAAGAAAAGTACGAGGAGCAAAATACTTGTATAAGAACAAAAAAACCACCCTAGACCATGTATGTGCTTAAACCAATCATAAAATAAAGATATTCAGGAGATTGTATTAACTGCCCACTATATACTCTTAAATCGGGGCCTTAAAAAACTGGTTTGAGATCCACAAGTGTTACTAAGACTTGATTTCCAATGATTATAACAACAAAAAGTAAACACATGTGCATGGGCACACCCCCCTCCCCCAGATAACTAAACTGGCAATAATGTAGACATTTACCTGACATTTTATGCCTGCCAGACTGCAAGTGCAGGTTTCTGGGTCACAGAAGACACGGCAGTCACAGCCACAATCCTCTCTGGACAGGCGGATGGCTCGCAGCTCGTGTTTCTCTTCCACATCAATCTTCTTCACCCCCGACGCTCGCAGCAACGCCCTGCGCTTCTTTGTCGGCAGGGGCTGGAGAAAGAAGTACTCATCTACCTCAGTGTTGTCCAGATCAATATCATCATCAGAAATGTCATCCAGCGTCAGTGTATTGGCTTCTTCGGATTCCACTGTCCCATTCTTTGTCATCTGTTGCACAGAACAATCAACAAAGTCCTGAACTGCACTCACACACATGTATGTCACAGATGTAACTTCGTGTAATGCACTGTGAATTTGGAAAGCTGCGTGTAAAAACACTGCATGACTGCCAGTAAGTTCCATGTCCAGACCACGTGTAGGGTGATCAGGCATTTCTTTCACATTTAGCTTCTGAATTAATACGCATTTTTAGTAATATGTTTGTAGTGAAGATCATTTTTCTCCTAAGTTTCTAGTTACTTACCTGTTCTTTATTTACCTATGCTTACAATTTGTCATTGACTGCCAGATCTCATGCCTTTCTGAAATTCTAGTCTTTTCTGTATCATTTCACAATATAACTTTTGAGACCTTAATTGATTCCTGTCTCTGAGCTCTTTGAAATTCTTAAATATCTCTTTTGAGATAGTAATTATACTATTGACAGAGGTTTAGATGATGATGCATCACAGGTTTGTAAACAGTGTATTCTATGTACTATTTATTATCCTATTCTTTAGCCAGCCAAGTTGTGTGATGTCTGTATAGCTGAGAACACAGAGCAGTATTTCTACTTAATCAGCTGGGCAGATGGCTATGTTTGCTTCTTGAGTTGACAATTTTAAGCCTGGAAGTCACTTAATTTTGCCCCTTTCTACCTTTCTACATTACTCCATTCCAACCTAAATGATTCTGTGTGTCCATGTTTGTTAGTGTCCATGTGTTTCACAGTGCTGATGCATACAGCTCTTCTGATGTTCTTTCTAGTTCTCTTTGGTCCTGAAAAGAACCCATTTAGCTTTGTGTTGTCACAGATTTTAGTACTTCAGTCATCAGTTCAGATTATTGTTAGGTAGCTAACAAATGAATACATTTAGAAAAAAAGGAAATATTATTATCTTGATACAGTTTAGCTCTCAAACCTTTCAAAGATTGTTTCAAAATTAACTGGCCATGATCATGAAGCACAAACATCAATGTTTATATACCAGTGAAGCCTCAAGTCTCATTTGCATTAACAGTTTCATCATGGGCATTATCATGACCTCAGAAAAATGGCCCTCCGTGAATGTAATTTGAATGTTTCTTACCTACAGAAAAATAGCCATTGAAACTCTTGATTTTGCCTTATTTAGTTGCAGAAAATCTCACCTTGGCGTGTTATCCCAAATAAATTTTTAGACTTCAGTTTTAAATACAGATAAAATACTGAAGTCATAAGTACCATAACCTGTTTCTTGTTCAACGTTTAGACATTTAACAATTATCCCTGTAAAAGTAACTCCCCATTTTTCTGCTAATTTGTGTCACTTTTATGTAGCTATGTTTCTGATGTGTGAAATGGCAGTCCTGAATTTTACCCATTCCACTATTTCTGCTTTTCTTATATTGCCAATTGCTTAATTTTCCCATTTATACTAACAGTCCATCCTTTCCACAGTCTTTTGGATTTTAACTGTCATTTATGGTATTATTGAATTACTTCACAGTGACCTCCTATTGACTGCTTACTCTTTTTGGCAATTGCAGTTTTGTGCTTATAACAACTGTGTAAGACAATCACAGGAAAAAAACCCAACAACCTAGTTACTCCTGACTCATAAAGGCAGGCTAAAAGCCATCCTCCTAAAGGAGGAGTCTCAGGGTAGTCCTTATGTATGGTTTATGTGTACACATTGCACTGCACAAAACAAAGAAAACTTCTCTTGAGACCAGCAATCATCCCTTCTTAGCAATTCAGCACCATATTTAGTTCATGCAGAGGTGTTCTGCCACTTTCACAACCCACTTTATAAGCATTATTATTTCTTTCTCTTTTCAATGTATTCTCAAACTTTCTCCCTGACTGAGGCCTTCGGAGTTTAGAGCCTTTGTTTTATGCAATGTTTCAGTGTATCATGCCTGTTATCCATATAACATTCAAATCCCTTCTAGCTCTTTCTTCATCTTAAATACAGGCATTTTCAAAATGTCCTCTCAAACTTCCTTCAGATTGTTTTCTTACTCCATTTTCTCTTATGCATTTCATGTTACAGTGGCTGGGAAAAGAGCAGGCAGTTCTGCCTGGCCCTGGGACAATGGAGAGATTATTTACACTACGAATTTCAACATATTAGTTCAGTAAGGTAGGAAAGCCAACATTAGAAGTCATCCCTTTGTCTGCACAATCCAAAATGGCACACTTCAGGTTTTTTTACATTTTTCATTTTATGTTAGCAAGGTAGAACTAAGTACAGTGTATTTATGCTTCATTGCTTGCCCTTTTTTTGGTTTCATATATAATAGGAAAATGACCTTTTATATATGCAACGCTCAAACCACTCCTTAAGCAGATCACAATGTTATTTAAGTTTGAAACTGGGGAAGGGGAAGAATTCTAATCCCTGCTTTTGTAATTATTTTAGCATTTTATTCAATTACTCCTTAATAAAAATTAACTTTTAGGGCTCTTACCCGTGAGGTGAATGTTGTAACTGTTCAGCTCACAAAGGCACCTACAGAACCACACCAATCCTGTCCTGTATTTCTCCTCCTCCTCCGCAAGTCTTAACTGCTTTGCTACAGAGCAGTAGAGCATTAGGGAATGGACTCCAGTCACATGCTGAACACTACATGCTTCCAGCAGGCTGGAACGTCAAATGCCTGGGCATCAAGCAGGATTAGTCAGCAGTTTGCCATTTCAAAGCACCTTAGCTCCTGACTCCTCTGCTGGATGATTTCCTTACTGTCTCCTCTGATTTTTTTTCCCTCAATTTTGCCACACAAAGAACAAATGAATTAATGATTTTTCAAACAAGTAACTGGGTACCTACAGAGGGAGGAAGATTATCAAGAATCATCAAATACATTTTCCAACACAGAACTTCAGGGGAGCATTAATTTCTCTTGATTGTCACAATATTGCTCATCTGAATTAAATTTGACATGTAGATGGGTAAATTTCTCTCATAAAGCTAAAGGGTAATGTCATAACCACAGAACAAGGCAAAGGCCAATGAATATGTGAAGCCTTAGGGTGAAATTCATTCCAACTCAGTAAAATTTAGGATGGACACCTTTGCCTGTCCTAGGTGGAAATTATTCCTTACAATTTCCCACAAAGGAAACCAACTGTGTCCACAGACCTCTGAGCCTTAACATCACTAGCCTCATGCTAATCATTTTAATAAATTTTAATCTGAGGAAACATTATGAGTAAGCAATAAGGACTATTCCAGCTAATTTATTGTGCTTACTCATGTTTTCTCAAATGACTACCTTGTACCTTCCATTTCACAACATGTATTTTATGTCCAGATTGCCATTAGAATTTTCACACTCTGCTGCTAACAAGTGTTTATACCACTGACAGCAGTGTTTGTTTACACCAAAGTGCTGGTGCTAAATGGTCAACATGACTTGAAGATGATTTCAGTCCTTATCTGCTTTTAATTAGACATGTTTCTTATTTGGCCCTTCACTTTTGGAAAGCAAAATAATAAACAGTACCTAATATTATGGAAATTCCTGTAGTTCTATCTTTTTTAAACAAATTCTACAAGAGAGAGCACTTTCTATCCACTGACTTGTATATTTCAATGCAGTGCAAAAAATAAGAAGAATCCCAGGGAAACCGAAATTAAAAACCACACCGAAAATGTTACTTTCTGTTTGCATAATGGTTTTCAAACAGAAAAACCTCTGACCAAACTTTGCTCTACTTCATTTTCTCATTTCCTTCATTTTTCTGTTATATACAGAAATTTTTATGTAAATCCTGATTAGCACATTTTCATTAAAGACCATAATTCCTGACATTGCCACCTTACAGCGCCATTTCCTTTTTGTGTTAATTTAGAAACTGTGAATGACCAAGCAGCGCTTCCACCTCTATAATGGAAAATCAGCACGGCCTTGTTGTCTTTAGCAAATAAACCATGCTCAGTACTTTACAGCGACTCTTCACTAATTCAGTGAGTCCTGGATTTGCTTTTTATGTTTGATTTTTTCTTTTTAATCCCAAGTGCATAATCAGGGATGCAAGTAAACTGAGATTAACGGACTAGTTCAAAAAGGAAGCTTTTTGCTGCCTACATTTTTATACACACTCCAGGGTGAAGAGAAACATTTTATTCTAGTAAAAAATTTACTAAGATGCAAATAAGGCTCTCCTTATTCACTGAATACTTACGAAGAGATTTTGCAGGAACTTAAGTCTCAATAAAGATTATCATCTACTTAAATAAGTGACTGGGAAGATGGAAGAACATGTTGTATTTGGAAGACAAGCAGAAAGTAGGGTCTGTGTCCCCAAGAAAGATGGGCTGAAGTGAAGCAAGTCAATGAAGAAAAGAAATCCATCCCAGTTAAGAGGAGGACTATGAAGGGACAAAGAGCCCAGCTCTACTCCATATAAATGAAGGCTAAAAGGCCTCATCAATTCTTTCAACATAAATAGGAACTGTGGGTTTTTTTAATTTACTTTTTAGCTAAGAAAAAAAAAGGTAAAGTGAAATATTTACATGCTTGGCTATTCTTTACTCACTCCACTGGGGACTCCTCTCTTTGAGCTGCTTCTGGGAAGTCAGCCAAGGGTTCTACTGACAGTCATCAGTTCAACTCACACAGCACAATTCACACTTGATGCTCTCAAGATCCTGTGATGTGAGATGTTTAGAGCTGTAACCTCTGTGTAGTGATAAGTCACTAACACTCTAACCTGCCCAATATCTGTCTTCAATCTGTCTTTGTCCTGAGTGGTTTTATGTTTGTTTTATGACAGATCAAATGTTATGACCTTATTAATTTATTTAAGAATCCATTTAGCTATTTAGAACCTATTTATCTATTAAAAAAAAAACCCCAACATTTAGGAGACTGAAAAAAGTAAATACAAATGTAAAGGTCATGCACACTTCCTCAAATGTTCAGACATAAAGCTCATGAACATGGTTCATTCTATGTGAAAAATGCTGAAAGGCATTTCTTAATCTTGGAGGGTACCACTTTGCTCTGGACAACAGCAGAGACAAAGATGTACTATCATATAAAAAAGGGGATATGCAACACAGAAATGCAGTCACAGTTCTAAATATTATCATTTCTAATTACGGGATTCATCTGAAAAAAACACCAGAATACATGTAATAAAGGCCATGACACAGGAAGTGTTTCATCCACCACGAAAACATAAAATGTTTTAATTTAATAATCTACCAGTTTTAAAGTGACAGAAGGGACACTTCTAAGAACACAATCCCCTTCTCTGTTCTCCTCTTCTCAAATACAGTTTCCTTCCTCTGCTATGCTGTACTTAAGAGGACGTTTTCATGGGGAAGCTGGCTCCAGGAGGGCCAATGGTATCCTGGGGTGTATCAGGAAGACAGTGGTCAGCAGGTCAAGGGAGGGGATTCTTTCCCTCTACTCAGCCCTAGCGAGGCCCCATCTGAAGTGTTGTGTTCAATTCTGGTCTCCACAGTCCAAGAAAGACAAGGAGCTACTGGAGAAGGCCCAGTGGAGGGCCACAAAGATGATCAGGGGTATGGAGCATCTCTCCTATGAGGAGAGACTGTGGGAGCTGGGCCTGTTTAGTCTATAGAAGAGAAGACTGAGAGGGGATCTCATTAATGCAAATAAGTATCTCAAAGGCAGGTGCCAAGAGGATGGTGCCAGACTTTTCAGTGGTGCCCAGTGACAGGACAAGAAGCAACAGCCATAAACTAAAACACAAGAAGTTTCATCTCAACATGAGGAAGAACCTCTTTACATTGAGGGTGGGAGAGCACTGGAGCAGGCTGCCCAGTGGTCGTGGAATCTCCCTGTTTAGACATTCCAAACCCTCCTGGATGTGTGCCTGTGTCACCTGCTCTAGGTGACCCTGCCTTGGTGGGGGTGGTTGGAGCAGATGATCTCCAGAGGTCCCTTCCAACCTTAATGATTCTGGGATTCTGTGAAAACTGTAGCCAAGATTTGTTCTGACTAGCTAAACTGATACACCTGGGTAATTTGTCAGACACATTTCTTTGACACAGACATTCTTTGGTGAAATATTAAAGACACACAATCATATAAATTGGTACACTACAAGAGAAAACATTTTGGTATTACTGTTTCTTACTTTTTGCCAAATTCACTCAAGTTGGCCAAGAAAACAAGGCCTTTCGCTTTCTGTACTTAGGGTGTTACCATTCCCTTGTCTAACAGGGCCTGTGCACAGGTCAGAAGACTCATTCTCTTCCTGGCACTCCCAGACCTCTGCTGAACATGGAAGTTCAAGGTTAACTTCCACCATCCTCTGCTTTTACCTTCCTCTCTATAGAAAATTGGGAATAAACAACAACCTCACTGTAAAGCACTTGGAGGTGCACAGCAATGACAGGTACAAGAGCACTTGGTATTATCAAACAAAAATACATCTTCAGTAAAATAAAATAAAGAACAAAAAAAAGAAAAATGCCTGTTTCAATTGAAAATGTTTAACACACACATTGAGCCCATATGGGTCTGACACCACTCATTAAATAACTAAGGCAGGGATCAAAATTTTAAACAATTTTTACCTTTAACTTTAGCGAATTGAGTTTTTCCTCCCTCAGATGCTCTCTCAGCATCTCCCGGTGAAGCCTCTCCTGTTCCATCGCAAACTCTCCCAGTGTGTACTGGCGCACGCTGTTGTGGCGAGTGGACATTCCCAGTGTGCTTCCCCCTTGGCTGGGAACACTGGTGAAGCCTTGCCTTCTCGTGAAGTAATACACAGTAACACAGTTAAAATGGACATTTTTTGTCCTCTTCCGCTTCTCTCTCTTCAGGATTGAAGACGCTGGAACAGATGGAGATCACAGGATGAATAACTTGCAGTCACACAGCAGATGCGTTCAGGTAAAGGGAACTACACAAGTGACAACACCTCACTACCTACACATGCACAGACAATATATTCCAAGGTATGCAGCTTAAATGGGGAGATAACATTAGAAATATTTACCAGCTATGCACACCCAGAAACCATTACAAACTGCTGTAATCACAAACACTGTTGTTTCCTTTAGAAGAGAAACTCTTGGCCAGGGCAGTTGCTTCCCATCACATCATATTTTACCATTTTACCAAGGAAGCAACTAAATCCCAACAAAAGGAACTCCTTTCACAGTGTCACCACACAGACAAGTGATCCAGGCTTGCACCTCTTCCAACCCCTGTGAACAAAACAACGCTGCACAAGCCAGCAGTGAGAACTGCAGGTCCCACCCCTCACAGGTCTATGTACACTGCTGCCATTCTGTCAGCAAGGCAGCACAGATCTGCAACTGCATCTCTAAAGCACTGGATCACACTGACAGAAAAGATTCCTCTCTCTTATAACCTGAATTGTGATAAATTAATGTTAGAAAAACTACAAAAGCACTATGTTTACTGTTTCATACTGTCTCAGAAATTCATATTGTCATCATCACTACTGAATGATATAGGAATAATGTCGTTTAGCAGTCAGACCCACTTCATTTTTCTTTGCCTTCATCTTTCTTTCTGCTGCCATCTACTGAATACAAGTGTGTGTATATATTCTAATGTGTAGGATGTTGACAAAAATCTTCTAATTTTCTAATTCTTTTCTGATTCCACTCACACTCATGCTCAGTTTTTCTTATACACATATGCAGTATCACATTAAACAAATTTGTTTAAAAACCAATGCCAAATTTTAACTGTTAAGTATTCTTCTTTTTGTTCTACAAACACTTCATAACTCCTTCCCACAATACTAATCTACTGTGTCTCACTGGTAACAATGGTGAGCCTGTAGAGAAAAAAAGACACACAAACGCTTGAGAAAGATAAGAAACATCCCTTGATTTTTAAGATGAGCAGTGCAGTTTATTTGATTTATTGCAAAATGGCAACAGGTTGTTGAGAATGCAGATAACAAGTCACTGCTTTGCAGGTTACAGGCAAGAGCTGCAGGTGTGTGCAGGTGTCAATGAGAGACCTCACTGCCAGGATTCAGGCAGTAAAATGATTTAAAGGGTGCCAGGACACTCTTGAATGACTTGAAACTGTTCTATAAAAGCAGTAAGAGCAACATGATGTACACTGCTAATCTAAAATTGCATTGTCTCTAGAGATGGGAAGCACTTGGCCTTCAGCCTTGGTTTCATAACAGGTCTGGTTTATTGTCACAATTAAAACACAGTTCAGCCTCTAATATTATTATGTAGTGAAATGTTAATCACCACGAATGTAAATCCCCAAACTTCTACACAAAGTAATGCTGTCAAAAAAACCCAGCATAATCTACCTAACTGTAGGAAAACCAAGTGTATTAGAGAATACAGCCCTGTATCCAAATTACAGACAATGTGTTCTACTGACATAACCATAGAACTCTTTGGGGCTCAGTGAAACACTGAAATAGTGTTACTTTTCCTAAATACTAATAAGTGGCTAAAAGTATAGTTTATTATATAAATAACATGCATGCAGGTATGTTAGATTATAAACATAAAACAGATAAATAAGCTCAGGTCCTATATTCACTTACGTGCTCTCAGTGAAGGGTGTTCCAAAAAGGTGCAGGATGTACACAGTGGGATCAAAAGACAAACTCTTTTACATTAGGCATGTTTAACTTACATGTGAACTCCACGACTAAGCAAATCTCATATCAACAGAGCCTGTCAAAAATAGTTATAGGAAGCTTTTAGGGGGGAAGAGGGTTATTTCATTAGCAGACACTAGTCGGTAGGGACATGTCAATTTTGCATTATATTAAATATTGTTTTAATGTACTGTTCTTTTTCATATATACCACAGTTTCAAAACAAAACTACCGATTTTACAGCATTTGGAAGATGGGGTAATTTTGATCCTGTGACATTCTTTCAATGTAGCATAAAAGCTAATACTCCTAATCAGAACCTTCACTGCTTATATGCTCTAGTACACAGGGGAGTGCATATTAAAAAGTCCCTTTTCCACTGAAGGAGGTATCTAAACCATTCTGGGGTGTATTCAATTTCTGATGTAGCAGTATCAATGTTATTTGGATCTCACCTGGGTGATGCCTCAATTTTGGATGAAATACTGGCAGCTATTGAAGGACAAGCAGCTTTTTTACCAATTAAATGGTAATGGATTAAATTCCACAAATGGAATGAGAGTATTTTCTATAGTAAAATACTCAGGGAAAGAAAAGTTACTCTTGAAAATATATATATACATATCATGAAGATATAAAAGGTAATTTTGTAAATCATACAAGCCAGTGAATATCCTTGATTCTTCATCTGTAAACATCAGTATCTATGATATAAAGTCTATGCTTACAGTAATTTGGTTTATACCTTAGCTATGGAACTCCTGACAGGGCTGCTTACTGGCACGAATACCAAATACTGCAATAAAGTACTCCTGTCAATCTCTTTATGGCAGAGATGCTACTTTCATACTAATTGCTATACATGAAGAAAGGAACCTTAAGTTTTATTCAGACACTACACACTAATATTAATAAATAAATGAAGCTAAGAAGAAGCTAATTACTTCCAGCTGAAAAAAAAAAAGTCATCTACAACAAAAACTAGATTACACTAGTTTTCCACTATGTGGATTTTTGCCCATGCATGTGCTATTAAAATGTAGGACATGAATTTCATGCATTGCCATATGTTTATGCCTAAAAGTTGTCATCAGTTTCTCAATAAGATTGTAGTTGGTCATGAGCTTAAAGAATCCACTAGTGCATTTATAGTTCTTATCACTTTTAATAATTGAATTATTATTTAATAATTGAATAATTGAATTATTGTATTTATGAGAATATTGTTTCTTGATGTTTTTTTTTTAATATATCACTGAGCAAAACTGTGTTAAAATACAACTAAACTGAAGTTCAAGAAAATGTTGGCATACTGTAACTGCACCATCAGCAGCACTATAAATCCAGCACTGAAGACAGTGTGAGAGCTTACACACATTTGTTCTAAATGCCATTACAGTTCATGACTTTATTTACTAATATTATAGTTCTGAGTCAGACAAATTATGTTATAATCTGTATAATTAAACATGCATGTAAGCATTCATAGCCCTCAGAATAAATGGGATTATTTTTTCTGAAACACATCCTATCTTTTGAGTTTTTGCTTCTGTCTCACCCAGGAGCTCATTAAAGGGCAGAACTAAGGCTCTGTGAAGAACCCCATGGTCATCTCTGGTATGCTGCTGCTAGGAAGGAGTCAGAATATGTATTTATGAGAATATTGTTTCCAAGAACAGATCTAGCAGGAACTGCAGAAGATTAGTGGATTTTATTTGATTACCCAAAAGCATAGATTAGTCAGGGAACAGACGTGAGAACTGCAACCACCTCAGTAACCAAGGACACGAAAGGCAGCACAGTCAGCACTGCAAAGGCACTATGCTCTTGCTCTATTATACTTCCTAAAATCTCTGAGCAGAGGGCTGCCTTAACAGGAGCTCAGAAGTATTATTAGATATTTAATGGAAATGCTGGACATTTTCCAACATCAGGGACAAAGTGCTCTATAACTCACTCAATACATTTCCTTCAAGCCAACTAGAACTCAGATTCTCAGAGCATCTTAACAAGAATCAGGGGCATATGTTATTTTGCATGCACTGTACCTTAAATAGTACGTCCAAATCAGCTGTAATTACTGCTAAGCACACTGCTTAACTCAAGACAGAGCAGAAGAACATGCAAAATATATATGTTCTGATATATTAGAAAGCATGAATTTACTGACTACTATTATATTAGAAAGCAAAATTTACTGGCATTAATCAGTCAGTAATCTCCATTCAGAATGCAGAACACAGAGTGTGCAAGGCTTGTGGGCCTCTCCGGACTCAGTTTCAAAGGTTTTATATTTTAGCCAAAGCTTGTAACCTATAAATTTATCCAGTGAGAGTGTAAACACCACAGTTTCCCAGAAGAGATCTAGTAACAGCTTCCTTGCTTGGCCAGTCTCAAAAAAGCATTTCCATGCCATCTGCCTGTGTAAGAAGTGGTATCAGTGGATGCCACTATCACCTGTTCCATACAGCAAGGATGACAGTGACTCCAGGCAGAGGCTGTTAGGTTGAGAGGTGGTTTTTTAGCATCTACTGGACACACACTGTCAACGCCAACTAGAAGATGGTTTTGGAAAATGAATGCCACCACTTTGGTGGGTGAGGATGCCAGAGGGAATAAAAATATTCATCATCACCTTAAACTGTCCTATGGATCACACATTTCTACACTACAAGTCTGAGATATTCCATGGAATGAAACAAATGCTCCATTCTCATGTACTTAAACATTTAATATAAGTTTTAATTCCATGTTTCAAGATCATATGGAGTTAAATATTGTTGACAGATACACAAGTATTGTAATTCATAAAACATACCAATAATCAGAGGGAAGGACAATAGTGTTAAGAACATAACTACTGATGTAGAACTATCTCTTTGAAAAGATGAGATGTCAGATGTCACTACATCTGAACTATGTCTCCAGACATAGATATCTTCAAATTGGACTGTCATAAGTCCTCATCTGAAATAATATCAACTACTGAAATTTTCATTTTTGGCATTTGATATTTGAGTGGCTCCATTTCTGGATTGAGCAGAGCTCAAGTTAATAACCTGCTTGCAACTGGCCTTCCTCTACATGGAATCAAGTCAGGTCCTGCGGGATTATCAGCTCCTTGCCATGCAAAGGCAGCTGCTGCAGAGTCAGGGCTTATCTGGCCACAGCACAGTCACATCTGTGCAGCACTCGACCCACAGCACAGTCACCTGCACCACAAACCATCTATGGCAAAAATGGCAACTGTATGTAAGCAAAATTCCTAAAGGTGAGCCCAAAATACTTAAAGGAAAGCTTTTAATAGCAAACCATTGTTTAATTCAAGTGTGGTTAACCCAGCCTGGAAACACAACCTGCTCATTGTGCTTTCCCTTTAGCTCTCTTTGTTCATGAAGTGCCTGCATAACCTCTCTCCCTCATAACAATTCTCTTTATCCACAGCAGTTATAAATTTATTTCATGACTGCATATATTTCTGTCATTTCTCTGTATGCAAAATTCCTGGCTACAGACTTCTCTGACTATTGAGCCCACGAGGAAGTTCTAAGGTTTCCAAAATTTGAGACTACCTGTATGGCGAGCCCAGGACCTGCAGAATGGTGCAGTGCCTAAACACCACATACTGGACTTTTGGGTTACAAAAACTTTTTCAGTCATTGACTGTAATACAGACTGTATACAGAGAGAACTGTTCAGCAGTCTATCAAGAAACTGAGATTTCAGTGATTTATTCATAAGGCTGCACACAAACATCATTATGGTTTTTACCATAGGTGATAAATTATACACATAGTTGAAGATCATCTCCCACATTGGGACACTAAGTCATAAACTTTATTAACACTATTCTTATTAAAATGGTAACATTTCACCTAACAAAAAGTACAGTTCTTATCTCCCAGTGGCTAACAGTAATGGAATTTTACCAGAAAGACTAAGTGTTTCTCATATTTTTTTTTTCAGTTTCTAGGTGCTTGATCAAATGCATTAAATGGATTTTTTTCCAGAACACAGTGTGTCCTGTGTGAAACTCAAAGCTCCACTAATTAATTTTTCAGAGATACTCTAAAAATAAAACTTTAATGTCCACATTGAAGAAAGTATCAATGTAAAAAATGAAAATACAGCTACCATGAAAATAACAATAGCCTTAAAAGCCTGCAACACAGCTTCCATGGCTGCTCTTCCTTCTTACTTAGGCTGCTGTCTCACATAAGTCTCCGTCACAATGGCAATTAATAGGAAAAGGGAAAATATTACAAAGAGTGGCTTGACAATAAAACTTCCCTGTCAGATTCATCCTGGCTAAGTTGTGCAAAGTATTGATTTGTTCTGGAATGCTGTCACCAAACAATCACAGCAAGTGAGGAAATACTTTCTGTATTTGGAACAAGAGTGCTCAGCGAAGAAACGACAAAAAATGAGAGTCATTCACATCACGTGAGGTTAGAGAATACAGAAAGGCCCTTGTTCATCAACAGTTAATAGAAGAGAACAAAGTAATTTATATGGCAGAAAAGTTTAAACATACATCTAGAGGAATATATTCCTGTAGGAATAGACAAGGGTGAAGAAAGATATAGCAATACAATAATTTGTAACAAAAAAGTGTCCATATTTTTGCACTCTATTTTAATATAACTAGAACATTACAGTTAGAGACTGTCTCCGTAGTGCTGTAGTTATATGGAAGAAATCGGATGGTTGCCATCACCTTATTCCTACCAACAGCCTCATAATGGTAAGATTTTCTGCACTTGCCTTCTGTATTGCAAGCAAAAATTATCATTGTATTCTTAGGGACTGAAGAATTTCTTTACTAAATCATTTTTTACAGCTCTCTAACTTCTGAAATCATGTGCCTTTCTTTCCTCTTCCTACCCCACACCAGGATATTTTGAAAGCATGGAGTGGAGAGATAGAAGCAGAGATTCCTACTGCCCTCTGCACATGGGGCTGAACTGTTTACCTGCAGGCTGGGAGGGCCCCAGCCCAGAGAGAAAAGGGGGAAGACCCTGGCGGTGCCACCAGCACCCAACAGGCCTGTTGCCTCCTCCCACTGCTGGTATAAAGTTCTGCAGCTCTTTCTGGTGCCCTCCCTTCTCCACTTCAAGCTGTATTTTCTTCACCCATCCCTGAGAATAACCATTATTTATCTATTTGTGAATTTACAAAAAATGACAAGACACAAGCCCCCCAGCTCTTTCCATATTTGAAAAATTCAGATTTTATCGTACTTGGTCATCATATATTTCTTATATCCTTGTAACAGATGTCATCATTGGCCCATACAACTCCCACATCCCACAGAAAAGGGGAAATCCGAAGGAGAAAATCAGTATTTGCACTAGCAGTCCAATGTTTGCTTAAGAGAACCATCCAAGCTCCATTTGCAAATGAGTAAATTATAACTGATAAAACAGATAAGCAACAAAAATAATGTGCTGGCAGACTGAAACAAAGTTTTCCTGAATTGCTCTCACAGCCATAGAAGGCACTCTGCAGCTGCACTGTTCTTTCACCTTTGAACACCCTCAATTTTCCATCTGGGCAGTGGAGCTGGAGCAGTGTGAAACCTATGAAAGACACAGCATTTCCTTCCGCATGTTTAGTGGCCAAAACAGAGCCCAAACTCCCACCCAGGAAAAGCACCTGCTGTGGCTGTATCCATCCATAAAATGGAAAACCTGCTTCCTAATTTTACAAAATCCTGATAGGAGTGACATTTTAAGGCCATCATGTTTTTCAAACATTTTTTACTGAGAAAACTGATAGTTCTTTGATTACGAAACTTAAACGATCTCAGTTCTGGCTGAACTCCAAGACATAAGCACTTTCTTCTGCTGTCTCAGCTATTCTCCTGATGTCAAAGACACATTAAAATAAATGTGAACCATATGGCTCCCCAGCAGATTACTCACACTCCTGCATCAATGAGGGCAAAGCAATTCATTGTCACCAGCACAGAAATATTTTAGGCACGTGAAAATTTCAAAAGGCTGGAAAAAACATGCACGAAGCAGACTTTTGGATTAAAGCTCTTAGACTAGAGGAAATGCTGCATTTCTTACACTCTACTACCTGTTTGTCTGCTTTTTACATACTCTTACTGTCATAAAAACCATTATGGCAAGAAGGATTAGCACCATTCTCCACCTGCTCCATGACTTTCCCATGCAGTGTTTCATCAGTCTAATACCACAGAACAGCAAAGCTTAATCCATCATGGTAATCCAGGTCAGAACACCGCTTAAAAAAGCCATCTTGCTTCCCCACCTTCACAGAAAACAAAAACTGGGAAAAGGTCATATCCAGAAATTGCTTCTGCCTCTTTCTTATACCTCTCCTTCTACCCGACTGCCTCCCAAAAGATATTTTTCTAAGAGTCTCCGTACACTAAATGTACAAATTTTCAACCGTGAATGATAAAACACTTTTCCTACATGCTAGAAATCCACATTAAGAGGAAATGCTGTGAAACAAAATACATCCCCCTCTCCAAAGAAACGTGAGCTTGATGGCAGGGAGGTATTTTCTAGAATAAATTTGAATCTGGAAGTCTTTAAGGGAACTGCATACTCAGAAAGGTGCAAATTGAGTAGTGGAAATTTGACAGGAAGGAGAGGGACAACACTGTGGAACAGCAACACCTACCCTGGTAGCATTTCACTGCTCCATTCTTCTGGTACCTTCCTTTAGGATAAAGCCAAAGCTAAATTCACCTCACAGGAGGGGCTCAATGGGAATGCATGCCTAGTGCTAGATTTAAGTCACATTTGAAAAGGTTTTCAAAAAATACTAGCTCACAGACAAGTCTGACATGAATAGAAGAGGTTTTTAATTTGTACTTTAAACACTTTACCTCACTGATGAGAGCTTTGTCTAAAATCTTACAGAAATGTTGAATTCTGGGGATGCATTCTGGAACTTTACTGCTGGAATTTCAGTGAAAGCTTTAAGTTTACTTCCTCAGCACCCTCTATCTCCGGAAAGGTTTTCTGTGACATTCCTCATACTAGTCCAGTTTCTCCACTCTGCAAATATCATCAGCCTGTGGGGAGGAGCGGAGATGGTTAACTGCTCTCTGCCTCCCCATTTACTCTAAATGCCAGCTGCTGTTTCATAGATGATTATTCCTGACCTTGGCCCCAGCTTCATGAGGAGGAAAGCTGCTACCAGGGATCCTTGCAGGAACACCCATGCATAACAATTCCATTTGCTGTGCTCTCCTACGACACCACAGGCAATCCTTTGTCCCATCTTATGGGTGACTTCTGTGAATACCCGCTTGATACAAATACAACTACCCATTCAGCTGTCCGTGACTTTGCATTTGCAAACATATTTTGTGTATCTGTCACGAACATCTACAACAAAAAAATTTGTTTGATGTTTTCCAAGCCAACAATAACATCACGTAAGGCAAAAACTGTCCCTCTGGTTGTATAGTGTATGAAATGCACTATTTATAGCAGAGAACTTATTTAAAAAATAAGAATTAGTTGCATGAATCCTTCTAAACCCCAGTGGGAGCCTGCTTCATAACCCCTCTTTGCAATTTTTAGAAACTCCCTCTACAGTAGTCCTCATTCCAGATGAAATACAGCAGGCAAGGTCCTGTCATGGCATACACTGCCCTGTCACTCTGCATGATTTTGAGAGAAGACAATGCACTGCATTTCACTGAATTTCTTTGCATTTCTTGGTTTTTTACTACTATCAAATATCAGAATCTCTCAACTTGTTAGCATTTTGTAACATGAGTCAACAATAGCAATAAGAACATATTCCTCATTATCAAGGAAATTCCAAGCCTGGTTGCTAGCAATATAAATAACTGCAATAAATAAATAAATAAAAAATAAATAACTGCCATGAAAAAGAATGCCTGCATTTAGCTACACCTAAGTGTTTTTCCATAATAAGCCAGCAGCACTACTTCTAAGTCATTTAGACTCCATCATTAACCAGCAATTAAACACACAGCTTAAGTTCAAAGCTCAGGTATTGCCTTGTGCTATTAACCTTACACCAAATAAGGCTTTATCCATCTATAAAGGTAATTTAAGTGAAGCTACACCTTCCTAATGATTTCATGCCTTCTTCCAAGTTCTGCATGGGCACATAGATGAGACAATCTCAATACGTTAGCAACTCCAGAATGTTCAAACTACTTTTAAGGCCATATTGCAGGAAGTGCAACAGGGATGTATTTGTAATTTCAAATTCCTCGTTACCTTTAACAGCAAAATCAAAAGATGGCAAAAGCATTTAGAGATCAAAGGGTTTTCTCAGAACCCTTGACCTGTCACACTGCTAATGAACCTAAGGCATCCAACACTCTAAAGACAGTACCCTAATTAGTGGAATGACAGGACCTGTGATTATGGCTGCAGGATAACCTTGCTCATGACAGTGACAATGTTAATGGCAATACAGAGACAACTGATGGAGGTTACCAACTAGACTGTGGGATGGCACTACCTCCTGTTGGTGATGATTTCCTTATCAGATAAGCTGGTCCTGGTGATCTTCATGCAGGGGATGGAGGAAACTCAGAAAGTTTCAGCTAAACTACACTGAAGTTGAATTGGCAGGGGAAAGCAGCAGCTGCTCAAAGTATGTTTCTTAAGAGATGCATCTCTGATTATTATGTTATGGGGAGTTTTTAACAGCACCAAAGTGCAAGACAAGACTTTATGAGGTCTTCCCAGGTCTTTCAATTATATGCAATCCTGTAACTTAAATTTGGGTATTTTTCTTTGCCAGAAAAAAGTCCATGCATTTAGAGGTAGGTACCTCAACAAGGTAGGAAGAATCACAGACTCACAGATCATTAAGGTTGGTAAAGACCTTCAAGATCATCAAGTCTAACCTTTGACCAAATACCACCATATCCTTTAAACTGTACTGTGAAGTGCCATGTCTACTTGTTTTTTGAACACTTCGAGGGATGGTGACTCCACAACTTCCCTGGGGAGCCTGTTCAATGCTTAACTATTATTTCAGTGAAGCAGTTTTTCCTAATATCCAACCTGAACTTCCCCTGGCACAACTGGAGGCCATTTCCCCTTGTCTGGGAGAAGAGGCCAACCCACACCTTGTCAGAACCTTTCAGGTAGCTGTAGAGAGCAGTAAGGTCTGCCCTGAGCCTCCTTTTCTCCAGACTGAGCAGCCCCAGCTCCCTCAGCCGCTCTTCATTGGACTTATGTTCCAGACCCTTTACCAGCTTCACTGCCCTTCTCTGGAAGGGCACATATCCCCCACACCTGAGCAGGAGTGTGAAACCCCGTGTCCCTCAGTGCACACAATCCCAGGAATGGTCAGGGTGTTTTACTGACACCCTGAACAGCAATTCCAGATTCATCAGCTCACTGTGGAGCTGACGAAACACAGCAGTGAAGTGCCCTAACTGAACAGTGCAGTTTAAAGGAGCTGAAATGGCATTGTGAGTGCTCCTGCCCTGCATTCCATGTATCCCTACAGAAAAAATGGACACATGCTCTTAGTCCTGCTCATACTGTATATGCAAACTTGGACTCTTTCTGAGATGAAGGTGGGGCTGTGAAATGGTACAGGCATGAGGACTAGTTAGTAATACACTTTGGCATCCATTAAGGTAAATCTACAGTGTGAATAATGACCTGCTGAATCAAACTAAAATTACCTCAATAGACTGAGAACGATAAGTAAAAAAGGCAGTAGGGATTATATCTGCCAGCAGGAATCAAGACACTCCAACACCATTTGCTAAGAGATTTAAAAATGTGCACATGTAAAAATACATATACCTGGTCAAGAAAATACTGTTTTGTTTTGTTTTTTTTTTTCTGTTACAAACCTGGTAACAGTTGTCTATTCTTTAGACCATAATTTTCATTTACTAACTCAGAAGCCTGTAACTTAGGCTAGGGTTTTACTCATTTTTTGTTGTCATCATTTGTGTCTCTATTTGTTTAAATGAATATATTGTTAAAGAAATTCTGTACTTACCCCTGTGTAGTAGTCAGCACTTAGGGACACCTCAGTCCTGTATTTCCTGCCATCACACTGCAGGGTTAACTGCTGAGAACAAAGCTATCATCTGGTAGTCCTGACCCACCTGAATGATCCAGAGCAGCTGTGTGCCACATTTAGTTGGCAGGTTAAACTGAGCTTAAGGCTAATGGAGCAGGATAGCTGAAAGGCTCTTGTTTTTCTGACCCAATACATACTGTTTCAAGGGTTGTGTAAATACTGAGATGCATCAGCTATTCTAGATAGATTTATACACCAACTGCCTGCTTGCAGAAGCACTGAAAGGGCTGTAGTTACAAGTGATTAAAAATTATCTCTTTGTCAGGTCAATTAGAAAGGAAAAATATCCTCTAAAGCCTTAGAGGACCATATTAGGATTGTTTTTAAATTCTCAGTTTCAGAATTAACATATAGCTCTTGATGTTGAGTACAGGTCTCTACACCACCCCCCACCCCATTTCCAGTCAGTACAAGAGAGTTTATACTGAATTTTGTATTTACCTATATGAATACAGACCAGAAGGAAAATAGCACACAGAATCTGACAATGTCTCACCAAAGACAAATGGTATAACACGTCAGGAAAAGGCTCAGAAAGACAACCTCCATCAAGGAGGTGCTTGGCCATATAACAGAGGCAAGGAATCTGGCCAGCCTTTTTTCTGCACTGGCTTGTTTCCATCTGCTTACTGGAAAAGTCTCATAGACCTCATCGTTAACAGTACAGATTGACATATTCCACATGGAAAGGTTTTTATCTTTTATTTTGGGAGATGAATGTGTTTAAAGCATGACCAAAACACCTCCAATGTGCACTGTTAACAGTTTTGTTACTGTACAACACATCTGCATGTAGTTTTTAGCTAAGCATCACCAAGTTGCTCTGTGAGACACTTGTATTCATGAGACATAACACTGACAATTTCCACATATTCTGCTTTGACAAGACAGGACTGAGTATTTATTTCAGAATGATCAGTTCATTTTTTAGCACTTCCTAGAACTCAAAATATGCTTTTTCAAATAAAACTGTTTAAAAAATCTAGAAGGTAAAAAAAAAAATCTAAGTATATACAAAGGAAAGTGCTCCTGCCCTGAAGAGCATCCAACATCACACATGATATGACACATCACTGATATCAACCAATATAAACCAAAATGAAAACAAATCCTCTGCGTATAAACATTTCAACAAACATCCAATTAAAACATTCCTTCTAGAATCAAAGCACACAGTCTCAAGAAAATGCGAGAAGAATAAAACAAAATAAAAATCCAATCTCAACAAAAGCCCTGTTTTTCACTAGAGATGGTTATCTTTCAGTTTTAACGTTAAATTTAACATGATTAATTTTTATTGCAAACACATTAACTTTTAGGATAATACATCATAACTAAGACTCATCTTTTCAGTGCAGAGTTGCTCTTATGTAAAAAGCAGAGTTGCCTGAGGCTTCTGAAGTGATTTTTCTAACACCACTTGATCAGTAGATATTGATTGTGTAAATATGTAAGTAACTGATATGCTTTACTATTAAGAGAGAAGAATAAGGTCCAAAATCTCACTTGCAGCATTTTAATAATGAATTAACAAAATCTTACTTCCCTATCATGGGTAACATGGAGTGTCCTTGGTAGTTACAAAACAATGATGCACACTGGAAGAGAGTCTGGATGCAAGATGCATACAATTAAGTAGGCACTAAACCATCTTTTCATTCTACACTTCACCTGACCATCAATATTCTGTATTTTCTTACCAATAAAAAAATTATCACCTTTATAAAGCTCCTGCAAGCATGGTGCATTACAGTAAGAGCAAAGCACAATGTCAGACACTGAAAGAACTCTCCAAAAGCCTTTTCCTTGAGGACCTTAAGGTTTGCCTATTAAAATGTAATGACAAGGCCATCAATTCAAGTCTTTGCTTCCCAGAAAAACCTTATATAATACTGGGATTGTGTATTTGATTTCTTGGAATTTAGGCTGGTGCATCTGTCTTAAAGACAATACTTTTTAAGAAGTAGTAGTATTAATGCACATGCAAATCATTAACTCTATTTCCATACTGCCAACTGATTGAGATATATATTTTTTTTTAAATGTAATCTGCACGATTTCTGTGTGTGTGTGTGAGTGCACACACAGATAAACAGTTATTACTCTGGCCACAAATCTCTCAATTAGATAGATCATTAGTCATAACATGAAATGGTATAGTTTGCCTTGCAGATTTTATTCAAAAACTAAATTATTTGTTGTGTCAACTACAATTAAAGCTTTTTGTTACATGCATGTATTACAACTTCCAAGTTTCTCCCCTGAATTATTTGCTTTCTTTGTATTATCTGTGTATTCACAATAAAATTGTTGTCTTCTATGTGGGTGGGAATGGCTGCTTGATGTAAAAAGACTGTTTTCAGTCTATGATGAATCATCGACTAATTCCTTCAACAAAATTTAAAATATTAGCATGCAGACAATATTGTTACCAAGATATTTCTTGATGCTACCAAAGAGGTTTACCGGGTTGCTTACTCCTTTGTGGCATTTCAATAAAATCGGTCCCCTACTAGTACTGCATCTTAAATATAGCACATCGAGAGTGTTCCATGTAAACCCACTTGCAAAGTGGTGCCTGTGCCCTCCTTGCCCAGGAGAGTCCCACACTAGAGCAAAGAGGATTTGTACCCTCACATCCAAACCCAGCTCAAACTGCACAGCAGCATTTGGTAGATAAATGAGTTAACAGAACATTCACATCCCGTGCTACAAACATGATTTCCAGGCACAATCCAAACCACGGAGTTACAAGGACCACACTGTGTATGGGCAGTGACGAGGAGCCTCACCTACTCCTTGGCTCACAGTCTTCACAAATTAACTCCAGTAGGGAGATCTATATGCAACAGGGTTGAAGAAGGCAAACCCTGCTTTTTAAAATGTGCAGTTCACTTTTAAAATATAACCATGTAAAACAAATACCATAAACTGCAAACATAAACTGTAAACTGATTTTTCCCAGAAACATATGCTGCACACATAGCTTTGCTAACGTAAGACCCACTGCCTAAGTAGAGAGATACCCTATGCTACATTAAGAACAGAAACTACTGAAATAATGTGTCCCATACACAACATTTCTCAATTCCAAATAAAAGAAAGCTTATATTTCCTTTGGAGAAGAACTCTCACCAATGCATTATTGCAGACAGCTGACAGCTGCACTACATTTATCTAAGGAATATAAACAAACTTACATAAAACACTTTCTGTACAGTCCCTGTTTGAAATACTTTAAGCACAACTCCCAATGTTAACTACAAACAGCTACATAATTCAAACAGCAAATAGGTAGCAGCTTCCAAGTGACTTCCAACTTTTACATGACAAATAGTTTTATATAATTAACAAGAAGTCAAAAGGGTACAAGTTTACTAAGACATTTTGAGCAAGTCGCAAACTAAACACCATAGGGAGTCCATTTTATCATCTGTTCAATTAAAAATCATCATGCTTATCTAACCATAAAATTTATTTTCAGAAACAGGAATCATTCTTTAGACACACAGATTTAGTACTTACGGGTAAAATGATTAGAAGTGGATGGATTGACACTATCACCACTGTCAGCACTTTCACTGCTAGACATGTCATCATCTGATTCCCACACACAGGAACAGGGTGAGGTGCCACCAACTTCTTCAAACTTCCTCTTTAAAATTCCACTCATTGCTGCAATGCTGTCACACGCACCTGTAACAGGAACAGAAGCAATGAGATGCTGAAACATCCAGCTGCAAAGTATATGCAGTCATAACCTCCAAAGTAATTTTTACTCAGAAGTACCAGTAAGTTGCCACCTTCTAGTGCTGAATAACCATTTAGTATGAAATTACATATAATTAATTAGGAGATAGTAAAGCCATAGCAAAAAAAAAAAATCTTAAGTCATACTTTAACTTGAGCTGTACAGAGATGGTTATTTCACTAGGATAACATGTAACAACTCTCTTTCGGGGAGTATTTTTCCCATTTTGATGTCAATAGCATCCCTGGTTTCTGGGTTATGTTGTGAAATTTCAAACAAAGAAAAAAATTGCAGCTTCTCTTCAAATAAATTGACTTGGTCCCTCTCTTGGCTGCCACAGGACGAAGGAATGTTCACAATCAGGGATGCAGTAAGAAAGAAGATATCATCCTGAACACTACAGTTCCCATCACCAAACACATGTGATCTAACCAGCGTTCACATCACTCTGTAAGAAATGCATCTCATAATTCCAATATTACAGACAGATACAAGAAGTGAAGTCACAAAGACCATATACCAATTTAGTGCTCAATAAATACCTAGAATTCAGAAATTCCTCACCCTAGTCAGAGGCACCAATTACCTCCCAAATCTTCTCCTCCCAGCCAGCATGGGTTTACAAAAGGTAGGTTCTGCTCGACTAATCTGATCCCCTTCTATGACAAGGTGACCTGCCCAGTGTTTGAAGCAAAAGCTGTAGATGTTGTCTACCTGGACTTTACTAAAGCCTTTGATACCACATTCTTATGGAGAAACTGGCTGCTCACATCTTGTACTCTTTGACAGGTTAAAAAGTGGATGGATGGAGGGGCCCAGAGAGTGGTGGGGAATGGAACTAAATCCAGCTGGTGGCTGGTCACCAGTGGTGTTCCTCAGGACTCAGTGCAAGGGCCAGTCCTGTAATCTGGGGACTGAGTGCTCCCTCGGTCAGTTTGCAGATGACTGACACCACACTGGGCAGGAGTGTCAATCTGCTGGAGAGCAGGAAGGATTTGCAGATGGACCTGGGACAGACTGGGTCAATAGGTCCAGACCAATCTGCCTAAAGTTCAGCAAGGCGAAGCACTGGTCCCGCACTTGGGATCACAGCAACCCCAAGCAGTGCTACAGGCTGGGGACAGCGGCTGGAAAGTGGCCCAGCAGAAAAGGAGCTGGGGGTGCTGGCCAACAGCAGCTGAACATGAGCCAGCCTGTGCCCAGGTGGCCAAGAAGGCCAATGGCATCTTTACCTGTATCAAAAATAGTGTGGCCAGCAGGAGCAGGGCAGTGATGGTTGCCCTGAATTTGACCCTGGTGAGGCTGTACCTCAAATCCTGTGTTCAGTTCCGAGCCCCTCAGTACAAAAAACGACATTGAAGTGCTGGAGGGAGTCCAGAGAAGAACAATGAAGCTTGTGAAGGGTCTAGAGACCTACAAGGATCAGCTGAAGCAGCTGCAGTTACTTAGTCTGGAGAAAAGGAGGCTCAGACAGGGCCTTACTGCCTCTACTGAAAGGAGGCTGTTGGGAGTTGGCCTCTTCTCCCAGGTAACAAGTGACAGGACAAGAGGAAATGGCCTCAAGCTGTGCCAGGGAATGTTTAGATCGGATGTTGGGAAAGATTTCTTCACTGAAAGAGTCATCCTGCATTACAATGGGCTGGCCAGGGAAGTGGAGGTATTTAAAGGATGCCCAGATGTAGCACCTGGGGACATATTTTAGTGGTACACTTGTCAGTGTTAGGTTAATGGTTGGATTTGATGATCTTTGAGGTCTTCTCCAACTGACGTTATTCTGAGATACCCACACTAAGACATAAAATGTCTAATATATTCCTGAGATTGAGTAGAAGATTATAAAGCAAAGTATTCAAGCAGAAATTTAGCAGCAGAGGTAGAAATATTGGACATGATTATGGAGAAAGTGTAGCCTTAAGTAACTGAGAAAAGATCAAGAACAGCTGGAGCCTGCCCAGAGGACACACAGCTGCCACCATGCTGCCTGCAGCACTGCAAAGACAAGCACTGCTGACACTTATCCAGGTAAAAAGTTTGTCTAGGATCAATGACATACTATACTTGCAGAGGACACACACCTAGTGCTACAGACTTACCACAGGGCTCTGCCAAATCCCACTGAAAGCAAGAAAAACAAAAGAGAAATTTACATTTCTCATTAAATAGATCTTCCATAAATCCCTGCAGCTACCTTTAGGATTCATTAATTCTGAGCCAGTCACGTTCTGCTCCTTTCAGAAACCTGGAACTAGGTAACCTCCAGAAGTCCCTTCCAACCAACATTTCTATGCTTCTATGTTTACAAGAACCAATAAATCAGGAAGCTATCATAAGCTGGGCTAAGTGGCTACTGGTAAAGGAGAAAGGTTAAGGCAGAGACTCCAGTATTGGCCATACTGTTTAACAATTAGCACATTTCAGGGGTTTGGCCCAGGCCCTGGATAAAGTAGGATGAAGTAGGCGCCAGAACCATTCCCAGCAGGCAGGCTGGATGAGGGCCCCTGGGTTTTGGCAAAGGCCTGACAACTTAGCCACTGTGGACAAGAGCTGCATCCTGCCACTTGGCAGCAAAAGACAGAGAATTCTGTCCCTAACCTGCATCTTTCTTATCTTTTCAATTAGTACAGAGGTAGTATCAGTGATGTAGGTGCTCTGTTCTGACCCTGCAAGCACAGCACTTCAGCACATTCTCTGCTATCTTGGCTCACACTTGGTCTCATACCAAGTAGTTTCCAAGTCTCCTATGCATTCTATAGCTCCCTTCAAGCCCTCTTTCCTGGAAAAAACAAAGTGACAGCATGAAGAGATCTGCAACCAACTTCTGGCCTGGTATAAAGCTAGAACAGGATCAAGATGAGTATATGAGGATGAGAACTAAAAAAAAAAAACAAACCACCAAACCATAACAAGAGCCAAAAAATGCCAAAACAACAAACCAACCATAAAAAACCAAAACAAACAAAAAAAACAAACCAAAAAAAAAGAAAAAAGGGAAGGAAAACGTAGGACTCACCAGGTTACAGTCTGTAAGACCAATTCACCAAAATCATAATTCAGCAAACACTGAAGTCTATCTATTTGAAATTCTGTGGCTGAGGTGGCAAGAACATAGTGGTTTCTTTCCAGTGCAACAGAAAGTTAGTTCTAATTACTTGTTTTGCTTTGCTGACAAAGCATTTTACCTTGCCTACCAGCTCTTACACACAGCAGGAGGGAGTTATGCGCAGGTTTAAACTTGCCTTTGTAAGTCAAAGCTAGAAATTACATATATATTATACAACATTTTTATTACATTATTTAATTACAAGGACTAGAACGAAAGTTTTATAATAAGGGAGCTCATTCACCTCTTAAGAATCAAAAGCTCTAAGAAGCACACACAGGATCGCACCAAGTTTAATATCCTGTCTCCAGCAGTAGTCACTATTTAACGCTTCAGTGGAAAGCAATGGGATGCAAAATCCAGTCACAACCACTGTGGACACATAGCTCTGCTTCCTCATCCTTGTAGCCAATTTCCCCTAAGCATAAGGCTGAGATGTTGCTGTATGACGATGCGCAGCATCTCAGAAATTCATTTGACTTGATCTCCTGAGGCAACAAATTTCTCATTAGTTTACTGGGAGAAAGAAAAACACAACAAAACACATCTCCTGAAACTATAGCCACAGAGCCTTCAAAATCACAGCAGTTTCAATCTTTACAATATTTTGGACAGTAAAGGGCAGCAGAAAAGCACCTCTGTCTCGCAGCATGCTGTACCAGACAGAACCCCATTTACACAGGTACTCCCCACAAAGTGGAAACAGCTGAAGTCACTGACATCTTCTTGCTGTATTATAGTGATATTTCCATTTCAAACACCAACAGTGATTATATTACATGAGAGGCACAGTGCATCTGTTGATCCTGTATGGAACTAGGAAATGCCTTTATATTTGGGGGCTGTGCAGGGAGAAAATGGTGATGGAGACACAAATGGAACAGCAGCATCAAGTTCCTCATCCCAAAGCCAGGGAGTCTGTCCAATGGCTGCAGCTGCCAGCAAGCACCCGGCATGTTCTGCCTACACTCTCAATCTCACAGGTGTGCACTCTGACCAGCCCTGCCTCTGGGAGCTCCCCAAAGCCACACAGCCTCTTGCTGACACTACCCCACTCTTAATGTGGTAACTAAAATGTTCGTCACCCAGAACACAGAAGAGAAAGTAAGCGAGAAACTGTGCAGGTCTGAAAACACTTGTGCACTTGGTTGCTATTCAGATTCTTCCCAATTCTGAGTTAATGATCCCCAGAACAAGACATGGATTCCCATCAGAAGCTCATGACAGTAAGATGGAGGGAACACTGGTCTCCAACACAGACAACTTGCGTGTGCTCAGGGAACTAGTCCCAGATCCCTTAGGGCCAGGAAACAGAAGCAGAGGGAATGATGTGCCATCTCGACAGGTACACATTGCCACCCCACAGTTACACCTGCTCATCTACCCTCTGCAAGGACACAGGGGCATACAAATGCCTGATTACTGCCTGCTAAATGAGAAACAGCTGCTTTCACTGGAGCGACCAGTAACTTTTAAATTACTCCAACATCCTTGCCTTAGGCTTGTCCTCAGATCAAAATCCCTTTTCTAGAAGGCTCTGCCCATATGTCACCAAACTATCTTCTTCAAAGGCATGTGAACTTCTGCACATACACTAAGTTACAGAGATTTGAAATGCCTGAATAAGTTCATGTTGAGGTCTCCCTGGAAGCCTGAAACTTCATGTTCTTCCAAGTAAGGTGTCTAACAAAAGCAAAATGCAGTATGAGTGCAGAGCACACTGAGAAGGAAAAACAGTGGCAAGGCCAGGCCAGGCGCAAACGCAGGAACAACTGTTTATATACCTGAAGGCTGGTAAATACAGTGCAGCATTTGGCTTGTACCTGTTGTGCCCACTCTCTTCAGACTACAACTCTTGGCTTTATTTTCTATCCAGTGAAATGGCCTCCACCTCAGCAAAAGACCAGGATGCTCCACTAAGCAACAGCTTGGAGGCAGCAGTTACTGAACAACAGATCCAGCTCTCCTGCGTCCTGGTGAGTTTCTTAACTGTTCTACTGCGTAACTTAACAACGAACCCATTCAGCAGCAGATCTTTACAAGAAAGGTGTTTGGAGAGGACAAGTGACCCATGCTCTGTTCTTGAAAGGGAAGGTCTGTGTGCCTGCCTTCAGAAGCGGGCACTGGACTGTGACCTGGAGCACAGGGAGCTCCAACAGGAAGCAGCTGAGCCATCGTTCCATGCTGAAGGGTAACCACCCAGGCATGGGCGATTAAAACGTTTATCTCTCAAAGCATCTAACCTCCATTTGCCTTGCTTCTTACTTCATTAAGGGGATGTGACTTAGAGACTAATCCTGAAACCCTACTCAGAAGCAAAAGACCTGCAGTCCTCAGACAGAGGACCATAGACAGTCCTTAGTGCAAGGAAAAAAGCATTCCTGCTCAAAGAGAGCCATTGGAAGGATGGGGAATTTTACAGCCATCTCAACACTGCTACGAAACATGCTCCTCCCTACACTATGCTACTGCACCTCTGCATCAGTAAACGAGCTCTGCTGGCACTGTAATTTTGCCTTGCCTTCAAATACAAAGGATTCTGATCAATTCTAAAACACTTGAAAAAGTTTGAAAAACAAATCAGATGTATTAACTACTAGGCATAATAATAGTTTGGCCTATTAATTTCAAAAATTCTTTTTCTGAACATAAATCACTCTCCCCTTCCACAAAAGGCAACTGAATTCCCCAATTTTATCTTCTGGCCATCTTAAAATCAACTTTTCTCTCTTAACAGCCTTAAATCACATCTTTAAAGCATTAAGTTTGCATATCACAGCTAACCTAATGTCAAGATTATAATTTAAATATTTAGTCAGAACTTCCCTATGAGGAAATATACCTGGTGCTACACAATGTTTGCTCTAATTGAGAAAGCATTAACACTTGGAATGAGAGTGACACAGTTTAGCTGGAGCCTAGATGCTTTCTTTCAAAAATATGTCCACGCATTACTATTTCAAATGCAGAGGAAGTGTAGTGAAAGTGTCAACAATGAGACTGCCAAGGGCATGGTCAAAAGAAATGGCTATAACAATTTAAATGGCTAAATAAATATAGGCTAAAAGTCAAGTCAAGGGTAAAGATATAAATTCATACTGCCTCTGGCAGGAATCAATTATGCTGGCTATTTTGACCTCTAAATAGGTTTTACTGGAGAGGAAACATGAAGAGCTTGCTCTTACTCTCTCACTTTTTACCGATTTTCTCTCATCTTCATTGCAAGTTCATATGTATGTTCACATATGTTTAAACTTGGGAAAAATATTTAAAAAGCAAAAAGAGATAAACTATTTTATTTGCATTTAAAAACACTAATAGTTAAAAAATTTTGCAACTACAGCAGTTAAAAAGCATTCTCCCTCCAAAGAACACTAAGGAAAAATTTGAAATTCTTACTGGAGACATTTTGAGAAATGTCAAAGATGTGCCTAAAGAGATGAAAAATTGCCTATATTAGTCAGCTTTTGAGAATGACAATACAGACTGAATAACAGGACAATGAAAGAGGTAAAACTGCAGAAAGAAAAAAAAATATGAGAAGGGATTGAAGCAAAAGGTTACGAAAAAATTCCTTTCCTACAGAAGTCAGACCCTTGAGACAAAAATACTGAGTTTCAAGTTTCCTTCACTGTTTAAGAGAAATATAAATGAAATAGCAAAGCCATGCACTGTTATTGTCACTGAAGGCCAGTTATAAAGGAGAAGGTAAACAAAGCAGATATAAAAAAATACAGGTGTCCTCAAAGTTGAGTGTTACCATGCAGTGGTGTTCCTCTCTGCTACGTATCCCAACACACAGATAAGGTTTTGCATTAGCTCAGCACAATCAGCAAAAGCAGATCAGTTCTACTAATATATGCAGCTTCTCAGCAGAACTAATTTGTGAAGCAGAACGCTGCCCTAACACGGTTAGACTATTTGCAGTACCCTTGTGAAATACATTCTTAGCTTCAACAGGCATCTATGAAATGTAAATACACATTGCTTTGGATATCAAAATGAATACAAAGTAGAAGGCCATATGATGGCAAAAAATACGCTATTTACCAATTATTCATTACTTAACTCTGCAAATTTTGTTGTTCTTCTAACACACGTTTTCTTCTATCATACACTGGCAAAGTTTAATTATGTGTACACATTTAACACACGTTTAACATGCTTTAGCAAATATCGTTAGTAAGAATTGGTCACAGAGGTGGTATGAAAAAGGGTCTTAGCTTCTTATGCACCAAATCCTGCGATATTAAAGACCTGCCTGTGCACAGCCAGCAGCCATTTGCGTTTTAGCACTGCTGCAGCGTTATACAATAGACATGCTCAGCACGTTCCCTAATGGAGACTGTTTCAACTTTCCTTTCCTCAATTCAGCATTCAAATTCCAGCCTGGCAGATGATTTTGTCCAACCCGATGCCTGTGTCTTGTCACATCCACCCAAGAAAAGGCACCACTGCAGGAATACCTTCTCCTACACCCACTGACACAGACATAGGTGCTCCAGGAGCTTCCAGGTTCAGTGAGAGAAAACAAGAAAAATGCTGTAAGCCCCTGATACTACAAGAGTCAGACCGTATTCTTCTCACTTCAAAACATTCAAGGTATTTAAAACTTACAGTACTTGGTTCTTTGCATCCAACAACTTACAACAAACCAATCAAAAGATTTAGCATTGATGGGGTTTTTTTTAATGTTTTCTCTTTTTTTTTTTTTAAACAACCAAAAGCATAAAAATCTCCCGTAACAGCTTGGTTATTTTTTAAATAAATGTTAAAATTAGAAAGAACATAATTAACCCATGCTCTAATAACATAACAGGACTATGCACATTTTTAAGACACCAAGTAAACATTTGACACAGTTATTAGTATCCACTTAAAGTGACAGACTGGCATCCTCTGGTAGCCCAAAATGCTTCTTGAAGAGGTTACCCTGTATTTTTTTCTACTCTGAAAGAAAATGGTGGAAACTAAACTGCAACTCAAAACTACCAGAAAACCTATTATTTTCTCCAGCAGAAATATCTGAGAAAGAGTGAAACAGGCCCCTAAAAACATAAACAATTTTGGTCAGTAGGAGTCAACATTCAATTGCCACCAACGAAAGTAATATAGCTCCATGGCATGAGAGTAATATCATGACTTCATTCAAGGCTTGGCCTCAAGTAAAGCCAAAATTAGTAAAAAGATGCTTAAGTGCATCTTTCTCCCTAGAGAACAGAGTCAATAAAACTATTTGAACTGGAAAATATAAATTATTAATATCTACTGGAAAGCTGTGATGTTTTGAGATTACTATCTTCAAAAATAGCTTTATGGCTATAATAATTCAACTTTCCTATCTAGATCAAGGACAATGTACAACCAAAATATAATGTTGCAATCTGCAGGTTTCATGCACACCCAAGACAGTCCTAAGTAGGCATTCAAACCCACAGAAAAATGACACACCAAAAAAAAAGATGTAAAATTACTATTGTTTCTACTATTTGCTTTTTGACTTTTCACCATACATGGTGTATCTATTAAACCATGAAACCCAATACATTTATTGAGAAAAACCCTTGAGATTTTTAGCAAAAGTATTATTTCAACAATAAACACCGATGATGGAAATTTACCAAAACCCCCGCATAACATACACAACAAGTTACTAAATGCAGGAAACAAAGAATTTATATAACAACTGGTAAGTTTCCTTCTGACACATATGTAGAGCATTGACAATTCACCTTCTAAGAACAGCACAAGGTAAAATAAGCTACTCAGTTATCAGCTAAAAATATGAGTAGGATATAATTCAAGTTTACACCAAAAAAAAAAAAAAATCTGGGGAACTAATGGAACTTGATTATTTACTAATTTGCCTCTTCTGGATGGATTACCCAAGGCACAGTACAAGGGCTGCTTCACTGATGCTCTTCCCCAGGGTCATGGTGTTTAAGATTTCCTCTATATAGTTACTTTGATAATCAGGGACTTAGTTGTAGTGCAAATTGTTTTTCTCTAGTGTGAACAGTCTCTCTTTTCTGTCTCACCACCCATTTGCACAACACTTCAAGAAGATCGACTGCTTCTCTTCCAAGCTCAGCTGATACGAGGCATCCAGTTAAAAAAAGTAATAAGGAAAATACAACAGACATATTGAGCAATATGATAGGCACAGAGAAAGCATAACTGCATATACCTGATGTCCTTAAGAAATCAGTCAAGAAGATCAGCTCCCCTAAGACTCCGAAGTCCCACATGTAGTGACCACAGCATCATAGAATGAGATTTTTTTTTTATGAAGGCAGACAAAAAAAGCATATTCAATGAGCTAAAATGTTTCTCTGTAAGTCAGACGTCTTCTCAGAAATTTCAATAACTGAAAACCTCAAAGAGGATTTTTAAAGCACATATTCAATTACAGGCAATCTTTCCAATAATAACTTCATAATTTTGGTCATCAAAAAATGCCCACAGGTCCTTATTGACCTGTGCATGTGTACATGTGTATAATCAACATAAAGTCACACAAAGGCAGGGTGTATGGTGTTAACATGACAGACCACTTACTAGTAAGACTGACCTAAAATTAGATTCCCAGTTGTGTTAAAACTGAATGTTGACTGTCTTTACTTCTTTTTTAATACTAAAGGAAATCAGGAGGTTTTGGCTGTAGCGACTTGGTACCATAACAAACATGTCTAAAAATCCCTTTCAGTTCACTTCACAATTCAAAGCTGAAAATTTCTCCAGAAGGCTGAGAGAAGAGCTGCAGATCTAACAGTAAGTATAAACCCATCCAATTCCCAAGGCCCTTTTATCATTAAGGTAATGATGAAGAGGAACTGAGCAGCCAGCCCATTCCCACTGCATTGCCTGACTTGTAAGCACCTTACAACCATCCAACAACACTTCAGCCAGGGGACTCTGCTGGGACAAAATTAATTATCCGCCCTACCCTCTCCTGAAAAGCACTGCTGTGAAGGTACGTGGCTTATGCTTTCAACCTGAAGTAGAGGTTTTTTTATTTCATATATTTTGCTTTATCAAATCTATGATCATTCTGCCTTTTCCAGGGGAGGTGAGATGAGAAGGCAATTTTCACTTTTCCATTTTATTGTTAAAAGATGTTTGTTTAGAAATAAGAGTGGATGAGGACAGCATAATGGTAAATAACTGAGCTACTTAATTGAAGCTACAAAGTTAAACCTTGAGCTACTCTGAAAGTGAATGGTTCAATAAAGACTCAGGTACTGCAAGAGAGCAAAACAATGGCAGCTCTGCAGGACTCCAAGTCCCCCCAGAGTCATGGGGTTTCTCTCCACCCCCATAATAGAATACTTGAAAGACAAAAATGTTTGCTTGAGAACAGCCTGCTCAGCTGTCACAGTTCATGCTGGAAGTAAGCAGTGCTATCATTTGTTGTTCACACCAAAAGCAATTAAAAAACGAATTTTGTGGCTCTCAACTTTTTTTGTTTACCCTTTCACCTCCACGCAAATAGCATTTACTAGCGACTGCTATCACCTAAGAAATACAACTAAAAACATTTGCAATCCAGCTTCCTTTTTTCATGTACTCATGATACATTAAAAGCAGACTGTGTTCAATTATAACAAAGAACAGATTTTAAATCACTGAGAAGTTCATTATCAAACTCAAAACCCTATTCAAAAAAACCCAACCTCCTCCTGAAGCCATCGCAGTGTCAGCCTATTTCATCATCCCAGAAGGACCAGCTGCTCCTCAGGTGGGAGATGCCCACAGACACTGGAGGAGCCCTGGTCCCCACTTTCAGGCAGCCCAAGGAGATGTGTTTGAAATGAAAGCTGTCTTTCCCCAGCTGTGGTGCCCAGTAGGGAACTGCAGGGCCAGGAGCTGGTCTACCAGCCCTTCCACAGATCCTTTGGTCGTGAGACAACAGCTGTGGAGTCACCCCAACAGCTCCTGCCCCCTCACACAGGGTATGGGCCTGGGCCTGAGGTACCAACACCAGAACCGCTGCCACAGCACAGACCCAACGCAGACTCATCTACCCCTGTCTGCAGCACGGATGAAAAATATGACTTATTTATAGGCATACACAGAAATTATTCACCAGAATTAAATACATAAATGTATTGAAGGGGCAGCATGCTCATGAGAGCTACATTTACAACAGAGGTGTATTTACTCTGCAGCCTTACCCTACGTAATGGTATCAATTGGTTGCATTTCCTCATCAAAATTCAAGAACTACATGAGATGGTGAAGTTCAAGAACTACATGAGATGGTTAATGATGTAGTTCCTACCCATACCCCTCAGAACAATTGATGAGGGTCAGGCTCCATAACTCTGTAGCCCACGTTTCCTACTTCACACCTGACAATAAAATAAATATGCAAATCAGTACTGTTTATGAAAGAGCAGGATATAAACCAACCCCAAAATGACCCAGGACTTCAAGTTAAATATTCCATGAAATTATTTATGAAGTACTAACCAAAAGCTATCTATCTGTTCATCAGAAAGCCTAAATGCAAATGGTCCAGTGCATTTTGATGTTAAGTTTTAAGAAGTATTCTTGCTTATATTTTTGCGTTTAAACATAGAAGAACCTGAAAAGATCAAGCAGCTCTTCTCCCTGTTATCGCTAACTTTACAATATGTAAGTTGTCTACTTATATATTAAGTGGATTTTCCATCAAATTGTCATGGTGACACATATTTTTGTTCCTATTTTCCCTATTTCATTCTGGAAAAATGGTATTAAGTGATGAAAACTGAAGCAGAGGTGCTAGAAACACAAACCATTTTTGTGGGATGGGGAATAAGACTAGAGGAAGGGGAGCTGTTGGACCGAATTCCATGCAAATGTGAAGGAAGAAGACAACCGCAAATTTTCAGTTGATTTTTGTTGTGGGGTTTTTTTTATCAATTACTCACATCTCCCATTTATCACAAGTTTCATCCTGTATCCATATCTATGGAGAGATGAAAAATTAAAGCCATGCTATTTATTCAGCTGTTTTAACCTAATGAATATTTTTGGCTTGTTTGCATTTATAGATGAGTCATATCAGTCTTTTATCTATACTCAGTTCCTTTTTCAGGGTCAAAAAGATCTACAAAAGCGAAATGAAGCAACAGTGATCAAAACTCACTGGTAGGACTTGGAATGGCATCAAGGTTTTCAGGATGTAATGGTATTTGGTGATATTTTACTGAGGGAATGGCACATCTGTAATCCAGTTTTTCTCAGCATCATAACTGGTTCAGAGTAAAGACAAAGAGAGACACTGACAGACTACATGTAAATTTATCTTTCACATAGCTTTACCAATCTTGCAATAGACTATACCTGCCTTACTGCAGCCTGACCTTCCATCTGCTTTTTCAAAGGGAAAAGACAACTCTGAAATTTAAGGTTCAGTTACTAGAAATACCCTTTAGAGCAAATAAGAGTTTTAGATGACACAATCATCTGTTTCTATCTCAGAAAAAATATTTAAGCTCTGGAATGAATTTCAAAACATTTGCCATTGTGTACTCTGAACCATGACTAACGTGTCTTCAATTAATATTGAACTTAAAACTTTAGTCAACTATTGCATCTGTCCAAAGCAACAAGTTTTTCAACAAATGCAAATTCCTCTTTCCAATAAACAAATGAAACCAAAAATCTAACACATACAGTAAACATTGCACATTCTCAAACCAAAACATTACACACCAGACTTGGACTCTTCAGATCTAGAAGTAAATTAAGCCTAGTATAAATAACACTACACTTCAGTAATATGGGAGTCTGTCTCCAAAATGCCAGATACTTGCAGAAACATTTGGTTCTAGTTATGACTCTTAAAAGGGCTCAACAGCCACCATTCAAATTACAGCACAAAATGTTTACACAAACATACACCTTAGTTTGAATATAGATGGGGGAAAAAGTGTATCTCAAAATTATCATAACTTGGCAACAGCACAAAACACCTTTCTGCTTCAGGATTTTTTCCTTCAACTTTCTTAAATAACTTAACATGAAATGCCTGATCCACAGGAAAAACGTTTGGTTTTTTGTTTTCTGCCTGCATAAATGAACAAGACAAGTGTATTTCAAAGTTGTGATTCCACTGTAACAGCGGGAATGCTCTTGCTGGGATGCTCCTGTTGTTATTTCAGAGCACGCTGTTAGCTTTATCTCTGTATGTACTTAAGACCTAACTCCCTCATAAATTGAAATTTAAAACCCACTTAACTCAATTTAGACAAATATAGTATATGATTTTATATATACTGACTGTATACTATTTTCTTATATATAAATAACAATTTTATATATACGTGACTATATGCTGTTATATTTTCTACATTTAAATCAGCAGATACACTGAATGTGTCAATCTCATCCAATCTGATGGTACAAACCGCAGTGTTACAGTGATTTTACCAGAGTTCCCTGTGAAACAAATGAATATTTGCACCTAAGTATGAAGAAAAAGTACTTTAACATATCCTTTCTGATCTATTGTCTAAAACACGAACAGGCCTGTTTTCTGAGACGCCAAGCCGTATCCGGATTTTAGTGCAGAATTATCTTTCACAGGAGAACTGTTTTAAAACAGGGATTGCAAAGCAATTTAAATTATGTTTCAGTAATATTTACAGCTGTAAAATTATGCATAATGGATTCCGAATCCGAAAGCGCGTGGGCTGCACTGCCGCTGCCGAGGCAGAGCCAGACCCCGGGACCGCACGGGGAGCCCTCGATCCCGCCCCGCTCCCCGCGGAGACAGGTCCGGACCGCCCGCGGCGCTCCGCGATCGCGCCCCGCGCCCGCCGCGGGACAAAGC
>VYXB01000651.1:1590118-1650552 GCA_013397135.1 Pachyramphus minor
CCCTCCCCCGGCTCTGCGGCCAGAGCCTGAGCTTCTTTTTCCCTTTTTTCTCTCTTCATTTACAGGGGTCAGGGAGCTCGGGAGAGGTGAGGGTCGGGTTGTGCACGGCTCGTTTCAGCGCACACACAATAGCGAGCCGGTACGAACACAACGCGAACGCATCTGTCCGCCCGCAGCCCCGGCAGCGCCGGGCCCTGCGCTCCCTGCAGGGACACGGCAACGAAATCAACGAGGTGCTTTTAAAGAGCATTTCCCCATTGAAATCATAACTGCATATAAAAGAAGATCCTGTTCTCAACGTTTCGGGTTTTGTTTCTTTATTTCCCCAACTGCTTTTCAAGGGCTCCATCTCCCTTCTGCTGAAATACTCCCCCTAAATCAGCACATCTATTTCTGTGAGTCATTGCCAACATATCTAATTCACGATCTCTAGTATTTAGAAAATAAATAATAAAACAGCACTGTAAAGAGATGTCAGGATTAAAACTTTTATGTGGTTAATTTCTACATGATGTGATACCACAGAAAAATTGCATGTCTGTCCTCTGTAAGACAAACACAGGCCACAGAAATCTTTAGGAGCAGTTTTCAAGAAATGAAATAATTACATATAATTTACTAAGAACTCCTATCAGAAATAAATACTTGCTTGAAAAATAACATATATTGCATTAATATTAGAGTGAAATGCAGGCAGAGGATTATAATGTATCACTCCCATGTGTATATAATTGCATCAAAAATAAGACAAAACACCACTTTAAAAATTATCCAAGAAGAATGTGTGGGGGGGAAAAAACCTAAGTGCACTGTTAGATATGCTCTAATGTTACATTATTTTTAACCAAACACAGAAGCTACTGATCTCCCACTGCGAAAGAATTAGTCTCGAATACATAGCAGAATAATAGATTGTTGTTACTAAATATTTTATGGTATTGGTAAATGATCCATCTAGCATAAATTTAATTTCACTTGCTACTCCATTTTTCATGCACAATTGAAGTTCGAATTGCATAGGAATTATGGTAGAAACATTTTTGCAATGAGTTTGATCACAGAACATACACAATTTATTTAGCCCGGTATCACATTGACGTGAATCCTTCCAATCCCACCTTACAAAATGCAAAAAACCCTGGCTTCACAAATAAACAGGAAATAGCAAAACCCCCACTTATATTTAAAATACTGAAGTGTGTGAACAATCTATAAAAAAAAAACAACAAACTGACCTGTTCAAATAAACGTTTTTCCAATCCATGCACTGTTTTTATTAATTAGGAACCAAACCAGATTGATCGTCATTTTATAACGTTTGACATATTCACTGTCTTCCTACTTCCAGCAGAATCTTCTTAAATCTCCCAGCACTGTGTTTTATTGCTGGTACCATATGCTTTATTGTTCAGCCACAAGAGCTTCGCTCTGCACAAAGACTCATTACCTACTGCTTGCTGAGCAGCTTCAGGCTCACTGAGGCTGCCTGTGTGATCACATGGGAGTTTTGTCTGAGAAAGCCAGGCATGCCACTGATTTCACCGGCTACAGATATTTTTATCAGCTGAGGTCTACTATGAGGAAGGAATAACAAATTCTAAGGCTTCTTTAGCTCATTAAGACAGCAGTTATGGAAATCCCCCAACTTTTTTTTTTTCAGTTATTATTATTAACAGTCCCACTTGTAACACTGGTCCAAGTAGAAATTCAGAAGATCTGTTAGAAGTAATTTTTTCTTGTGGGGAGTGGCACAAACCATGCATTGTCTGCACCGCTTCGCACATGGCACACACTGAAATTAATATTCTGGAGAGGTAATATTTTGCCAACACTTAATCTGCCAGTGTTTATCCTTTATGGAGAGGATGAGCTTCTGAATGAAAAGTTGTACCTAAAAAGAAGCCCCTTGATTTGAATTTCTCTCATCAGTCAAGGGCATTATCCTGTAATCATGGTCGTAAAATGAGTTTTGCTGGCTTCAGTAAGACCACTCAGGTGAATGAGAATTGGCCATTTGAGCGAGGATTAGCCTCAAATCCAAATGACAAATTATGTAATACAGGGAAGTCTAATCTGTTCTTGGTAATAGTTGGTGATACTCAGGGAGGGGGTTTTTTTGTGTGCACGTGTTCAGTTGGTTGGGGTTTTTTGCTTATTTTTTAAAAAATAAAAGTTTGAATAACATTTTATATTGGTTAAAAACTTAATATTTACCTAAGCATTTCAGACTAGCATAAGTAAATATCTACATTCAAATTACAAAAGCCTTTATAGAAAATGGTAAATAGTATTGATCTTTTTTTCACTGATGCATTATCAGTATGAGGAATCCATGTTGGAATATTTGGAGATAGCTTAACTCCTTCTGTAGAGTGAATTCGCCGAATATTCTAATTTAAAGCTCTCAACAAACAGCTAGTGACGATAAATGAACACCTCTTCTCCACCCTGAAAACTGGTACTGAACACGCAATTATCCATAATTTTAACTGCAAAGATGCAGCTATTCTCTGAAATAGTCAATTATCTCTAGAATAATTCATAGCATTTTGATAACATAAGATAGCAAGAAAAAAAAAAACGTTTTCTCATTAATATTCCACAAATCAAATACCTCCTTATTCTATTTAAGATCTCTCTCATTAGAATAAATGACAGCTTGTAGCTCATGGCTGGCATTATTCTGGTCCTGTGGAAGCGAGAGGAAGTTTTGCTACTGATTTGCATGGAAGAAGGGACAAGCATGACTAATACAGTTTCTTTCGCCTTACCGTGTCGTCATGCAAATCAATGACAAAACTCATTTCTTTATTGTTCTTGGCATCTTGCTCGTCTTGTATTATTAAGGTTTTGTAACAGTTGATATGCAGTCTCTATGATTACACTGAATTATACGAGATGGTTAGTAAAGGATTCAGAATTACCCACAACTAAATCCAGTAATGAATATCTTCTAGACCCTCACATTTGTGGGGTTTTTTTATAAAAAATTTCATTATCAAGAATGAGGGTATTTTAAAGTGCCACCATTTTCATCTACCCAACAACACGGACCAAGCAGATTGTTCGTGGCTGAGAACCTTCTAAGTCTCTTAAGCAGCAAACACTACTGTGTATACATTAATGAGAAGAAACGAAAGCAGACTAGATGGGTTGCTAACGAACAGCTGGTTTAGCTAAAGCTATGTATTTTTTTTCCCCTGGCGATATCACTGATGATGTCACGATGCCAGTGCAGGAAGACATAAACAAAAGGCAGGCATTCTTGCTGCAGTAGCATTAAGGGAAAAAATAAAACCCAAATCTCTGACAGATGGAAAGAAAAAAATCTGGTCAGAAAAATAGTACTGTTGTCACATTTTTGTGTTTTGATGTTATCTACAGTATGGAACAGTTCTCAAATACTAGAAGGTGGTTAGAGGAAAACACATTCAAGGACATGATACAGTTAAACCAGTTAGCAGCAAAGTGTTGTTTCTGCAGGAGACAATAGCAGCAAGCAGTCTCCAAGGCAGCCTCACTTAATCTCTTCTTCAAGGTTGAGAGGGGGAGGGAAGGAAGCTTCAATCCTCCAAAGTGGAATTTGGAATTTCCTAGTTCTAACTTGCCATTTTTAGGTAACTAAATTATATTCCAACCCGTACTGCCTTCTTACAGGATTACTGAATAGAAGGAAGTCTTTGTCAGAGCAACACTGCCGAATTTCTGCTCAAACATACTATTGAGGAAGTGCCTTTTTGCCACGATGGAAGGTGTTATAGATCATCCAAGAGCCAGAACTTAGACCTCCCTTGTCACTCCTTAGTAAGAAGAGCTCCAAATGAGACAATACTTCCCAGTACCCCTCTTCCAAGAGACAAGACTTCTTTAAGAGAATCCAAATTCACCTCTCCTTGAAACAACAGCGGGTGAAAGCAAATACTAAGGTCTCCCATTGGAGTCAAGGTAAGCAAGGGCTCTCTTTTCTCTAATGTAAGCAAACAGAATCGAGAATCTGCTGACCATCTGTAAATAAGAGTAAGCTGTCAGATCCCACATCTGCTTTGTAGGAAAAACAATTCATAAGAACATTCTTACGCTTTCCCGTTCCACAGAACCTACAGCAAAAGCCATGGAAATCAGGACTCTGAGTAATCTCTATGATTAATTAGAAATAAATGTATAGATCCTGGTTTATTCTACTCTATATGCATTTAATCTTGAGTACTTTTAATAAAGGTTATATGCATTGAAATACAGGTCTTGTACAGAATTTAAAAACAAAAAAAGCCCAAAACTCCCAGAACAACCCAAAACTGGTATATTGCAAATTGGACTAAGCCTATGATTTGAAATTCAAATAATTTCCACATTATACAACTAAATTATTTTGTTAGGATTGCACTTAATCTGCTCTTCAGTATCCTGTATCACAGTTGGATGAATCAGATATGAATCAAAACAATTAGAGGAACAGACTGTTCAATTTCATGAAACAAAAAAGGGGTAATTTGCACTCAATACCTTGTTATTCTAAAGTTTGGAATCCTGTACCTTGCAATAAAATGCAAGAGCTCCTGTTTCTCCAATTACACCAGAAATGCAATAACTTCCATACCAGTTGAGTAAAAGAGGGTTTTGCTGAAACTCTTTTGCAGTCTAGTGCCAAAAAATATCTGAAGTCCAGGATTTACAGAACATGTTCAGTGGACCATGCATGCTCTACTCCAGCTCTTACAAACAGCATCGTTCACATGCCATGGTTTGCAATTTATGAGCTACAGCACCAGCTCTGAATGCCTCAGCACTGGCTTTCAGGTTTGGAAATAGATGATTTGTGGTCACTTCTTTGGTAAGATCTAAAAACCTTGCCCATGCCAACTCCTCTAATTTGAATTCAGGATGAGGCATAGCTGCAAACTTCCAGTGGAACTCTGTTATTACAGAAGTTCTAGAGACTTAAAAATGCACACCTAAGACAAAATAGTGTAATAATTAATCTCAAGTTACTGTCAGTAACACTGGAGTAGGATAATAAATATAAATTCTACATATTTCTTTCCAGACCAAATATAATTTAATCAAATAAATTTCCACACCCTGGCCCCAAACATCTTACTTTCTCTAGATATATCACAGTCACAGCTAAACTATCTTCAAGTAGTGTCACTGCTTGAAGAGTGTTAACTCTTTGATACCAAATACTGGGGCTTGATGGATTCCTGTAGCCTGCCAGAAGGAATGACACACTTCTGGTTCCTGAATTGTGCAAATACAGAAGTCCTATTCATTCATAAATGACATTTTCAACAAAGAAATATAACCATGTTTTGAAGTAAGAGTCTGGTCAGTGAAATGAATGAAAATAGACAAAATTTATTTGACAGGTAAGATGACATCCTCAGACCAACGGATGGAGAAAGCAACCTATAAAGGGCAGGTCTGTAGGAAGCTGTTCTGATATCTGCACCCTAGCAATCTCATCCCCAACTTCATGCAACTCCTAGCTTGAAAATGTAGAGCTGCCAGTGCCACCCTTTACTTCTATTTCTGTCACTTTTACCCTGTCATGTCAATTTGATGGACACCATGTACAGTTCGCTTTTTTTTCTGACTTGTACCTTCTCGACCAGGGCCAACTTCCTAAAAGCAGGCACAGAGTAACAGTAAATTCTTTACACGTACTATGTGGTATAGAACAGCATACCCCTTCCTAATGAATTTCAGCAAAACAGCTCTTGATAACAACATCATATTTAATGATACATTCTTGCTACATCTTACATAACCTGCATTTTTCCAAGATAAAATTAACCTCTTCCAGGGTGATATCTCAAAGGAAAGCACTCTTCCTTTCAGAAAACAGCACTGAAAGGAGATATGCATTAGAAGAGCTACTGTATGCAAACAAAATTACTCCCATGTAGTAAACATACAGGGTTTCTTTCTCCTTTCACAACCTTTCTCAAAACTGATAGTTAACTACCAAAATCAAAGAAATATTAGCTTTGGCAATCAAACTAATGTACTGAGAGGTGTATAGCCAAGTGGCAAAAGAATCTCTTGACTGCTGTTGCGTTAGATAATGTGAATAATCAAAGCAAATAATTAATAATGTAATGCTTGATACAGCCATCATTCAAGATGCCAGCAGAGCATGGTGTTTTTCAAACAAAACTAAGTTATATTTGAAAAATATAACTTAAAAAAAACCAAAACAAAAAAACAAACCTTAGAAGGCAGATACTTGAAGAGGAGAGACTGCCTGTGTTGTCTTGTATGTGCTTCATAAGCCAGCTTTGCTCCAGCCAGTTTCCATGACACCTCAGACATTGCAATGTGATCCATGCAGATTAGTAACTCAGCACTACACAGAACTATGCTTGGTGTGGTTAGAAATTGCAAGACATAAACAGAAGAAACAAGAGTGCCTTTTGGTTTATAATTAACTAACTCCTTACTCCCTTCCATTACTCTTGCTTGGTCACTAAGCACACCTTTTCCCATAGTATCATTTTCCACCTTACAAATTTCACTTGGCTATTGACCAGCAAAAAGTTTAAAAATAAATAAAATTAAGAGATATTTGAAGCAAGCATGATAGCTAGTTTCTCTCTCCAACTACTTGGTTATTCTAGTCTTCCTTATACCACAGTAAACCAAAAAAGTTTACTGAGTCAGTGCGGTTGAAACAGGAAAAAAAATCCAGTCAGAAGGAAGCAGACTGGACTTGTCATCAACAGAGCTTTATAAAGCACCACTGTTGCTAAACCAGCAGCATTGCCTCATTCCTTGTTTTCTCAACTTCCATAGTGGAGCAGACAAACTCTTTAGTTTTCATCTTCCACAGAAAGATGAATTTTTCATTGTTACAATTTTTGCATTTGTTCCTGTCTACCATAAACACAAGTATATTATTTTGAGCAGAGACAGATGTAAAAAATATAACAGACACAGAGACAGATCTTAGCAGTAATATAAATTTTATAGCAGTTAGTTTATGAAGCATTCCAACTTAAAACACAAGACATTTTCAATGTACTACTTAGAATAAAAAACAGAACACTGAATTACAGGTTATATGGTAACTTGTCACTGTTTCAAATAACATTTAAAGCCTAGAAACTGATTCTCCTTTAGTAATGTGTATTCAGCAGAACTTGAAAATAATTTTTATTTACTTTTTCATTTGTCTACTAGCACCATGGATAATATCAGTACAGCAATGGGAATTTTATTGCTCATCTTGAGTCTTCTCTACCAGCAGAACACAACACATTTCCCCCCAATATGTTGCCTGACAGCATCCTACATCAATAAACTAAAAGTATTTTAAAGTCGATTTCCATTCTCATACCCTAAAAAACATGGTTATGATTTCACTTGCCCTAAAGTCAGCATTAAAGAAATTAAATGAAAGATATTTTCATATATTTTACCATCCAAAATAATTTTCCTACCATGAACACACATTTTCATAATATTAAAACCTGAACCGCTGTACTTTTACATCAAACTTCTTCCTGTGTCATTGTAACATTCTAAAGCTTCAGAAAGTACATGAGCCAATGGTGTGTGTTCACAGCCCAGAAAGGCAACTGCATCAAAAGCGGAGTGGCCAGCATGTCAAGGGAAGTGATTCTGCCTCTCTACCATCATGAGAGCCTACCTGGAGTGCTCCATCCAGCTCCGGGGTCCTCAGCACAAGAAAAACATGGACCTGTTAGAGCAGGTCCCAAGAAGGGCCACAAAGATGATCAGAAGGCTGAAGCACCTCTCCTATGAAGATATACTGAGCCTGGAGAAGAGAAAACTTCATGAAGACCTTGTTGTGGCCTTCTAGTATTTAAAAGGGGCTTAGGACAAGTGGGAACTGTTTTAAACTAAAAGAGGGGAGATTTAGATTAGACATTAGGAAGAAATTCTTTAGTCAGAGGGTAGTGAGGCACTGGAACAGGTTGCCCAGAGAAGTTGTGGAAGTGGTCAAGCTCAGGTTGGATGGGGCTTTGATCAACCTGTCTAAATGGGTGCCCATAGCAGAGGGCTTTGAATTAGATGATCTTTAAGGTCCCTTCCAACCCAAGCGTTTCTATGATTCTACTCTATGAAAGTAAGTCGCTCCAATTCAGAGATGTGCTTTCTAAGGAATGCTGATTGCCATTTCTTCCGTTTAGGAAGAAGATGGATAGCAGTATTTAAATAACCACATTCATATTAGCAAATCAGTGAACAGTTCCAGGATGCACTGGTTTAAGTCCATAACTTCATAATTTGATTGCACTGTTTTCAAATGGTGTTCAAACACACTGTTTTCGGTCTAACTTTCCAAGAGTTTAAAGGGTTAAGTGTAGTAGTCACATGCCCTGAAACTGTGCAAGGATCAACATTTTTGCAATGGAATTTCTTTTGTAGAAGCAGCTATTGAGTGATTGTTTTATCTAGAGTTCTACCTAAAAAGGATCAGAAAATCTAATGATCTAAATGAAGACTTTCACTAGAACATTTTTATAGCCCAAATATCTTTCAAGACTTCAGAAACCATCATGAATTTTTTTGTTAATTAAACTGCTTGATACCTACCAGCTGGAGAACTTCATGTTTCAGTTAGAGTTTTGTTCACAATATTAAGTAGACACACTTATCATTCTGACAGCAGTACAATAGCCATGGGTTGAGGATGTCAGGCTATGGTCCCTAAAGACTGCAGCCTCTTGTGTTGGTGCGCTTGCAGGGGAGAAAATATTTTCTTCCTTTTAAAATCATTATTCAACATATTTTCCAGTGAACAGCTTAAAAAAAATAAGACTTTCAAGGAGGATTGCATTCAAATACTTTGAATAAGGCTCACCGATTTATGGCACAGGCAAAAACTTGTAGGGACCGCTGATATCACCTGATACAAAGTTGCATCATCGGACAGTTCCCTGTGTTGCAGAAGGGAAGCAATTACCAACTCAGTGGGATTTTTGGCATCCCTGCAATGATTGTGGTTTCTCAGCCAGATTTATCCCTTTGCCCTAGGATCTAAAGCACTGAAGATAATATTGTTTCCATCACAATATTTTTCCTTTTAGGAACATGAGGACCATGTTTATTACTGCTGTATTAAGTTAAGATAATACTAGGCTTGTCAGATATTTAGAATGTAGTCAGTGTGTCTGTTTTGACCTTCCAGGTCACAGCAAAGGTGCACGCTGACAGCACAAGCTGTCATTTGCAGTTAACATGCTTTTTTACCAGATCAACAGCTCCAAGCTTGTAAGGAAACTCACCAGTGTTGTGACTGAAAACAAGAAGTCAAGGTTCTTGGCTCTCTCTTTCCATCTTCCTGGGTGGGTGGATTTCAGTGACCCTACCACTACACTAGCTGCCTATCTGGAATTCTCTCCTGCCCCAAGTCCACTGTTGGTAGCACTTCTCTGGATACAGGACTGTAAATGCAGACTTCAGCCATTTTAAGATTTTAAGAAGTATTTGCCAGTGCCAACTGCTCTACTTTTTCAGAGCAAAAGACATTCTCACTGACCTGGATGTCATGGATTGAGAGACAGGATTGACCCCATTTACATTCAGAAAACATATTCCATGCCATTTACAATGGCAATGAGCTCACAACTGCAGTGTATATCCTGCAGTTTTCTTATTATCTCCAGTACTGTGAGAATTCCTGAAAAGCTGTCATATTTAGCTTGTTACATACTTAAACCAGCAAATTGGTACATGCTCCATGCTGATATTCTTATTATTTTCTGTAGTTGCAAACAACTAAAAAATTACTTTAAGATCATAATCACACAGGAACAGACCCAGATCAACAATTGCGAGCCTTATGACATTCAGTGTGTCATAGATGACATAGGCAGAGTTTGCAGAGAACAGCAGGATCTTGAAGTACACAAGCTGAGATGAGTAGGAAACTCAAACCCTTTGAGGACATGAGAAAGGGGTCATAGACACAAAAGCCTGCCTACTTTTATAACTGTTGAAGTTAATCTAATTAAAAAATGCTAATTTCCCCACAAACCTTGCCTGGTGCCTTAAATTATCATACCACAATAATGTCAGCATTAGTAGCCTTAAAAGTTATATATAACCTGATACATCACTTTAGAAGCTAAATATCTTAAATGTCAAGCAGGAAACAACGATGGATTCAAAGACCTAGGGCTGCAGAAAAAAAGCTTCTACCCCTTCTCTCATAACAGTTATTTTTACGTGGCAACTGAAAATTCTGTCCACATAATGACAAAGGTGAGTTTTAAAAAAGAAAGATCTAAAAAACCCCAAATAAATAGATTTGCAGGAACTGCTCAAAACCATTGGAAACAGTACAAGACTTGAAATTTTTTAAAGTAACCAATATTAATGAACCATGACAGGTAAGTAGAGAGGAAAAGACCAAAGATCTTGCCTCTATATCAAGAGGCAGAGACAAAGAATGTACATTTATGACAGTAAAAACTGACGCTAATGGGGATACAAAGAGATGCATCAGCAGGTCAAAGTAACACCACTCTTAAAAGCAGTGCTGAGATATACATGAGAACACAGCAAGAATGCGTTTTTAAGGCCGGATTTTGTGATATTGAGATGGAAGAGGCTAAAAGATTCACGTAAGATTTTTTTTGCTTCACAGTTAAGTCAACCATCTTGGAGGAGAGATAAACTGCTTACTGGTAAATAATCTTACAGTAAAAATATGAGGGGGATACCTGTACTGTTAGCAGACACATCATAAATGAACTTTTTTTTTTCCCCTGGATTAGCCAGAAAAAGTACCGATGGAAATGAAAAGGCCACTAAAAATATAACTGTGTAGAAACTTGTAAGATATGGAAGGAAGTGCCTTTCCAAAGATAAACTGAGTAGCAATTAGAAGAATAAAAGAACCAAGAGTGGGGAAAAAAGCACAGGCAAGCCAGAATTTCAGAACATGAAATATGGTAAACTCTTGAAGGTGGGTTGTGGAAGATGAGGCCAAAATCTTTATTTTGAGATCTAGAAATATATTTATATTTAATGTATATATGCTGAAAATAAGGCACATAGGTCCTAAAGTAACTGAATGACAGAGAAAAATTAATTGAATGAGAATACCAGAAATACCATACTGTTACACTGACTGCCAATTTACGCTAGGAACGTAATTCTATCCATTAAAAAGAAAAAGGAATTCCCCTTGCATCCTAACCCTCCAGCAAACTCAGAAGCAAAATTCACCAAGTGTAATGTGCACTAAGCAAAAAGTGGAATATATGAAAGGTATCACTTTGCTATACCAAATCAGAGAATTTGCTGAAAATACATCAATGACCTTGGACTACTATCAGTGGGATGGGTAATGCCAAAATCCAAAATACAGGACAGGCTGACAGCTGAGTCAAATACAGCCTGAACCAGAACTGAAAATTCCTGCCTGTCCACACATCCAGTGTTTCGTTCCATCTAAGCAAACAAACAAGGTGACTCTGCTCAGGATATCCAACATTATGGTCTCTATTCAACATCCAGTCATCAGCCAAAGACAAATCTTCAGAAAACATACCCAAATGTTCAGAGGTCCACATATTAAATGTCAAATAAGATGCAGAGGAATTTTTTACTAGACAGTGTGTAACAACTGAGGACTCTCAAAGCCATAGCCTGACTGTATACAATTCACCACTAGGAATAAAAACTAGCAACCAATAGCAAGCCAAGGACTTATTAATTGCTATACTTCTATTATTTCCACTATACAGATGGTATTAGTACTTTAATTGTTATACTGCAAAACTTTTCTCTGGATTGTAAGAAGAACCACCCACTGAACTGCTACCATTGGACTGACAGAAGAGACATGAAATCAGTTTGCATAATCAATTAGATCCCAAAATCCATTTTTTTAGTAATTCTGTGAGATTTTGAGTGGCTTAACTTCTCCATACCTAGCATTTCCACATGAAAAAATAAAATATAAAAAAATCAAATATCTTATTGTTATTTATCCCACAATTGTGCTGTTAGTGGTTAAAATGTACGCCTCAAGATCACCAGTTAGAGAGAACCTGTTTCATTAAACAAGTCAAACAATTAGAGGAAGAAAATCAGAGTTACTTTGCACTTTCATCAATAACAAAGGAGGGGGCAGGGAAGGACAATTATAGTGGCAAGTCTGAACATTTAAGCCCGATATGAACTTTACAATTCTATTTCTAAGTACTATCAGTAAGTGGATGGGAAAGTACTGTTTCTTCTGATCAGGGTGACATGCTGTCACTTGAATTTAAAATAGAAAACAATTCTTCATATAGGAAAAATTTAAAACATCTAACATTATTTTAATACACACAAAGCAGTTAAAAGTCATTTATTTTTCCTCTCAGAGATAATCCCTACTAATTGCTCTAGTTGTGGAAATACATTTTGTGGGAAAGGATAATGAAGACTACTTGTCAAACTGCTCATGTCATTATTTCACTGCAGAATCCAAATACTATAGCTAGACCCATTCCCAGCATGCTGAGTATCAGCCTACAGAAAAGGACTCATGCATAAGCCACTCTGACCTTTCTTGCTAGTTTCCTCTGACCTTTCTGACCTCATTAGGCTGCTATAAAGAAAATAAAGGAGCTGTTGGGTACTCTTGATGGATAAGAAATAACAAGAATGTGTCTAGGACTTACTTAAGTACTAAAACGGGCCACTGAATCATAATGCTTTTCAATCAAAAGTATAATAGGGATGATGATTAAAAAATAGAAGTAGGGAGAAATGGATTCCTAAAATATTAAGTGTGAATAGTATGCTTTTTGGAAATAGTTCATCAGCATCCTTAGCCATTTATTCTGCTGCAATTTTAGATGGTTGAATTTTTAACGCCCCATTTGAGAGAGAACAGATATTAAAAAACAATGGTCCCAGCAGAGTTATTCTCATTAAGCATGAATCTAACTTAAGCACCGTGCTGGAAAAGGGCTTTGGTCTCTTCTGGTCAGATTTATTTAATGAATTCTTCAAATTCCCAAAGGAAGGAAACTCTAGAGGCAAAAATGTAAGTCTGTGAATTCCCTGTGTCACATTTCAAACACAACATCATATTATCAACAAAATCTGTATCTTCACAAACAAAAGGGTTGAAATACTATGAAAGTGCTTATTCTTTACATACACACCTTCTCCAGTGGAATTACTTGGGATTTTTAAACTGTCTCCCAGTCGTGAAATGGAAAAATCATGCATTTTTATAGCTTACATCATAAGAAATACAAGACTTACAAATTAATTTTGCTCTCTAGATACTGGGTTTTGCAATCTCCAGTAAATATTTATTTATTTATAACTAATACTGGCACCTTAGCAAAACTCTCAGAAAGGAAAGCACAGGCCACAACTGATAAGCTCCAAGTACTACAAGAGAAATTTTACAGCAGCTGTTCTCTCAGCCGCAACATGGGACACATGCCTTTTTTTTATTCTGTATTTCTAATTTCTAGGGAGAGAAGTGCTATAAGGGAATTTACAGTCACAGAAATCTTCTGAGTTCCCATATATTGTGATCTCTGATTAAAAGCTCTTGTACTTAACCACTGGAAAATATTTATGGGAAGAGAAGAATTTTTCTTCATATGCTAAACTACTACTAAAAGAAGACACTAGTAGATAGGCTGACCTCAGCTAAAGGGTTCAGGCTTGTATTATGCTATGCATTAAAATGCAGACACCGTCACATAAAATTAAATTATGTCCTTTTTGAAAGTAAGACTGTGCCATCATTTGTTCCTGAAATATCCTCTGTTCAGCTGTCCTGCAGTTTTATAGATCCTGACATGGGAAAACTGTTGCTGTTGTGATAGTGGGGATTGTCCCTTTCAGAAATTTATAGCCATTGGTAAATCTCTGCATGTCTCACATCCCTCCTGCACTGAGTGCATGAGCAGCCCCAAGCCAGCAGGAGGGAGGAGGATGCACACACTGCATTTGCGCAGGAGCTCTCATTGGGCTTTATCCCCACCAGCTAAAATGTCTTAAAGCAGCACTGGATCCAGATACTGCCACACTGCACATAGAGCTAAGTTAAATGACACAGTGGTTAAAAAACAACTTAATAGTGTTTCTAGCACAGATTTCACAGTTGCTGTATCTGGGCAGCTGTTCTAGTACAATTGGATTAGTGATTTATGCTGTCTCTTCACTCCTCCCTTTTAAGACAGTGGATTAAGATTTGAACATGTAAATTTTTCATCCTTATCACTATTCAGACTTTGTGAATGCAAAGACATTTCAAGAATTGAAGCGTTTTGGTTTGGGTTTTTTTGGGGGGGTTGTTTGTTTTGTTGTGGTGGTGGGGGTTTCCCTTTGTTATTAGCCAGATATTATGGTATGAAGACAAATGGTGGACAAGGACCTTGTGTTTGGATATTGGAAATGAAATTAAAAAAATCAAAGCAGAATTGTTACGAGCTGGCATTTCCTCTTCTTATGTATGATAGGGGCAAAACCCATTTCATCAAAATTGTCATCTTACAGGTATGCAGATATTTCTATAATCTGTCTGTCCTGTAACTAAAAGAGAAATTCAAAGATCTCACCTATCTGAGGTTAAATTATTAATTTTCCCACTTGTACTTGTTTTGGAATTTGCTTATTTCTGTGAATTAGCTACAGGAAGTTAACCTGCCATTTAAAGAGCACATCGAACAAACTTCACAGAACAAAAGGGCATAGGAGAAAAAAAAAGGTAAAAAAAAAACGCTAATTGTTCTTTTATCATATTATTTATGTTATTATCTCATGTATTAGATAGGTTACTTATGTTATTTACTAAATAAAGTCTGGAAAAGGAAACTCCTTTCAATTCATCTCTTATGTAAACCAGAAACTAAACACCAAGTACCGGAGGGAGAAGCAGGGATGGGATGGGAACTCCTATCCTTCCCCCACATCTCAAATCAGAACAGTATGACAAAAGCTTGGTTTCACACTGCAGGGTTACAATAACAGATATAGGAAGGAATCAGCAGTGGGCAGTAAACATCTTTCAGTGACTGATGCTGACTTTTTAGGTACAACTGTATCAACAAGTTTGGCAGGATCACTAACATTTAGGCATCTAAGAAATTGATTCCAAAATCTGGTGCATATTTTCATGCATACTGAAATAAATGAAGCATTTTGATCACTAAAAAAGTAATTTTTAAACAAGTCTAAGATTCTTATTAAATCCCATAGTAAGTCAAGAATCACATCCTCTCCTCTTATAACTGTTACTGTAAGAAAGAAACCTACCTGAAATGTTACACACACAGCATCATCATGTAGGTACCAAGCCTTACTTTCAAAAGTTTTTCTTCAGTAATTACTGTAGGGTTAACTTACGTTGCATGTTTATATACCATAATTCCAAATCAGTTGATTTTATTATTACATTGCAACACAAATGTAACATGCTTCTGAAGAGTTTCCCAAAATTTAGCATGTATATATGCTACCTGTCTAGAGAGGGGCAAAAATTAACATTAAGCTGTTCAGCTTGCCATAATGTAATTTACTTCCTACTTGCAGATTCCCCACAACCCTCCTCTCTTATGCAATCACTAACGGAATATTGGTCTATTACCTTTCTAAATCACATTTTTAGTTGCACCCAGCAGCGGACAAATGGTAACACTAAGGATCATTTGGGATTTTTTTCTGCAGCATTTACCAATCTAACTTAATGGAGTACCTCCTAAGTAAGCAGTGCCATTTTCTCGTTTGAGGGTTTTTTTCATAGAGTTCCACTTTACTGAATGCTAAACACACAAATAAGAGAAACATAGTTCACGTCACTTGAGTACAGCAAAAGAAAAATACTTCCATACTGAAAGGGTTCTTTCTTAAATGAATATTATGTGAAAATTCCAATGTATTCATCTTTACTTATGCACTAAAAATGAGGAAAGTTGGGCCAAGTGAGCCTTCATTAAGGTGCCTTGGGTACTCTTCACTGTAGAAACTTATTAGATCATCGAAATCAGACACAACAGAATATATGGCTTAAGCTATTAAAGAGAATCAACTACCTTCAGTAATGTGTGATAAGGATAATCCAGGTAAGGTAAAAAGAAGTAATATAAAAAGTTCATTTGAGTCAGACTATAAAGACATTCACCAAGGTAAATCAGAAAAGGAGACCAGTAACTCTGTGGACTACAGGTCTACATGGGCCTGTCCACAAGATGCTGTACATAATCTGCACACCCCTACTCTCAGACCCCCAAAAAACCAGGAAGGCTTAGTGTCTGCATTAATATCATGGCTAACCCATAAATCAAACAGACCCTTCAGAATAAGGGTTACCTACACTCATGCTTTCTGATCTTCCCTTCATCAGTACATGTAACATTTAAAAATCACAGTCTAATAACAAACAAATAAAAGGTAACAATTATACATGTTTTTCAGTATCTTTCATGAATTTACAAACAGGTTATACAGAAGAAGATGCTATAATAATTTTCTTGCTATTTATCAAGCACTTTAAATTACATTGTGACATTATTAAAATATTATACTAATTACACAGAGTTCTCTGAACACATTTACTATTTGAGATGCGTGACCAGCTCTTTGTGGCTAAATCTCTTACTTCCAGTCTTTGGAAAAAATAGATCACATCATGATGTGACAAATTACAAAAAAAGCCTTGAAAGCACCTCTTCAGATTAAATGGATTTCGTTTTCCAAAACATTAAAGAGCTGATACTTTTGCAAGCAAGTGTCAAAAGATGCAAATATGCAGCAATTACCTTATTTACAAACATGTGCAACAAGTTAGGAACATTTTACCTGTCTGCATCTAATTACACTGGAAGGTGCTGATGTATACTAACCCAAAAGCTTTTAGCATCAATTTTAAGCATTTTTAAACACAAAGTTGCAGCTGGAAATCTGATTTTTCTTTTACTAATGTTGTTCCAAAATTGCTAATCAAAATCTCTGCAGTGATGTAAAATATAACATTGTGTTTTGTATCATCAAATGGTACAAAAATTGAATTGGGCCTGTGTAATTGTATAGATATATGTATGCATGTGAATAACTGCTACTGTACTACTGACCTTGTGCTCTCAAAGAACGCCAGTTTCTCTCAGGAGATTTTTACATCTCTGAAATCATGTTTTCAGTCTGTAGACATTTCCTTAAATCTGTCCTTAAAAAAATGAAATTCATGTCTCATTACTGTTAAAATGATACCAGCAAACTTTTAGAACTTCTATCAAAGTATTGGTGATGCCATATACAAACTCACAGAATAAACAGAAAATTCAGTTTGTTTGCAATGGAACCAGGTACCATATCAGGGTGAAAAAATTCAGCAGAACATGTGAGTCACATGTATGAGTAAGCCACAGGAGTTATATTACCAAAATATTTAATTGTTGCAAACAGTTATTTACTGACTTATAAAATACTATGTATTTCAGAAGAACAGACCTGCCTTTTTAGAAAATTACATATATATGTGTGTTTATATCTATCTATCTAAAATAAATGATGATAAACCTTTAAGCACATAACCAGGATGCACATTTGGTTTCTGGTACACATGAGCTACTTCTGCTCTGACACAACAGGGAGCCTGAAAACCTTCCTGTATTTCACTGAACAGAACAAAATTCGTTAATTGCAGGACAATTAAAGATTAATCCTGCTTACCATGGTAGGTGACAGACTTGCCATCTGTTGACGTCCTTAAAGCAAGGTTGGATGTCTTTCTAAAACACATTTTAGGATATAGTTTTTGGGAGGGATGGGGGGGTAAAAGGAAAACCAAACCAAAAAACTAACATTTGATCCATACTGCAAACTTGTGGTCGTGGTATAGAGAGAAGGGACTGGTGGCACAAGCCAGCAACAGTGCTGGCTTTGCCATTACAGATGCCTGTTTGTGTCTGCCATGTTTAACCCAAGCCCCGTGCAGCCACTCGCTCACTCCCCCACCAGCGGCACTGGGGAGAGGATGGAAGGGTAAAACCAAGAAAACTTGTGGGCTGAGATACTCAAGACAGTTTAACAGGGAAAATGAACGCCATGCATGCAAGCAAAGCAAAACAAGGAATTAATGCACTGCTTCCCATGGCAGGCAGGCGTTCAGCCATCTCCAGGAGAGCAGGGCCCCATCACAGGTAACAGCGACTTGGGAAGACAAACACATCACTCCAAACATCCCCCACTTCCTCATTCTTCCCCCCAGCTTTATATATTGAGCATGATATCATATGGTCTGGAATATCCCTATGGTCAGCTGGGGTCACTATCCCACTTGTGTCTGCTCCCAATTTCCCATACATCCCCCACTTCCTTGCCAGCATGGCAGTATGGAAAGACGAAAAGGCCTTGGCTCTGCTCAGCAATAACAACATCATCTCTGTATTATCAACTCTGTGTTCAGCCCAAATCTACAATACAGGCCCATACCAGCCATGTGAAGAAAATTAACTCCACCCCAGCAAAAACCAGCACAGTGTCCCTTTCCATTCTGGCCCCAAGTACTCATGATCCTGCTTTAAAATGATGTCAGAATCTTAGCTTTGTCGGTCTTAGCTTTTAGTCCTCCAGTTTTCATACCCTGCTTCAGCCCAGGCCATGACTCTCCTGGGATACAGCTCCTACACATTGTCTTTGCTATGATCTTGAGCATCAGAGCTGCAATACTTGCTATTGTGCCATTCTCTTCTTAAGGGATACATCAGATTTTTTAGCATCAATATGATTTGGGAAAATAAGATTTTGATAGTGAATACAGGAAGTGTAAGTGATGATCAAATTCTGCATCATGAAGGCAAACTAGATCAAATCCAAAAGAAATTAGTACTTCCTGTTTTACACCATTAGTATTTCTTGCCAATACTACTGCTGCTGTTTGCATGTATCAGAGTGTAGGCAGATGGACACAGAGCACACAACTTAAGTTTTCAGAAGCAAGAGAAAAGGTAACAAAAAATGTCTTATTTTTGAGGTATGCAAACAAATGAGTTTGGAGCTAATCTAATAACATATGACTGAAGTGATGGAGCATAGCATGCCATGCAGCATAGATGAAAATGAGTGGCTGTATCAACTTCAAAGCAAAAAATGGGCTACAAGAGATGCGTGGACACAGGGGAGAAAGTGGGAAATACAGGAGAAATCGGGAGGTGGTTCCATTACCAGCTGCAGGGTGCTTATGATCCAAATGTCATGACAGACTCACAGCTACAAGAGGGTTTCAGTAATTAGCAGATGGTCCATAAACTTATGACAAACAATATATTTGGTCTCCAAAAAGTCTATATTGTAGCATTTCTCTGTCCTTAATTTGTGTGAAACTAAAGACTGCTTCACCTACAAAGCACAATAAACAATTCAAAATAGAACAGTGTATTTATATAAAGACCATCAAACTCACCCAAATTAAAAAAAAAAAAAAAAAAGTAAATCCTTTCTCCATTTTGTTTTAACAAAATTTTCTGAAAATCCAAGCCTGGCTCATTTGCAAGCCAAAGTTCTAGACATACCACAACATTTAATGATGTTCCTAGGCACATGCTCTGACCCAATTCCTACCATTCTGTGTTAATCTCACAGTAAGAAATGTGTATTTAAAATGCGAACTTAAGCTTTACCTGAAATGTCACACTTTGCCCTCTCTCCTGGCTGCTCTTTTGTCTGTCTGCAGAATATTCTCATTTTTTGAGAAAATTCTCACATCCTTAAAGAAAGATGAATTTACTAAAGCAAAAAACCATTTTTGATGCTTACTTGATGTCCAATAGTTTGAGTTGCTTTATTCATACAGTACCTGCTGACTTGTAATGTTAGTGAAATAGGTAAATTCACAGGAATGAGCCTTGCCACTGCAAGTTGTTACAGACCACACCCTGGTAGCTATACAAATACAATAATAATGCACACTGTAAATAATTACATTGTGTTACCTTCTTGCTAAGAACATACAATTCGACATGACAGCAAAGGTAAAAATTTTAAATAGCAGTGTAACAATGAAATGGTATCTGCTCCAAGATTTTTTCTGTCCATTCCACAATAATCACTCAAAACCAAGAATACTACTTAAGTAAAACCATGTGTAAAAGACAAAAAGCAGTAGCAGAAATCAATGGGAGTGCTTCATTTAAAAAAAAAAAAAAAAAAAGAAACTTGATCACTTTTTGGTAAAATGTAGGTCACCTATGGTTTCCATAGTAACCACTGCTGAACTATTGCTCTGCAGATGACCACTGCCTATGGTTGCTTTTCTAGCAGGTGATGTACAAGTACAGTCATACCTCATTAAAAATAAGAAAGGCTAAAGAAGTGCTTGGAGTTGCCATTAGTTTACTTCCAAACACAACTCCTGCTTAAACATTTTCAAAAGTTTTTACTCATCTCCTCATCTAGATAAAATACTCAGCTAACCAGTTGAAAACACACAAAACCTAGTTTTCAGTTCTAAAAAAAATCTCCTGTTTGTCTGTATCTCAGGCCTAAAGTCTCCAAAATGGAGACAAATAACTTTACAAGAAGTTGTAAACACAAAATATTTATGCAAAGCAACTCACTAAACATCAGTAACACAGAAGTCAACAAGCACTGCCATTAGGTTAAGCTTTGATAAGCACACAGCAAGTTCTGTGACAGTATATTGACTACATTCACTGCAAGTGGGAGTTAATGGGTTGGCATATTAATATTTTGCAGACAAGCACACAGTGAAAACTAGTCATGTAACAAGGCTAGAGCCACGGATAATAACAGTTACAGCATCACTTGGGATGAAGTCATATAGTCTTCAGTCAGCTTGATAGTGAAACTTCTCATCTCTATTACTCTGGGGCATATATAATTGATGATGAATTCATTAAAACACACAATACTCCACGTGACAAAAAGAGCAAACTGGTTTTGATAGTGAACTGGGAAATGACAGGACAAGCCAGTGCCATTGATAACAGCTAACTGGTTTTCCCCTTCAGAACAATCATATCACTATTATGGGAGTTCAGACTAAATAAGCTCCTTTTTTTTTTTCCAGGTATTATAAAAACTCTGAAATATAAGTTTTGAGGTCTGGAAGCTACCCACACGCCTTAATGCTATTAATGCTACAAATACATTGCAGTAGGGTAGCATCAGTATTCACATACACAGAACACCAAAAATGCCACATATTCAGTGAACAGAAGAATAATGATCAAATGGTTGAATACCATCAATGAAGAATCACGTCCCCTCACCTGCTTTGAAAGTTCAAAACAGACAGATGAACAGGTACATGAACACAAGGCACTTCAGTAAGACTGCTGGGAAGACAAACAGACAAGCCATCATTGAATGGCGACAGCTTGAGAAAGTTGTCTAATTTCTATCAGAGCTTTAGAATCAAACAATCAATGCCACTGTTTTTAATACATTGAATTGGGAAATTCCAAAGAAACAACAGTTCGTATATATTCTCCTAACTGCAACTGCTGAAAACATCACTACAGTATTTTGTGGAGGGGAGGGGATTGATACTCTATTTCTTTATATTCCTGTAAGGATCAGGATCTCCAATACACCATCACGCTCAGTGCACACCAGCAGACTGCCACGAGCACCAGGACATCTCAAAGACCAAGACTAGAATACATGTGGGAGATGAGTCAGGGTTACAGAGGAAGAAGAAAGTAAGAAGTCAATATAGCCTCTAGCAAGCAGAATACTTTTATTTTTCTCTAATGTTTCAGTCAAAGTTCTCAAATTTTTTGCTCACAGGTCACTAATTCTCATGGATTTAGTCTTCTCTACAGTCCTCATTTACTGTATATTGTTGCTGCCTTATAAGACTTTAAACTATTGGAGGAAGCCTGTGTTTTCTGTATGCAGGTCCAGCCTTTCATCTTAAGCAGGTCCAGGTCTATGCCCAGTAGGGCCAAAGAACACTAGTACAATACAATCACTGAAGGCTAATAAGACTGAAAGTAGAGATAAGAAATACAGTTGCATCTTTCTTGTAAGCATTAGAGCAGCGTTTCATCAAGAAGCACCAAGAAAAGATACAACTCCTAAGTACATCTGCTTGTTAACTCTGCTTTGCAAGCACAACTGCTAGTCTATTAAAACAAAAAAAACCCAAACCATAAACAAACCACAAAAAGAACAACCAAACAAATCCCATGCAAGGCTGTTCCCAGCTTACTGCTAGAGACTGAAGATCTCTTACAGCATGTTAATAAAAACAACAGCTGTATCAACTGACGGAGAAAAATCCTTTGAGCAGGAACAAGCCACTGGATTGAAAGAACTTCTAAAAGAAGATCTACTACCAGCAGAAACTGTGCCCTTATGTTGCTGTCGTTCTGGTGTTAAGTCCCCTCTGTCATGCCTATTGCTAAATCAGCTGCTTGTGTGAGCAAAGAACAACAGAGCAACGTTCAGCAAGAAGAAAACACAACCCAATGGCTCATGTATGGAGGGTGGTACAGACTGACATTAAAGTTTACAGTAATGCATCATCACAGAGTGGTTTAGTTTGAAAGGTACCTTAAAGTTCACTTAGTTTCAACCTCCCCACCATGGGCAGGGATGCCACCCATGAGGATCAGGCTCCTCAGGGTCACATTTAACCTGGTCAGTAGGACAACATGCTTTGTTAAAAGCACTGAATGTAATTTGGCTTTAAATTTCAAAACATCTTAAAAGCCAGCTTTACACAGACTGGAAGGAAAAGTTGTAAACTAGTATAAAATGCAGAATGCATACTAAACATGGCACTAGCTAAGGAGCGGATTTGCCATAATCTTTCTGAAGCTTCATTTGCTTTGGAAGAGCACATTAAAAAAATTCAAAGAAATCTGCTGAAGGGCCATTGGGACTCTTACTAGGGATAAAAGCCAGTGCTAGGACAGAGCAGAGAAAGCAAGCATGAAATATTTTTTCAGACAAAAATGAAGGTATTCAAAGTCATAAACTGGTAACAGAAAAATCCATTTTTCCCTTCTTCTTGATTTGATTCACCAATTATTTCCCTAGAGAAGCTAGTATAATGGTATCAGGCTACCCACAGCTTTCACTGGTATCCAAATGTTGTCATAATGCTTCTTCTTATCTGAAGAATAGGACAGTGACTTTTAGTACCCAAGACATCCTAAGGTTTTTCACCCTTAGAAACACATTTTAAAAATCTCATCTTATTTGCTAAAGACCATGAAGGAAGTCTTCACTAAAATTAAGCTCATCTACATCCCAACCTTATGGTTTCTCCAGAGAAGGAGGTTAGCTGTGGTTAGTTCAAATTCAAGCTAAAAGAAGAACTTCTGAAAGAATTTTCAAGACTGTGGGCTTAGGTATGTTCCTCTTTGTCAAGAAAGCAGTGGTCATCGTGATTTTGCATTTTTAAAATTGCATGCACACGTCTCTGGTGAAAGAAAAAATAAACTTCACATTCTATGTATGAGTCTATACATTTGCCCATAAAGTTATTTAAATTACTTTGCATGTTCCATGAACTAGAGATCCCAGATTTGCCTGCAGAAGGTGGTTCCAGACCTGCTGACAGTACACACTCCTGAATATGGACCAGAATTTATTCATATGTTCTCAGTGCAAGGTGCTTTCTCTAACTGATAAACACTGAACAGATCCGGAAGTGCTACAGAATCTCAATCAACATTTCCCAGTAATTTTCTAATTTGTTTTTGAAATATGTTCCATACACATCAATGTAGTGAGAGAGGATGACTCACTTTGACTGAGAATTTGCAAACTCCTGGAGCATTAAATTCTTTTGATCTTGATAAACTGTCTCATTCTCATTCTGTTCATTAGCCCCCCCTCTTTTCCCAGTTTTGAGCCAGCCAATCTGTAGCCCTTCCTGCAAGCTGACATATTTACTAAGTAAAATCTGTTACCACTGCTTTCTTGCTCCTAATGAAAAACACCCTGTTGCTTGTCAAGCTCATCTTAGGGAACCTCCTTCTCTCTTTTCCTTCATACATGACATAGTCAACAAGCTGTCTTCCCACCCTGATCAGCTCTTCATTAGCTCCTCTCTGTATTTCCCCAGTAACCACAAACTGCTGACCTGTGTATTCTGTTCTTTTTTTTTTTTGACTCCCACCTAATGAAATGTCATCAAGTACCATTTTGCTGATGACTTGCAGAAACTGCCAAAGAGTCTCTGAAAACAATCCAGTGGTGTTGCTTTGAACCATGTCTTGATAAGTACATTTCTTAAGGATTAACCTGGAAATGCAAGTATCTACATGACTTGAGAAATAAGAACATCTTAAATTGTAAGTATAAATTATCATTAATTTTACAGAGACTTATTTGGCAACTGTAATAGGGCTATTTTCTCATCTATCTCAAAAATTAGTGTATGTGGAGTCTGCCACAAACAGGTATCCACATTTAGACAGCAATTCAACTTCAATACTGATTAGTGAAAAGCATCTTGATATTTTCACTCTACTCCTTTGATGGAAAAATACTGTACAGCCCAAAAAAATCCTTTAGTACTTGATTCTTTACCAATCAAAATCACGGTTGTCATAGAAACTGTAAAAACTGAAGTCAGTCATGACATAACAACAGGGTAAAGGAAAATGTCTGCAGGCTCGGGGTTTTGTATTGGAGATGTTTCTGTGAATTTAACTAGGGAGCCAAGCAGTTTCCCAAACCCAACAAAGAATATTATAACAACATGTATTATTATTGTTTTTAATGATCTGTTCAGAGTCTGAAAAGTAACAGTATTTATCACTCCTGCTCTACACACTGGCTCCATTAACAGCAAACAGACTCCTCCCAAAACATTCAGTGCTATAAAAGATCTGAATTTCTCTGACCACACATCTCAGATACCCTGGAGGAACTTTTGGTCAGTGTTCTTAGCATTCCCGAGATCCCATTTTTGGCATTTTAAATTGATGCAAACCATTTTAAAAATCTATATTGCCATTAGTTTCTGCCTCTTGCATATGCTGTTTAGTAAAGGACTTCTAATCTGCAGGCTTCTGCCCCAACCCAAGGTGATTCACTTTCATTCCAAACATTATTTCAGGTTTTTTCCCCCATAACATGAAACTCTGTAAAATAAAACTCTACTCCTGACTAGCAAAGTCTACAAGAGCCTTTCCATCTCCCAGAGCTAATTCATAGACCAACTCCACACAACAGAGTTCTTCTGCCTTTTACTGGAACCACTTGACACTTCAGAATTACTAACTGACAGGGCTGCCTTACTGCAACCACTTGCCCTTTAAGCAGAGACCATCCTGCTGAAAAGAAAATAATCATAATACACAGAAATACTGTAGGGTGGCCTCACTGCAAGTGAGCAAACTGAGTAGTTTAACCACTAATAACACAAAAGGCAGCAATGTGAATGCAGAAGTACTCAGATCTTTAAAAAATAATAATCTCAGAGCCTTGAATTAAGTTTTGTGATGAAATTTAAGAGACTTTTTGTTTCAGACATATTTTTCCCTTTAATTTATTCTTTCAAAACAACTAGGTACACATATGTTGAATAGAGAGCAAATAGGTACGGGCATTCTCTATGCTTTCCTAGAATTATCTTAAACTCTGTTTTATCATGATTGCATCTAGCCATTTCCAGACCTGTTAAACTGGTCACTGACACCCACACCACACCCCCGCTCCCACCCTCCTTAAGAATTAATGTAATGGCAGGGGTGAGCATAGTTAGTGTGTAACACGCTGCAGCAGTCTACAAAAGTTTAACTGGCATACATAGAGAAACTTGCCAGTTGCACCTAAGGTAAAGTTTGAGCCAATGAAATTCACCTGTTCACCAATCCTGAGTTTAGAAAAAAAAGTTCTGATTTAAAACAAAGTGAAATCCTGATTCCAGAAAATAATTAGCAAATAACCCATGAGTAAAATAGTAAACTTTTTTAAGGAACAAAGGAAAAAATACAAATCAAATTTCCTTTAAAATATGGCATGATATTTGTTTGGCATTATATAGTGCAGGCTTCTTACTAGAAAAGTGCCTGATTCACACAAATCCCTAAACCTCAGGGGGAGAGACAGATATATTTCTCCAGTTACCATGATTGGGACCCTAGTCAACAACATGTATAAACCCCTGTAGCTTCTCACTCTTCAGTTCTATGGCATTCTGTCAGAGTTTACATTTAAAATATCACTCGACACTTCTGATTGCCATTACATTTACTGCACTTGTACATATACATGTGCAGAAACACGTGTATATATATATAATTTTACAAAGCTTATATACATATATAGTTACACTTTTTTTCACACTATAAATATATGCACACGTGTTCACATGCAGCAGACCTGTATCTTTAATTCTGAAAAAGGCATATACATTTCCAGGGATGCCACTGAGGAAATGAAAAGCAATATAAGGGTACTGTAATCATTTAACTGATTTGGATATGCACATTTATTTTTGAATAAAACATGCTACCACAGGAAAATAAATATAAATATTAATGCATAATATTGAGTATTAATTATTAACAGCAGCCTTAATCTACATTCAGCTTCTAAAATACTGTTATAACATTCCACTATCACAGAGAATTACTGTGGACTGACAGGGTTTACTGGAGCTCATGGCACAATAAAGAATATTTTAGATTGCTGTTCTGTCTCCGCAGTCCCTTGGAGAAGCAATGAATCTGTGTATTGATAAATAAGAGTCGGAATAATTTATATGAATCTTTTTAGATTTTTCTGAACAGCAGAACGGCTTTGGGCACACAGTAGGAGACCAGACTTCATGGAACATCATGTGTAGAGAATAAACACATTACTGCATAAAGTGGGCTGAGAAGGTAAGAATTTTACACTGATCTCAGATGAGGCTAGAGCAAACATGCCTTACATACTCTAAAAGCCTGCTGTTTTGTGTGTAACATGCTAGTGAGGATAGAGTTCTTTGCAACAGCAAGTGTTTTCTTGTTTTGCTCCACATTCAAATGTTATGCAATGCAATATTGCAACCTCCTTACACGAAAAAAAAAATCTTTATTTGGAAATATTCTTACTGATTTCCATTTTACATCTAGAGATCTTGCACTGTTAGTAAATTTGGCATTTGGATTCTGCAGAAGCTGATGACTAATAGAAAATAACCACAACAGAGGACAGGAATGAAAACCACTCCTATCAGAATCTGATTGTAAAGAAATGCGTTCTAATACAAAATGTGCTATTCCAGATCCTCCAAAAAAATCTTTAAGTAGTAATCTTTTGCAGCAATCACTCCAATAAATCCATTCTTCCCAGAAAAATATAAACCTCTACTTCCAAAAACCAACAGATTACAGTAAAATTTTGAAAACCAAACATAAGAATTGCTAAATTTTCTTTGAGGTAACAAACAGGAAAATATCCAGAAGTTTCTCAGCTAATTTAAATGAAGTATTGCATTTTCTTGGGCTGTAAGGTCTGATTCTTCACCACCTTCTATAAACACCATTGTAAAAAGTAGATGTGGCTTCTATTTTGACACCACTAAATTGTACAAGATTCAACTATGGAGAGCCAAGTTCCTTAAATTCAATCTTTGTTGTTTATTTCTGCTTTACGAAAAACAATTGAACTGGTTTATTTACTTTGTGATTTATAAAGTCTGCTGCTGCAGCAGTCAGGAATGTTTAGGTTGTTTCTTCCCCACAACAATATTATAAAATAGTTACCTAGACAGTTATATTAGAAAAGTACTGTCATTGCCCACAGAAACATGACCAAATGGGTTGTGACTATCTCAAGAATGAAACAATGAAAATAAACAAATAAATAAGAAGCCCAAACTAACCAAAACTCAAAACCCTAAAAATGGAAAACAAATTAAAGCTAAGCAAAATAAATGTATCTGCATCATGCCCTGAAACCTATTCAGTAGACAAAAGCACTGTCAGACTGTGAAACAGAAGAAATTTCAGGCTGAAAATTCTATCACGAAATGTGGAGAGTTCAAGTTCCAAGAGCCACCACCAAGAGCCTCAAGCACCATTAAAGCAAGGTAATGAGTTGGGAGGGGGGGAGCTGGACATCTCATATCTACCTGTGTCTCAAATCATCCCAGTCTTCGTTCTTCCCACTAGCACTCTACATTCAGCAAGAAGCCTACAGTAAACCTGGGCTTTTCAAACCCAGTAAGTACTGGGCTGCCATCTGTATTCACAGAGGTGAGGCAACAGAGCTGAACGTATCACATTAGAAAACAGAATGTACATAGACATTTTGCAGTGGAAAGGGGAAAAGAGATCTCAGAGATAGTAAATTGATAAAGCAAAACACAGTTCCCTACAGACTTATCAGACCAGGCCCAAAAGCAGCCTAGTTGAAGATTCACAGCACTGTACAAACTGCTTCTGGTACCAGCCTCAGCTTACCAGTGAACGTGGCTCTGGAACAAGAACAAGCAGTGCTACTTCAGCTTTCTGAACCTCTGATGCACGTAAGATATAAACTCACAAAATTACTCAGGTTGGAAAGGACTTCAGCAGGTCTCTAGTCCAACCTCCTCCTCAAGGATGGCTGAGATATCAGACAAGGCTGCTCACAAGTGTAGCCAGCCAAGTCTTAAGAATCTGTAAGGAGAGAGACTACACTGCCTCTCTGGGCAACCTTTTCCAATCCCTGGCTATCCTCAAGGAGAAAAGTTTCTCCTTATATCCAGCCAGAATACATCTATTTCAATCTACATTGATCCCTCACTCTCCCATCACTGACCACTAGGAAGAGCTGCACACATTCTGCATGAGCTCCTTGAAGGTACTGCACTGGGTCCACCCAGAGCCTTCCCTTTGCCGGGCTGAACACTGTCAGGTTCCTCAATCTCTTCTCATATAGGGAACAATCCAGCCCCCTCATGACCTCGGTGACCCTCTGCTGCACTTGCTCCATTTTATCAAAATCTTGAACTGGGGGACCAAACCTGGGCACAGTTCTCTAGGTCAGTTCCCAGCCTGGATCACTGCAGGGGTTCTTCCTTCCCAGGTACACAGCTGCATTTCCCTTTGCTGAATTTTGCATGTCTCCTGTGAGCCTGTTCCTCCAGTCTGCCCAGGTCCCTCTGAATGGGAGTTTTTCTCCTAAGGGCACCAACCATTCCCCTCAATGTGGTTCTCTGCCAGTGATGTAAGTCACTGTTACCTCCTTCAGGTGATCAGTAAAGATATTAAAGCACAACAGGTTTCAGAACAGACTTCTGTGGTGCCCTTGAAGTAAAATACAATCCCTTCACCACCACCCTCAGCTAAACATCCAGGTCTTCAGAGTACTTTTGAAAAGTCTGCTCTAAGAAACAGTGGTGCAGAAGTATCTCTTACTCAGAGAAGTCTTTTTCCTTTTGGGATAAGGAGCTACACTAATTCTGTTGCCAACTGTAATTCGCAAATAGCTCTGGCCTAGCTTTATTAGGCAGACAATACATAAAATTCTAAAAAATGGAGACACTTTTCTTGCTGCGACATATGAACTGTCAAATAAAGTCCAAATCACTTACTGCTACTCATTTACACACTACTTAGGGCAGATATGAGGTTTTATATAGTCCACAATTTATGCCAGTTTAGTAACTGGTAACCTCAACCTGAGAATTGAGAAGAAGAATATACTGTAAATTAACTATTCATGTTTAGCTGGTTGAGTGGGAACAGAAAAAGGATTTCCATCCTTCAAGTGTCTCATGGAGACATCAGATATGAATCTAAAACCCTCTAAGGGAGGATTACAAGTTTCTTTCTCTGTTTACTCCTGTAATGAGTGAAAGAAAGACTGAAAGCTATATGGTTGCATTGGCTCAGGGGGCAGGATGACTGATCAGATTGTGTCATAGATTATGTACTCTACTTTCAACTCTGAACACACAGCACTAAGCAGAAGCACTGGCCTTCAAAGGTAGTTACTGCTGGTATTAGCTCTTCCCCCAAATCATCACCCAAAATGGAAGACATATTCATATATACTTAAAACATTTCATACTAACTAGATATGAACGATAAAGCATAAAAGTGGAGTTTCCTCTGAAACTCACTGTGGCATAAAAATTTTCACAGAAACAATTTCCAGATGAAATAGTTCTTTCTCAAAAATAAGTACTTCCTCACGATGTCAGCATTTAAATGTAATAAAACAGAAAAACACTTCAAAATAAAAGCAGATAGCCTTCACTGTATTTCTTATCAGTAAAATGAATCTTTCTTAACTTGTATAAAAAGCAGTATCACACACCTGACACACCACTTTAGTACTTACGAGTAAAATGATTAGAAGTGGATGGATGGACATTACTTCCACTGTCAGCACTTTCACTGCTAGACATGTCATCATCTGATTCCCACACACAGGAACAGGGTGAGGTGCCACCAACTTCTTCAAACTTCCTCTTTAAAATTCCACTCATCGCTGCAATGCTCTCAACATACACCTGTAATAGGAACAGAGGCAATGAGGCACTAACACTCCTGTCTACTGTGCACATCTTCCAATTCATTCACCCTGGAAGAGTTCACAGATCAATCAGATGCTAGTACCTGTAGCTAAATGACTCCTTACCAAGAGTTTTAAACAACTTTTCCAAGAAGGAGTAAAAAAAAAAATTATCAGTATATTTATCATCCATAACGTAAATGCTACCTTTATTCTGCCAGTGCAGACAATTCTGTAACCAATCTCATGAGTAAAAGTATACATATTTCAGTCATGCAACAATTTTGAGCCAAGCATAAAGTATACATACTCCAATATAATTCACCAAAAATGTTCCTTTATACAACACTTAGAAACTTACTTGGCACCAAGAAACATTACATGACAAAAATCAGTGTTCACTAATTAATATAGTTCAGAAAAAACACAGTTCTGGCTCATTTTGTCATTTTAATTTATGCAGGAGTTTCTTGCATAGCCTTTTTGAAATTCAGATATGAGTACTGACATACATGTAGACTATTTCCATTCAAACAAGTATCAAGGGACTGAATCTATCCTTATGGACTTGACTTCCTAATAACATTGCCCAACAAAGCCCAAGTCATGTTGAATATTCCTTATTGTTTTTCTTTCATATATAACAGCTGATCTTCATATACACATTTATGAAATATCAAGCAGAAAAATATAAAAATATTTTAAAGCAACTCCTAGATAATTTAAATACATCTGATGAGCTGAAACATTTTTTTCTCTATCTTTAATTAAAAAATATCTTGATAGTTTACTGTCACCATCACTACTGATTACATCCTACTGAAGACTGAAAATTAATTCTAAGATCTTAAGTTAAAAGTTACAGATAATATCTACTCTCTGCAGTAATCAGTGAAATGCTGTTGTAAATAGCTGGGGAAAAAAGGCTGCTTTTAAGCATATAGTACCAGAAGTTGTTATGCTTCTGAATGCCACTTGCCTTCATCTTGTTAAGCTGCCAATTCATTTGAGTTTATAACAAAGTTATTTCCTCCAGTAAGCTTCACTCTACCTTTATGGATGTGTCTAAATTAGAGAAAAGATTTCAGTATAGACGTGGAATCCTGACATAATGCTAAGAACAGATGCTGCATAAACATGACTTTCAGCTCCCAACTTGTTCATATGCAGAGCACAGTAAAAATTAAATAACGAATATATTAGGGTTTAATACTCTCAGTAAGACAGCTTTGAATGCATATGCTCACCATGATGTTCTCAGCTTGTTTTACTATTTAGAAAAAAAATGTTTTCCTGAAAGGGATTTCTTCAGGCTAAATATATGACTCAAACAGAATATGCTTAGATCTCAACCTCTGCCCTTTTGTCCAAAAATGAATTACTATAAACTGCAAAGAAAGGATTGTATTTCTATTCTGAGGACATGGAAAGGAGAATTTAGCATCACTTTGTAATAACCTTTGCAAAAAATGTAAGAATACATGACACTTTTATGAAACGACCTTTAATAAAAATACATTTACAGACAGAAAAAAAAAAAGAACTAAATACACATACACTGAAACCCCACAATTATAAAGAGGGGGAAGAAACCCCTTACCTCCTTCCCGAAAAACAGATTTAGGAACAACTCCTCTGAATTGTCCCCCATGCCCTCACTATATCTCTTGCCAACTACCTTTTCCATTGCCTCCTGCAGTGCTTACAGCACTGAAATTGTGAAATCACCATTATTTCCATGGCAACAGCCTGCAATATCAAATCCACAGGATTATAGCTTGACTGCAGAAGAGGGTAAAGAAGCAGCTGGAGTGTGAGAAAGAAAATGCTTACACTCAAACATCTCAGTGAAGAGAGTGAGAAACGGGCTGACAAAGAGTTTATCGTACAAGTAAGACCTAAATCAAATCCATGTCTGTGCCCATTGAAATTGTGGCTACAGGAGTTGTGGAGTTCCACGTCCGAAGAACCTCAGTCTTAAGTGTACTGCAAGGCAAACCTAATAGCTACAATCATCACTAGACTGTCAGAGAGCAAGATCTGATTTCATAGCCTGAGATGATTTCCAGACAAAAGCCCTTTTGTCAGACACTGTCTTTCACCACGATACCACACAGTGACTGGATGATTAATGTGCATCTTGCACATCAGTAAAGCCGTTGCAGACAGAGAGTCTCAACAGCCAGAACTGTTCACAACAAGTGGTAGAAACAAATATTTTTCACAACAAAGGGTTTTAAATTTGCTTGCTTTTGGTACAGCCTACATTTGCAACAAGTGCCACAACCTGGTAGCAGCAAAGCAAGCCATTTCATTAAGACTTATAGAACAAACCATAACAAATTATTCCCAGGATCCTTGGAAATGGCATATAGGTTAGCCCTACACCCAGCCAGCTGATTTAGATAAGCCAGGAGGTACAGGAATACTGCAGAACGTATCACCACAACACAAAGAAGGCATAACTATCCATTATATATACTGTGACTGTTGACTGATTTTTGTTCTGAAACTCTTCTAGGAAGATTATTGAGAACGTTGTTTGACAAAGTAGTTGCGATACAAATTTAAGTGTTGCCACTTGCCCAAGATCTGTTGATTCTAATCTTTCTGCTATCAAGTCTCCCCAGGAAAATGTTACATGGGGAAAAGGAGACACTTCCATTATTTAAGAGCTTGGCTATCACACAGATAGATTAAAGAGTATCTAAAGCTGTTTGTATATGCTATGTACCAGTGGGAGATCCCTTCAGAATAACATCTGTATAAACAGATGCTTCTCCATAAGCCAATATTCTTCAGAAAGAGGCACATCTGCACAGTAGCACACATGGCATGTTATGTCTGATTGTCTTGTTTACGCAGGCATCCTGCAGTACCTGGGAGACCCAGTTCTCCAGGAACTAGGACATACTAAGCATGGGACACACAACCCAATGCTGTTTGTGAAAGTGTTATTTTGCTCTCTGCTCATTATGCGATATATCCCAGTGGAAGGCAGGGATATATGCCAGAGACCAACAGGAATAAGCAACAGTCAAACTTCTACCAGCAACGAGGCCACAAAGTTAGTGATATCACAAAAGGTTCCCTAAGTCCACAATCAGGAAACCAGGACAGGGAACTCAACTGAATTGGTCTTTGTCCTGCACCATAATTACATCTGAATAGGTAATTTCAGATTTTGGGCAATCAAACTGAAGAAACTGCAGTCACAAAGAAATCTGAATCCAACCTGATCTCAACAGAAGATCCTCCAGGTTTAGGGGATAAGGCACCAAACACGTACACAAGTCAACTTTTCAATATGTGAATGGAAAGCAAAACTATACATAAACCCCGTATCTGATAAGGGGAATCATACAGGTCATTAAGTACACAGCAGTACAATTCTGCTAACACAAATCACTTAGGGCATATGAAAAAGTACCACCATACAGGAAAACTCAAACACAGAAGTACTCTGGCAATATGTGTATTCTGAAAAAATATGAGCAAATGTACATAGGTATAGAATCCAGTACACAAAAGTCCACAACTGACTACAGGAACCAAACAACATGACTAAGAAAAACAAATGCAGAGTTGTGAAACAATATTCTTGGACTTCCACTAAGACATCTGTGAGGTTCAGCCTTCAGAGGCAAACACTGAAAACCAACCACCAGCTATAGTTAAGAGATCTGCTATATGAAACTTATCTATTTTGTTAAAAAAGAGCAAAAGTTGCTTTTAAAAGTTAAATTAGAAACAGACCTTTCCGGATGATTACTAAATAGCTGTCTAGTAGCTATGATTCATTTGGAGCAGCATCCTGCTGATTCATACAACTGAGTAACAAGCAGGCACTGGAAGCTTTCCTGTTTGCTGATACATCCTTCACACAAAAAATCCTTGTAGAGAGAAGTGATACATCATCCTCTGCCATCCCTCACTGTGCTCATGTGCCATTAATCCACAGCAAAGCAAAACAAAGTTGAAAAGGAGGGAGCCGTGTATTAAAAATACATTTGCTCACTAATGCACAATGCTGTGAGCTCTAGGTCAAACACCAATTGCCTGACACACTTAAGGATTCTTCAAGAAAATGGCAGCCTGACACAGCAGAAGCATATGATGGATGTGGGCTCCAAGAAGGATACATCTTTCTTAAACATCCCACCCATCCATTTTTTCCTCCCTTCTTTACTAGTTTTCCTCCAGCCTGAAGAAACTACTCCTACAAAGAGATCATTTCTCTAGTTCTCTAGCTGTAGGTATGCTTACTGCAGGTCCTCAAAGCTCCATGGCAACAGGCTTTGCCTTGCTATAATGCCAGATAATTGGCAGGCACCATATATTTAAAAAGTTCAGAGGCAACGTGTTATTACTAGAAGACAAAAATCTCATGTAACTGTGGGGGATATATTTAAAACAGTCATAATACTACCTGGAACCTACAAAGTAAAATAATGTAAAAGCCTGCCTGGTTTGATTTTTTTTCTGGCACCTGAAAAGGCTAGAAATTTTAGAAAATCTTCATAACAATCTCATTGCAGCAGGCATCTCCAAATCCCAGTAAAAATCCCCAAAAGAGTGATGTTGGAATTACTGAGGGAGTGAAGGGGAGGGACAGCAGTGCATTCATATACCAGTGCTCCCAAGAGGAAATTCTTATGGCATTGTGACAACATACACTGCCAAACTTGTTCTACAAAACCTAACTTTAAGTTGCCATATCCTCAGTGTCTCACTGACACACATATGGACAGAAAAAAAGTAAACCAAAACATAATCCACAAAGAAAAAAAGGCACCAGGACCACATTAGATAAGCACTGTAAGGAGAGGTCAAAGCATGTCTCCTAACCTGCACTTCAGTTATTGCTTTGAAATGTGCTGAAGGATACTACTATAACAGACAAAAAGCTGCAATATGAAAATAGGGAATTGACAAAGTCTTTGTGCAGTGGTGTCATGGTTTAACACCAGCCAGCAAATAAATACTATGCTGTTGGTCCCTCCCCACCCTGCAGTGGGAGGGAGAATTAGAAATAAAAGAGGTAAACCTCATGGGTTGTGGGAGGGAGAATTAGAAATAAAAGAGGTAAACCTCATGGGTTGAGATAAGAACCATTTAATAATTGAAACAAAATTTAATAATAATAATAACAACAATTGCAATTATTTGGAGAGGGAGAGAGCAACAGATCCCAAGACAGACAAGTGATGCACAATACATTTGCTCACCACTCTCTGACTGATGCCCAGTCTGTCCCCAAGCAGTGACTGGCCTCCTTCCAGATAAGTCCCCCAGTTTATATGCTGGACATGACGATCTGTCCTATGGAATATCCCTTTGGCCAGTTCAGATCAGCCAACCTGGCCATGCTCACCACAGCTCCTCCTGCAGCTCCTCACTGACAGAGCAGAAGACACTAAAAAGTCCTTGACTTAGGGTAAGCACCACTTAGCAACAACTGTTGATAACAGTGTGTTATCAACATCATTGTCACACTGAATCCAAAAAGCACTAAAGCAAACTCTTTCCCAGACAAAGTCAGGACAAGTCACAAAGACAAATCCAAAGATATTTTCATTCTTGCCAAAATCTTCAAATAAATGGTTTGCAATATTCAGCACTACAGTATACAGCTCGTACAACATCACTTGGGAAATTGAACAAGCATGGAATATACCTATGAAGGCATAAACATCAAGCATGTACCATATGCAGTAAGCATAACAAAACAGATATGAAATAATAAAATAGGACCCTGTTGCAAATTACATATCCTCATGAGTTAGAGAAAAGCCTCACTATAGGAATCAGTTATTGACTAAAGCTCAGGAAAAATCAAGAGGAAAAAAAGCCCAAGAATATACTGGCACTTGGGGTTGGGAAGGCATGACGAGGGGAAGAAATCTAATCACTTGTTTCTTTGATTCATTTATGAAAACTTATTTTAATTCCTTCTTGAGACCTGATCACATTTCATGATAAAATCTACCTGCATAAAAAGTTTTTATCTGAAAATAGAAACCAAAATAAACATAAAAGACAAGCATTAAATAAATACCTGTCCTATGAGTCACACTGCATTTTGCTTTGTCTCAAACGTATCATCTGAAAATACAGAAAAATTTAAAGTCTGTAGCAGCAACACAGATTCTCTTCTGAACATAAAACACTTCTATGCAAATGACTTCAAACTGAACAGGAGGATGCAGAAAACAGATGTTACACATAAAACATTACTGCAAAGTACTCATCACAAACAACTCCCACCCACTGGCCAGTCAGCATGTACTATAACATGCTAGGGAGACTTGGCAAATAATTTCACAGTCAAATCATGAATATTGATGCTCACAAGCAGAGATGTTTGGGTTATTTGTTGTGATTAATACTGTTTTTGAATTTAGGTCTTTTTCTTAGCTTGTAAACAAAGCTTCATTTTTCTAAAGACATTTTTTCTACCTATGAATAAATGTCAGCAGCAGAGATGGTTGTAAACTAATCAATGTGCTTGCTTGGTTCCACATATTGCACTGAATTATTGTTCTTTGTAACTGACAGTTTTAAATTGGGGAGGGAAGAAGGTAATCAAACCCAAAAGCAACTACAGTGACATCATCACTCACACAAACAATATTACTTGCTTCTAAAAATGACTATTCAGGTAACGAGAACTGCATTAATGCAGACAAAAAACCCCATTTGCATGTATGCTTACAAACAGTGAACAACAGAGGTACATGAACATGAATCAAACAGCTGTTCAGAATTCAAACTAACATTTGCAATACATGTTTTGCTGTATTTGGCAGCTCTAATCACAAGCACCGGTAGCCAGAGGTAGGCTTGGGTAGTTTCAGTACTACAATCTGCGAAACTTAAAAACATACAGCAAGCCAATCCCACTTAAGAGACTATACTGTATAGGCACAGGGAATACCATTAGTATAATCTTACTCATATATTTGTGCTTACAGCAGTGGTAAAGCTATACAAACATAAAACAGAAAAAGTCTTGCTCTCTCTGATTGCTTCAGTTTAAGTCCACAGCACCAAGTAAATCCTGCAGGATAAGACTGCACAATTCAACGTGGGGAATCTCTTCTGGCATTGCAAGCCAAATTCTGCCAAGTCTGCTCTTTGCAGGGTTTCTATACCACCACTTTACAGCACTCCTGATTTCACACTTGAGTACTAATCCACTAATCTTTTAGACTGCCTACACTAACTTAGTTCCACTGGCAAGGAATTTAAAATGCAGAAACAATGCTGGCATATGCTCGCCTCCTGTCTCTACGATCAGTGTGGATGCAATGCTGGTAGATCTGGCTTCCTTAGTCTTCCAAAAGCATCTCACATGGTACTACATGCACCGAGCATGCAAATATCCCCCGTCCATCATCTAAGTGCAAGAGTCCTGCATATAACAGCAGTGAAATAGCTTTCTAACTCTTGGCTACATCAACTGATGTCAACAGTTGAATTAAACACTTGTAGGATTCAGCCAACAGAAGAAAATTCTAGGCTAGTTCTGAAGTTTTCTCTCAGCATGCTCCCCAGAGAGCAAAATAACACAAGTCAGAGGTAGTATTAATTCCACCAGGAACCCAGAAGCTTGGCATACAGGTCTCCAATGGTGAAGGTGAGAAAGGGTTTCAGAGGCATTCAGCAAGAGAGCTTTCCTGTCAAGATGAGAGTTGTCCAAAAAAGCTGTTTAGTTTGAGCTTGTGTTTCATTTATAACAATTTTCAAAGCTTGCTACAGCAAGAACTGCTTCTATGACAATGAAAGATGCATAAATCACACCAAGTCCTGGACGGACACAGGAGATTTAGTAGAAAGACATGCTGAAGCTGGGTCATAAACTCAGGTTCATAATACCTAACCTGGATATAAGTAATCTAGGACACCTTTAGCAGGACCGGTCAAAGTCCTTTCCAGAGCCTTCAGGTAAGACTACTGAAGATCTGGTATTGGGCACTTCTACATTTTTAAGTCTTCAAGATGAAATTCCATCAATTAAAATCTCTTCACCTAAAATGTCTGTAGAAGATTTTCTTTTGCTCTTTTTAAAGAAAAAGAGAAATTACTATCTGTATCCCAGAATAAATTTCAGTGTTTTTTATGTATGCTCCCAGAAAAGGTTTACTACTGTTTAGACAGTACTCTCAGACTACTTGAAGCAAAGATCTGGCCAGGAGATGTCACAACCCTTCATAAAACAAGTGTGAGAACAGAAAAAACACTGCTACCAGTCCTACCAGCTTCTACAGATACACAGACCTTAGAGCAGAATTAGCATGCAGGTGGTGGAGAGAACTGGTCTGTCTGCTACATGGAAGATAGCAAATCAACAACATATCTTTATTGCACCTCTTTGCAAAAGGACATATAACATTTGGCTTGCTTAGCGCCTTCCCAGCATCTGGAGTGAGGTTCTGAGACTGGCAGCAGTGCTTCTGGAACAGCAGCTTTGGATTATGCTGCTCCCAGCTGCAAGAATGGCAGTAGGGAGCAGTTGTGTAATCAAGACTGGAATGTTATCAATTTCCTGAGTGCTGGAAATAAGCGGTCTTTAATATAAATTTTACCCTGATTAGCCCAGGTAGTAATACTAATTGGCTCATTGCAACACCTCTTCGTACTATTTCAGTACTGATTTCCCCCGCTGTTCTTTCATGAACATCAGTCTTGCTCACTGCCTGCAGAGGAACTGCACAACATGGCAGGGTATCCTGTGTATGCTCCTGCCAAAGTTCAGCCTGGTCATGACTGCAAATGCCAAAGGGTTAACCTTAACCCACCTCTGTAACCCCAGTACAGTGGTACTCAGCTCCCTGTTGCCTGCTGTTTGACACACAGCCTGGGTGCTCCTTCACCATTAACATCAAAGCCAGCAGAGAAAGCGTGAATTCAACAGCTCTCCTCTTCCACCCCACGTTCTCTGCAAGGGGCAGCCATTCTCTCCTCTAAAATACATAGTCTTTAACAGAGTTTCAAAAAAATCCAAACAAAACCAATCAAACAAACCCACAAAAACACCGAACACACCCCAACTCAGAACACTTGAATTCCCAGAGCAACTGTATGAACTTGTAACACAAAAATGTACTGAAACATATTTGCGAAACTCTCCCTGAACTGGGTTTGCCTCTTTTTTTTTTTTCCCCTAAAAAGATGGGAGCAAACTCTTCCAGCTTAACTGTTTATGTATTAAGGGATGTGTGTATGCATCCAAGTGGTGACAGGGGAACAAAGATGCAAATTTTAGCTAACAAAGGATCAAATACTTTATACCCTGCTCTGGATATAATTACTGACAATAATGGTACTACTTCTATGTGACAAGATAAAAAAAAAGGTCTCATTTTAGGAGATTAGAAACAAAAGGAATGGATAGCTTGCAGGTTTTCTGGAGAGCAGCAAATGTTTTAAGATAGTTTGTCTTCACTTGCGTGGTCTGATGTTAGCTGTACAGCACAGAACTGTCTTTCTTCAGGCATGAACAAGCAATGTTAAAAATGGCTGGAAAAATCTAGCCTGGCAGAAACTTCAGCTCATCTGTTTGCAACTTGTTATAAAAAGCTCCAAACAAAAAAAAAAAAAAAANCAAAAAAAAAAAAAAAAAAAAAAAAAAAAAAAAAGAAGCAGTACTTCCACCATGTTATCATCACCATCTTCCACAACCTAGGTATGACAGGCAATATGCAGCAAATTTTCTCATTACTATTTTCACCAGGTGAGAACTTCTGCTTCTATATCCAAAAAAATCAAATGATTCATGTCAAATTGGCACAGTTTGACTACCAATATAGTAGTCAATGATGCTACTTCCATCAACGTATCATACCTTTACCTCCTCCGATAATGGTTAGATTTACTTATTATCTCCATGGAATCTTAAATTACATACATAGAAAAGGGGGATTTAAAATTAAAGCAACTCAGGTTTGTCTGTCTCAATAGAAAACAGATTATTCTCAATAAGAAGGTCTGCTATAATTAAATTTTATTTTTCTCATAGAAAAGTTTCTATAATCCATTTAATAATCTGCTTTCTTAGTATATTAATAGTCTCTTACCAAATGGAAGATACCAGATCCTTTTCTCTCACTCATATCACCAGGTTAAGAACTGGCTGGAAGGCTGGGCCCAGAGAGTGGTGGTGAATGGTCCTGCATCCAGGTGGCATCTGGTCACTAGTGGTGTCCCCCAGGGATCAGTGCTGGGCCCAGTCCTGTTCAATATCTTTACTGAGGAACTGAATGAGGGGACTGAGTGTACCATCACCAAATTCACAGACTCAATCTGCTGGAGGGTAGTGAGGCTCTGCAGAGGGACCTGGGACAGGCTGGGTTGATGGGCCAACAGCATGAGGTTCAAGAAACCTAAGTGCCAGGTCCTGCACTTTGCCCAGAACAACTCCATACAGCACTTATAGGCTGCAGGAAGAATGTCTGGAATGTGGCCCAGCAGAAGAGGACCTGGGGGTGCTGAACATGAGCGAGACTGTGCCCAGATGGCCAAGAAAGCCAAAGGCATCCTGGCTTGTATCAGAAATAATGTGGCCAGCACTACTGTTTCCCTGTACTCAGCACTGGTGAGGCCTCACCTCAAGTCCTGTGTCCAGTTCTGACCTTATCCCTCTCTGTAACTACAGGAAAGGAGGTTGTACCCCAGGTGGGGGGTCGGCCTCTTCTCCCAGGCAACTAGTGACAAGAAGAGAGGACAGTTGTGCCAGGGAAGGATTAGGTTGGACATTAGGAAGAATTTCTTCACAGAAAGGTGACTGGATATTGGAATTGGCTGCCCAGGGAGGTGGTGGGGTCACCATTCCTGGAGATGTTTAAGGAAAGACTGGATGTGGTACTTAGTGCCACATGGTGGTGTTGACATGATGGTGTTCAGTTGTAAGTTGGACTCTCAGAAGTCTTTTCCAACCTGAGTATGTGATTTCAAGTAATCAAAATGAATATCAACTTTTGCTAAAAGTGACCTTTGGTACTTCTATTGACAACTAAAAATGGATTTTAGTATTAATTTGCAGAGGATTCATTATTTGTAGGTGTAACAATACCTTGGTAATATTTTAATACTATCTTAAGACACGGTATAACAGGAAAAATACCCTGTTCAATGACAAAAAATGAATCAGCATGCTAACATATGCTACAAAAAAAATCACATATATAGCAACAAAATAAAAGAAAAACAGAGCTATATTTAACACACTAAGAAAATGTCATTTGTTTTGTTTTCTAGGCACAAGCAGGAAGCCATCCAATGGAAAGGAGAAACTGAAAAAATAGCAGTGATATTTTTCATTTATACCAAAGACCAGCTAACAACAAAAAAAGTGATGATATATGGAGGGAATAAATAATAAAGAACAGGATTTTAAAAAAAAGTAGTATCATAGAATATCCCAACCTGGAAGGAACCCACAGGGATCAGAGTCCAACTGCTGAAAGCAATGGCTACACATTCTTAATTGAAAATAATTAATTCTTTGAAAGATTAAATTTCTTAGCAATACTAAGTAATGGAATGGCATTTCTTGCTTACAAAACATTCCTTAGTAATTTGGATTTTGGCTTTTGTTTCAGGTAATATTTTACTTTAAACAGTTTGTATGATATTTCAGTCACCTGCAGATAAAACTGACACGGAAGCATTCATTAATGCAATAAATAAAAAAATCTTGCATTTACAGTTTGCTAACTTACAAAGGCACAGTTTAAGCACATTTTTCCTATCATAGACTTCCCTGGGAATAAACCTGTAACTTCAAATATTATACAACACATACCTACATCACCACTGTGATTTTTAACCAACTTTCTACCTGATTTCAAACTCTTCATCCAGTCTTTCTCCAACTCAAATGCTCCCTTCTCAGCAGGGTCTCCAACACAGGCTAATGAGCTTATCTCCTTTCTGCTGAGCTGGTGAGTGCTGGCAGCAGCTGACAGGGAATACTGGACAGAAAATGCAAATCTGTAGTTCATGTAGAATACCTGAATCATTAGGGAACTTTAAAACTAGTGACAAGCACAGTAGTTTTATTCAGTATCTTTCATGCTGTCATTATTAAGCGGTAGATATTTTTAGCCACCAAAAGCCAAATCCATCTGCAGCAGCAGCGTTTCCAAGGAGACAGAATAATTTAAACACATGTGGAACTAGATCTCTGTTTTCATCAACTCCTCTCTGTTACTGGAGCTCCTCTGAGTCAGATTTTTTCATTTGATGGGAGAAGAGTGATTTGAATACATGGATGTGAGACTGTAATTTAATAGTTGTGCTTATGCTTTCAGATACATATCCATTACCTACAAAGAACAAATCTTAGGATGCAACTCAACTCTTTTTCAGTCAGTGTTTACATTCCTGTAGAAAAAAAAAAAAAAAAAGATACAGCTCAGTAGCCTTTAGAATAATTTGTGAATTGCTGACATTTCCTATAAATTATTATTTTTTTAATTATTTTTTTTTTCATTTTCTGAAGAAACAGCTAGGAGGAAAGGACACCACTCCAGTGGCTGCAGCTGCAGGTACATAAATAAGTGGACAACTTCTTTCAGTGGTTTTTAGCACTCATAAGACTTCTATTGACATGTTCCAGTTTTTCTTTAATGACATCACTTTTTAATAATTTTAGATCTGCTCTAAGGGAATTCACTCAGTGAATACAACAAAAATAGATACATGCATTTACTGATTTTAATCTCTGAAATCTGTTAAAATTAAATTCAAGCATTTTAGCTTTATAAATATATTTTATTAATTCATCTACTTTTAAACCAATGATAATCACAATTTATTAATATCAATTAAGATTTTTTCTTCAAACCAGAAAAATGGGGATGTGTATAATAATTATTTACTACATGTAAGATGTGGAAGTAAGTCACTAGAGAGTGATACATTGAAATTCTCCCCCAGTGAGGCCAATATCAAAATCCCCAAATCTTTCCATGGGGCCAGGACTTCTGTCTGTAGTCCTATATCCTCATATAATGTGACTTGATAAACAAATCTATTTTCCGTATCAACTTATTTGCTCCTTGCCATCTCCAGTCTCTGTGAACTAACAGCTGATGCTAACACAAACTGAGCAGAAGAAAGCTATTTCAACAGTTTATTAAAATTGGCACACAAATGCTGTAGATGCTACAAGATTTATAATATACATAATTATATGCATCATGTTTTCCTTTAGGACAAAAGATAATTTTATGACTCAATTATCAACAACATTCATTCCAAACTCAAAAATAATGCAAAAATACACAAAATCCCTTTCAGCTGTTCTGAGGAACCATTCTTACTGTTTGTTCAACACTGAACAGAAGCAGTTCATCTTCCTATCCAAATGCAAAGAAAACATTTTTAGATGTTCCAGCACTCTTTTCCTGCTGGTAGCATGCACTGTATTTTCTACAGCAACTGTTTCCATCACACAAAATGACCTCTCTTCCTACAGCTTACTGAACAACTTGGGCATCAATGAGATGCAATGCGTACACTGTCACATGAGAAAGCTGTCAGCATCAGGCATGCCTGTGATTTCTCTGCTCATGGATCTCACATCGGCTGAAACCTCCCAGGCAGGAGGAATAATAACTGAAAAGCTGTCTCATAGTAATTTGTGAGGAACAAGCAAGATGCTTGCACATACATTTTTATATCTGAAAAATGTTGTGGCAAGGATCAAGAATAGCTATTCATAACAGGAATTTTTTTTTTCACCCTTACCTGTAAATCGGGTTTCTGTGTTTCAGCTCTGTCAGTGCAGAATGAAAGGTTTACTCCTCCTTTTTCCGTCTATCAGACAGCAGTCATCCAATAACTGAAGTCATCCTGGCATCCTCTGGAACATGCTCTCTTCCTTATTTCCCACTCCCCACCCCCATCTGCATGCTAGCAAAATGGGAAAACAGCAAGAAGAAAACAGAACAAAAAAGCACGTCTAAAAACCAGCTTTAATGAGCTACTTAGTAATCAGTAAGGACACTCTGTACTGAAAGGTAATGACAAAATTTAATGACAAGAGGAAAAAAAAGTCTCTCTATTAATAAACCTTCAGCTCCACTACTGAATAGTAATTCTGCCTTTCAGCTCTTTTTGTAAAGAAAAAACAAGCAAACAGCTGTAGGAACACAGTTACTGCCTGTATACGTGCTCTGAGACTGACTCAGCTATCCAGATCTTCAGTGAAGTGTGCTGCTGTGTATTTAAGAAAGCTTGTGATTATCAAAATAACAGTGGTGCTTTTATACAAACAAGGATCTGAAATCTCAGTGCAAAGCAGAATAATTCAGAGACAGATGCCAGGAATTTCCTACTAAATACGTTTTCTTTCTGTTTGAGGCAGTATTTGTAAAATACCTGAAATGGAATAATTAGTACATACTTTCTCTTGAAGTGTTGGCTATATAAAGGTCTACCTATATAACTGATTTTACTGTATTTATAATATAGCAGACAAAGTTCAATGTGGTGCATGAATTTCATTCACACAAAACTTTCTACCTAAATAAGATTTCAAATGCAAAAAATGACTAGGTGAACAACTTTCAATTCATGTGCCTCAAATATACTATCAGTCTATTTGTAGCCTCTTAAATCTAGTTGAAAAAAATTACTTCCAAGATCAGAGAATGTTTATTTTCTTCATATCTGTAAAATTGGGTATCAGCTCAGCTGAAAACATCACATTTACTTTATGACAGTTTAATTACATTTAAAATCAAAATCAAGCATGAGTCTTCCTAGCTACATCAAAGCATTTGTACTCCAGGATTTCCCCTTGAAAGGAAAATGTTAAGCAGCAGAAGCCGACAAATACCTTTGTGTTTACAAATTTCAATCTTCAGCTATAGCTTTTCAATAAAATTAGCTGTGAATTCCTTTAAATAAGAGCATCTGTTCTCTTCACTGAATTATTGATCTTTAACCACACAAGACTATACCAATTAGCATTCTTTCAGTACAAAGTAATAGCTGATTTAGCTTCTGAAAAAATTAGCTGTCAGTCTTATCACAACGAACTGCCAGCAGATCCTGTGCATAACATTCAGATTCTGTCTTAACAAGTAAAGTAGGTGTCTTTTTAACCAAATTACCTCAGTTTAACATAAAACCTCTTCCTATATGCCTAGAAAAATGGAAATCCATTCCTGCAAGCACTAACAAACTATCAGGTTTCAAATCCAGACAATCAATGCAGTTTTCTTTAGTGGGAAAGAACTGTAGGGATTTCATCCCCAAAGCACTATCAGAATAGCTGGTCAGAAAAATAGGCAGTATAAACAAAATAAATCAGAATGCCTTGCAAAATCTACTATGAAAAAAAGGAAAAGATCCCCAACAGCTCTTCAACACTTCCAGAATGAAGCAACTCTACAAACTGAGTTTCTAAAGTAAAACACAAATAACATTGCTACAAAAACTGATTAACTGGGCTGGTGCTTCCCCTGCCCTTCACAAGGGCTGCACAAAGGAGCCTCCTCAACAGTGGGGTCTGTGTAATCTCCATAACCCAACCGTGCCAGTTTCCTTGGATTTCTGGGTAACATCAGATAGTCCTTGTGAAACTTGCCCCGATTTGCACATTAAAAATTAAGTAAACTCATTTACTTGATAAATGCATTTTAAATATATGAATCACTTCTGCAACTACTGCAGGGGTGCCCTGTGCAGGTGGGGGTTTTGGCACAAGGCCAACCTACAGACAGAACAGCAGGTGGCCTTGAGAGAGGAAGGGAGCAGCAGCTCCTGCCCACCTTTTGCCAGGACCCTGCCTTCAAGTTCAGCCTCTTGCCCCTGGCCCCTGCCCGACTGTGCTCCCACTGCTGCAGCTTAGCTGGGGCCCAGCCAGGCAGCCCCTGACCCTGGAGGGGTGACCCAGACCTGAGTGCCTACTCCTGAAGGATCTCCTACGTGCCTCTCCATCTGACCCCAGACAGAGCCTGGCAGCCATCCCCAGGCCTGACCTGCTCCCACTGCTGAGCTGCCCTCGACTTCTGTCTTACCTGCCACCTGCTGCACTGGCTGCTCCCTGGCAGAGCACCTGGACCTGACTGTCCCTTTCCAGAGCCAGCACCTGCTAAATCTTAGCAATGCTTTCCAGCTCCAAAGTGCCATTATTGGACTAATTAATCACATATGCACAGAGATGGAAAAAAGGAAATTAGCTCCTTTTTGAATCCAGGTTTGTACTCAGTCCCTGCTGCGAGTCAATGATTTACTCTTTGTGCTTGTATTTGTTTGGCTATTTCTTCTTTATTTTTATTTAATTTATCTATACGTGATATTCCACACAACACACATTTATCTTTTTTCTCCAGAGCTGTTATATGGGACAAAAGGAAAACTTCACCAGGAAGCAGATTCCCTCAACAACTTTCTTCACTTCTTTCTGTGATTATGTCTGTTACTACGCAAATATTTACTACCCAAATATTTCTGACTCTACGAAGAATGAGTCAGGCTTTTGGCAATCCCTGTACGGAAGGACAGTACTGCAACAGGATCACCGCCTTCCTGAGCAACCTTTCTGGTTAGGGTACTGGGTAGCACCTTCAGCACCATTTTATTTTCTTCTGAAATGCAAATCTTCGCAAGTAGGAGAGAAGGGAAACTGGCTAGGGGCAAAAGGGCCTTGGAGATGTGTATCTCTCAAAGAACTCTGATTCCTGGTAACTAACATCTCTTGATCTCCACTCAGGCACTCACACAGCCCCTGGATCCCGGAAGCTATCCTCAGGTTCTGTAACTTTGTGATAGCCTATCACACAGTCCTCTATTAGAAAGCAGTTACTGTAGATCTGTTCTGTCCAGTGCGAGATCAGCTCTAACATACCGTTTCATGAAGACACAGGTGGAGCTTGATATTTGCAGAAAGCTACAGGCAGACTTCTGAAACTGTTACCACTTTGTTTCCCAGGCTACTGACTGCAGGATCAGGCACTTGCCTACAAAAAGTAGCAGCTCCTGTCCAGCTGGACTGTTAATGGAAAAGGTCAGGTCTCCCATAGCATAATCACTCTCCAAAAACAAACAAAATTAGACATCAAAACAAATTTCTCACACTTATCTAGAAATAAGAACCTTATTGACTGTTCTGGACCTTATTCATGTTCAGGAAGGCGTCATGTTCCACACATTAGATCTACTAGATCTCCTGAATGGAGACATGTAACACCTTTTCTCATCCTACACCTCTGTGCAAATACTTCAAGAAGGATGAACCTGGCTGCTAAAGCAGCAATAAGACTAGGGAATTTCACAGCCATTGGCAATTCCATGTGCCAACTTAGTATCCAGTGTCATTATGAAATAAACCAGCATGGTCCCCAAGCAGAGTAAATAGCAATAGAGAAAAAAAGGTGCTGAATGAACTATGTATGAGTTACCAGTGAGCACTCAGCTTCCTAGAAAAATCCTACATGGTCAAAAGAACCGGAATCCACTGATGTTTGATTATGAAAAGCAGGCCAAGGTTTCCTTAATTGAAGCTGTTGCCACTGCAAGGAAATTACTTATGATTTGTGACTGAAAACAAATGGAAAATTGATGTTTCTTTCTCACAAATGGTAGACAAGTGCTTTTATCTACCAGTCTTATAAATCTCTCAAGGCACACAGAATTCCAGCAGTCTGAGGTTTAAACAGTAAGAAGCTATCAAACAGGATGTATGTGATACAGTTTCCATGAGTCTCTGGAAAAAAAAACCAAAAACAAACAAAAAACAAACAAACAAACAAAAAAAACAAACAAAAACCCCCCAAACAAACAAACAAAAAAACCCCCCCATGAATAAATTGCTTTAAGCAAAGCCATACAACAAGCTATACCAGCTTTAATGCCCTACTGACTGCATTAATGAAGCCTGAAGGGATGACTGTTCAGATTGGAGAAGGTGGTGGATAATTATGGGCAATGCACAGTGAAACCACATCACCATACAGTTTAAAAGACAAAACTGCTTCAGGAAAGAAGAGCAGAATTACTTAGCCACAGCAGTCATACATTTTTATTCTTTTATAGATCTGAGAAAACTCTACTGTGTCTCAAGCAGTCTATTTGTTCCAGTCCAGAGCAGCAGAAACCAAGCCCTTCTTATAAAGGCACATCATACTGGTCAGTGGATCTGACACTTGAATACATTCCTCCTGTTACATTAGGGGGAATTAACGATCAAGGAGCTGTAAAAACGACACAGAGACATTGTGGAGTGTTGTGGAATACACCTGCTCCAGGTAGCTAAGCTTGTCAGCTGCAGGCTGAGATGCAGATTGAGCCCTGGGTGGGAGCCTGAGACAAGAGGCCCTGAACTGCCAACCTTTAAGACAAAGGGCACAAAGACCAGTGATGCCAGCCATGTGAATGGATACAGAGACACAGCAGGGGCTGGGAACTGCTGACAATTTGCATAACAAAGAGATGAAGTTGGGTGACATCGGTGAGGTGGATGGATGGACAGGGAAAGGGGAGCAGGAGCCGAAGACTCAGGAGGAAGAGAGGCTTGTGCTCACCTGGAGTGTGAGGTATAAAAGCCCAGGGGTTCCTTCATTGGGCATCCCTCTTTGCAGGCAGCATCTCGAGCTGTTTCTGTGTTACTGTGCCATGAATAAATTGCTTTATGGAACGAGACATCTGAAACTCTGCCATGGGAAACTGGGGGGCAAACCAGTAAGGAAACTGATCTGACTGTGAGTGAGGTGTGTGGGGAGTCAAGTGGGGACCCATCGGGTCACTGGAGCTGCTGGTGTGAAGGGGCTTTGGTCCCTGCAGTGAACGTCTTTGGTGTTGGGAGTGTGATTGCCAGAGTGGCTCCTGAATGGTCAGACTGGGAAGTTCCCTTAATAGAAGAAGGGAAGGACTACACTGCATATTGCGCTGCTGAAGGCCAAACCTCATTTCTTCCTTAGTTTTAACACAAACAGTACTGCAGCACCTGTTATAATAAGTTTCTTTACTCATTGATAAACAACCAAGTAAAACCAAACCAAATTTTCCTTTCCTCCTGTAGAGAGCTCGTAGAAAACTTGTGTGAAAACAAAATCAAATAAATAAATAAAAACCCAGAACAAAACAAAACCACACCACAGAAACCTCCATGAAAATAGTGCTAGGTGAGAACAAATCAAAGGGTAAAACTCAAAAACATATTCAAGGCAGACTAATTTTAACTTCTTAGAAATGCAAGTTACATAAATTTCAAGTTTCTCAGACACCCGCCCACTTACCAAGATCCATTTATATTCCTTCAATCAACTCAAGAGTACAGTCATCTGCCTTCAGTCAAAGCAAGAATCGTATAATTAATGACACAAAAAGAGATAAAAGGTAAGCAAAGAACTTCTGCACAAGAGTATACCTGGATTTCCATTAATTCATCTGTGACTATCTTATAAAGCAGCTTTCTGGCATGGAAATGATTTCCAATTTTGCTTATTTACATACTAAGTCAGGTAAGCTCTTCCCAAAATCAGGAATTGACTTTTCATAACCAAATAACAGTACAAAAGCCTAAAACATCTGCCTTCAAAAACAAGCTTCTCTTGAACCATAATCTACACATTGTGACTGAAAGGCAAAATTAAGCAAACCTGAAAAAGTTTACTAACCCAGTTTTTATTAGCTGTAAATAAAATTCCTGGTTTTCAGGTACATCTGCTCCAGTGAGGAGCACAGTGGCAGCACAGCACAGTAAGAAAAAAGGTGAGGTATTAACTCCTTTGAACAGAACACAGACACAGACTGACAGCTCAGTCAGAGAGGAATGCCACTTCTCACTGCTATGACAGGCACCTTTTGAGATTTTACTTAGTCACTACAGCTGAGTACCTGAAAGATTAATAAGGGTTATTTTGCCAGTTAGAGGAGTTTCTTCTTTTATTTATATTCCTCTTCCTCTACTAACGTACCAACCTGATGAAACCTTTAAGCTTAATAAAATGTACAAAACCACAAATGCATGAAGCCAAATATTCTGAGCCTAAGCAGCTATACCACAGTTAGTTACAAACATCTAATTCAAACAGGAAAGGTGGGGAAACATTAAGAACAGAGATAATACCTAAATACATTTCCTCCAAACATTTGATGCTTACCCCAAGGTAGTACTGTGGGCATCTCTAATTTTTTCAAGAATAAAATTAAAAATCAACTAGGTTTAGATAAATTTTGCCCTGCATGCTACCATTGTGATTCCAACCATATGCACAGTGTCCTGATCATCTTAATTTGGTTTTTCCCTATAACTTTCTGCTCTCTCCACCCAGCCCAGCTTCATGCATGACTCTACAGCTACTCTGTCCTCAGCCTCACCTATTGGTCATGTTCACTTAAAAGTAGCCTTTACTCAGGCACAGTTAATATTGGGGGACTGCCATAATCAGTCCACATAAACTACCAGAGAGGTCACAAGGCTACACTAATATCTTAAAGTCACCCTTCTTCTGTATTAGATTTTGGATTTTGTGCCATATGCCACATGTGTCCATATGCCCACCAGTGATGAAAAAGAGGTACCAAATGATGAATCAGGTCCTCAAGTACACTACACAAATATAAAACAGTTTTTTTTCATAACCTAAATCCTGATTTTAAAAAAAAACCCAACACTGCTTTACATTTCTACCAATACAAATACTACATTTTTAAATACACTTGTGCAAAATCTAATTTCCAGAAATCACTGAAGGAGCTCCTTTTTTACCCTGTTTTAAGAAAGGCTCTTGCTATTGATAGTACTTATTGTTTTTCTCCAGTGCTGCTAATGCACAGCTCATCAAAACAGACATCCAAGCATCCAAGGAAATCATGTCCAGTGCACAAGGACACGTGACTAACCAGTACTCACCAGCCTTTCAATACAACTACTTCCTTGGGGTTATTCTTGCACCTGTTTCAGAGCACATTTATGGCTTTTTCGAGAATGTATTTTTTAAATAACATAATTGACAGTTTAAGGTAAAATACGTCATTGTACTTGCAACAAACATAAGAAGTTGGGCATCACATAGGCCCTGGGCAAAGATCTGTACTCACAAGAGATGATCGGTACAGCATTAAGTTAAACTATTGAATAGTAAACAAATATAAAGCTTGTAAGTAACATATCTGGTTTAAAAAAAAAAAAAAAAGGGAAGAAAAAAAGTTATATGAAAGATTGGCTGCCTTTTCAGAAATTCAGAGAGTGTCTGATTTATCTTGTGCTCCATGTAACAAGAAAGGTCTTTATTTACCTTTTTGCTCCATTATAGCTAAGTGGAATTCAAAATGTATGTAGTTTTGCTGCTAAATTAAAATGTACCCATTCCCCAAGTGACATGAGCTTCAGCTGCACCAAAACAAGCAGTGTTCTGCAAAAGACAGACCTGTGTCTTCACATGCAGACTTGTAAAAGTGTTCCAGAAGAGAATACTCACTTGGGAGGGAACAAGAATCTAGTCCCTATTTCCAAATCAACCTTGTGAAAGCTCAGAAATTCAGACATTGTGCCGGGCTGGTATGTCCATTTCAGCAAGGTAGAAATCCCAGTAAAATGCAGGATGACTGAATTTCTCTTTGCATGTTTTGCAGAGACACAAGCTCTACTGGCTATGTTAAAAATACAGTAGGCATTACTTGAAAAGTTGCAGCTGCAGAGAGACATCAAATGGATTTCCTAAATTGCAAATGCCTTTCTAATCACCTTCACTGCAGCAGCAGGCCTGCAAGAAACTGCTTAGCAGAATCATGAACTTCAAAGGAGCCATACCAACAAAGCTTCAGGGCTGGCAATGAAAAGCAGGATAGTGGAAAGAAACCACCATTTTCAACAACTTTCTCAAGACATGTCAAACGAGGTAAGACAAAAAATTTGCCATTAGGCAGAGAGATCTCTTTTCAGATCACCTTCTGAGGAGGGGTCCTGAAAGAATCCCCAAGTTGTCATTAAAAACAAAAGCCAGCACTTCTTACACATAAACTGTTAAGCCTTAGGTTAGGAACAATCTTTAAGACAGTGACAGTCTGCTTTATTTTGCATGATCGTGAATAGGTAATAATTTTTGGTGAAGTTAATGAGCAACTAAAGCTTGAGAATGGGCTTTCGTTCAGTGTTCAGAGACACAGTCATATGCTATGAGAAATTATTCAAGCTGCTCTTTATTTCAAACTTGTTACATGTGTTTATATTCAGTATGTCTGAAAGGGAGAGGTGCAGTCTCTATGATCTTCCTGCTGTATCTCTTACAGATCTTCTTATACAAGCTAAAGCAAAATTTGTCTGAAAATCCGACCAGTCCAGTAGTTGTGTCCCATGATGAAAGATGCAGTGCTTAAATTTACCTGGAGGGACACTGGGATGGAAGAAATATGCCTTTGTCTGATGGTCAGAGGGTTTCTATCTCACAGGTAAGTGGTAAGGTGAAACAAAGATGGCACCAAAGATGGTACTCTTATAGAGCTACAACAATAGGGAAAATACTGAAGGTTGGCCATCATACAATCCCAGCAATATTTCTTCTACATACTGAATATGTATGGTGCACAGCACCACTCAAAAAACTTGTCTTTGTAACCAAGCTAACTTTTCCTCTCTATTTGCACAACTATTAGCACTTCCCTTAGGGTAACAGTTCTAAAAAAAGGCCTCATTTGTAAACAGATTAAGTATAAAAGGGTAACATGCTTTTACCATTCACTAAGTGCTATGGATTAAAATTTAATAGGAGAAGTTCAATACAAACTGGAAGATACAGGAAAGCCATTACAAGTATTTGCATTTATACACTGAATGACTCTTTTTGCTATTTTAACCTATTGATATGCAATTCTCACCAAATACTTTCATATGCAATACAAAAAAATATCCATTTTGCAACATTTTAAACTTCTAATGAATGCTGATCACTCTATACAGATTGAAAAGATGAGTTCCCTAATCAGTATTACTAAAACTAGACTAAATACAGATTTAAAACTACTTAAAAATATTTTTAAAAATCTACTGCTGACACACAAGTAATTCAAGATATTCTAATAAACATGATATTTCATTCTAGAGACATGGTATGGCAAGAGAACAGAAAACCAGGCAATTTTAGCTAGATTCATGGGGATTTTGTCCTCTTTTACTGACATTTACAAACTTGATCTTCAACATCCCTTAAGGAAAATAATAGTTTTGCAAATAATTGAGTGAGTTCATTTTACAGACAATGTATCACTATGATACATTTAGCCACCCAGGATCAGCAGCAGTATGAGTGTTTGATCAGTAATATACCAGATACTGACAAGAAACTCTAATAGTGATCAATTCAGGGACTATTCTAAGTCTTTAAATTATCTTCATTAAGCACTAAAAAAAAAAAAAATAAATTTAAATAATTGCTTTTAATCATTAGCTATTCTTAAATTTAATCGACACAGCATTCTGAAAACTAAAGTAGGAATCTTCTTTAAAATCCATGTTCATAAGGTAAGCAAAGAACTTCTCAGCAAGAACATCAGTGTGATGCAATCACGCACTGACACCTAGTGAATACTTGCAGTTAAGAAGTCCTGTTCATGTTACCTCTGTGTAGGACAAGCGTTACCAATATATTCATCCTGACAAGATGCTTCACATACAAACTATGTTTCCCTTTTTGTAATTAGAGAGACATTAGGATGTGCGGTGTTTCTTGTGCATGAGAAGACACAAACAGTATTTGACCTGCTCAAAAATGTGCATATCCCCGTAAATGAGTCACTATTTTGTTCTGTTTTTCATCCATAATGGCAGCCTAGTGACCAGTGCACGGGGTGTTAGTGAGAACAAGCACACAAGTTCTTTGAGATGAGATGTATTTTGCAAAGCCCCAACTCCACTCGGGGAGTCAGCTGGCTCCATACACAGCACAATTGTTTTCTTTCCATTATGCAGCAGATGGTGCTGGAGATGATCTGAAAAGCCCTTAAACGTGAACAGCACATGCAGAGAAACAGTGGAGACTGCAACCAGAGGATTTATAGCCGAGAACAATCTGGGGTCAGTGATTATGTCATCACATTGTCACTCCTCCTAATGCGTCTCAAGAGAGAGGCAGAAGCTGGCTGTGTGACCCATTCATGCAGCTTCATGCACAATCACCAGCCCCACATCCTCTCCACAAACAACAGAAAATATCTAACATTGCAACTCAGCTCTTCCTATTCTTTACATGCATTTCAGGGATCCCTTCCCCTAAACTTTGCACATTTCTCAAGCATAAAACCTAAGCCAGCAACTACCTGTTCTCTTGAATTCTCAGGGAGCACTGGAAAAATTATTCACTGAAAAACTGCACTGCCTGGTATTACAAGCAAAGCCAGAAAAACAAATGCCAAAATAAGCCTTCAAGCTCTTACAAATAGGTTGAGGTTGTGTTGGGAGGCAGGGCAGGAGATAATGCAATACCCTGCCAGATGCTATCAGTCACCATAAATCTTTTCAGACCCATGTTCAAAAGTCCAGTTTTCGTAGCTTGATTTTCTTAAATTCCCAAACACATGGATGTCTCAGAATCACATACAGCATTCTGAATTATATACTACTGCAGCCTGTAAGCTTTTCCCCCCAATATTAGCACTAAATTGACTTTGGTGGAAGTCAGCTGGAAGAAAAAGTTAAAATTAGTCATTTCAGAACTTCAATCTTCACTTGAAAAAACTGACATGCACCCGGAGTATTCAGGCCTTGGGTCTAGGGAAATTCAATTTCCCTCTCATGTGTAAGTCCCTCAGGTTATTTTGTTACAGCTATGACATACACAGGTGACAGCACTAGTGAAAAGGCTTTTACAAAGGGGTATTTGGATGAAGTTATTACCTAAATACTATGTTGTGATACTCCTGTACAATATTTGTCCAGCAGAACTGCTTGTCTTTGGATGAGTAGCTTCGGTTGCAGAGCTCAAAGTGGTGTTTGATGCTTTTCATGATTCCATCATAATCCTACATTTCAGTGGTTATGGTGGCAAGGGGAGACAGAGGTCTCCCAGCCCAAATCACATGAAGACCATAAGCCACTGGCCTTCACTTTTCAAATTTATTTTTAATGCATCTCTAAATTGCCTTTCCCGCATCACAAGGATAAATTTCCTAGATGTACTATTCAGAGGCCTTTACAACATAAAATTATCTAGTTTACCCATGCTGTTTGTTTTATCCACTGTATCATTCCCATTTTCTGTTTTACCAGTTACAAAACAAAACAACCCAAACTTAACTATGGGGGTATGGAGGGAACCTGAACAATTGGTTTCTTATTTTGGTACAAATGCTCAAAAGCAAAAACAATAACAAAGAAAACCTAACTAACTTAATAAAAATGACCTATGCCCTAAGCATAGGATAAGCATCCTCTATCAAGGATAAGCCTTGATAGAGTAACTGTTTGGTTCAGGATACATCCTAAAACACCCATGTAGTCATCTGAGATAGTGAGGGATAGACACAGAAAAACATACAAGACTATTGTCACTGTTAATAAATTTTAGTTTGTGAAATAGGAGTAATATTTTGAGATCTTTTACCTAAAATGTATAAGTCCATTTAAAAAGTAAATATTTTATGAATGCATTTTGGAAACAAGTCCAAGCCAAACTAAACATTAGCAAAAGTCAATGCAAATCCTGAGCAACTTTAATTGTCATTACTTTTTATATGCATATGCTATGTTCACAAATACATCAACATACAAATACACCAACATACAACAGACTATATACAGTGACCTCCTGTTTGTCAAGACTGCACCTGGAAGAGGACATGTTTTTCTATGCTACCACAACAGTAAGCCTTGACAATTTTTCCACTGTCTCTTACACTGTGTTAAAAATTAGAACAGGTAACTATTCTTGTTAAATAGCAACTCCCATTTAGGTGTAAGCTTATGGGCAAAACACAGACAATTAAGGGGAGGGACATGAAGGGGGACAGTAGAGTACCTGATCAGCTTTCATGGATCAAAATTTCTTTTGTAATAAAGAAAATTTATACCCCCTCAAACCAGTATCCTGCTTTGCAGCTCAAAAATCCTTGTTGCCATGGGAACTGCAAAAGAAGCCAGTCATGACATAGCAAGGCTGTAATAGAAACAAGTCTGCTGTGAAATGACCAGTAGTACAGGGTTTTGTTTAAAAGACATTTGAGTATTTTCAACCTGACAAAAAAATGCTTCCTCAAATCTTACTTCCAAACTGTCCTTCCACAAATATTTTGCAAATTTGCACTAAAACCTGATCATATGTATATATTATTTACACAAAACAAGGCTAAGTAAATTTGTCTTTTCCGGATTTACATTACTGTGCTACACGTAGATGGACTGAGCAAACAGATCTTTCTGAAAAAGATAGAAGAGACAAAAAAAAAAAAACAAAAAACAACTAATGCACCTGGTGAGAAGAACACACATAAACAAAAAAAATCCCAAGGTTGCATAGGATAAACTATATAAAGCAAGACTCCTGATCTAATTGTTTAAAACAATATTTCAAGGTTATACATGCAATTTGCCCTTCGTGTCTGTGCTCTCACTAGGTGACAAAAAATAGTGTTTGATTACTGAAATAGAGTAAGCCTTTTGAGAAAGCTGTTGGCACTTCAAAGCAAAGTGAAAAATCAGTGTCAAACCCTGAGTCACGCAATTCCCACTTGAACACAAACAGTTCCCAGAAGTGTGAATTAAAAAAAAACAACAGGCTGATCAAAGGATCCATGTAATAACATGGAATTCATAGGATCAAACATACCCTTTTCAGCACCCCATTATAATCTTATCGAGGCACTCGATTTATTTTCCTGTCAAATATGTGTATGATACAAAACGTCTCGAGAACACTGCATGGTAAGTACTGCACTGAAATGTTGTGACCTCTAGGTCACATCTGCCAATTCATAACACAACAATGAAGTTGTGAAAAACCCTGGAGAAAACAGTTTTGCAGAACAGTATCTGCAAAAGTTGCTTTTATATGTCAAAGCAGTCTCAATATATATGTTTAAAATACCTTTTCCTTTTAACATTATAACTACTTAATTATCAGATTATGGCAAACTAGTTTAAAAAGAATCCTTGGAAACTAGGTACAAGCCTTATCTGCAGACTGGTTCATGGTTCCAGATTGCTCTTCAGAACCATTAATTAGGAAACACATTCTTTTTTATCTGTTCTTAAATAAATACCTTTTTATCTGTTGTAACAACACTTGCTTATCAGACAGCACACTATACAGAATGTATTATCACTGAAACCAATTAGTTTGGATTAGCTTCATTTCATCCCCCTCCCTGGAGTGCAGATAAGGGCGGCTGCCTCCAATCTGGCCATGCCCACTCTCCTTTTGGCCTGGCTGTGCACCCTGGCACAGAAGTACTCAGGTCTTGCAAAATGCTTGGAGAAATCATCAAATAACTGAGGATAATCAGAGCAATGGAAGGCACTGCTAATGGAGAAGGTACTCACCTAGGAAATAGGAAATGCAACAGGTTTTGGGGGGTTTTTTTACCTATCAAAGCCACCCAGTAAACAGGATGATACGGAGTGGGGTAGCAATACCTGCATCTTTATTATGGCTTGCAAAAATATTTAAATTGGGCTCGAGAAGTCAAGCAATTTACAACAAAGTAAAACAGTTAAGTGTGAAACACTTTTCAAGGTAAATTTTTATATTCAAAATAATGTGGAATTATTCATTTGAAAAGTTTTTAGAATTAGCAAAAATACAAATTTCTTTAAACAGGTTGTGGGGCAAGAAAGTAACTAATATAGCACAACTATGTATACTAGAAATATTAATTAAAAAACATAGGAAAATATTTAATCTTCTATATAATTTTATCTGCATATATCAGTCCATCACTTAACATTGCATCTATCTGATGAATTCATTTTTCAGTGACATGAATGCTCTGCATTTTTCAGATTCATATACACACTAGGCAGATGTCTTTGCTGCCCGAGTCATCCAAACCTTATCCTCAGGCTCACTATTACTCTAAATTAGTGTGCTGGTTTGGGTTGGGAGGGAATTACTTTTCTTCATAGTAGCTAGTGTTGTGATGCTGTGTTTTGGATTTGTGCTGAAAGTGGTGCTGGTAATTCAGGGATGTTTCTGTTACTGCAGAGCAGGGCTCACGAGGAGTCAAGGCCTTTTCTGCTCCTCACACAGCCCCACCAGGGAGGAGGGTTGGAGTGCACAAGGAGTTGGGAGGGGACACAGCTGAGACAGCTGATCCCAGCTGACCACAGGGATATCCCACACCATATGGTGTCATGCTCAGCATATAAAGCTGGGGGAAGGAAGACATGTTTGGAGTGACTGCATTTGTCTTTCCAAGTCACCATTCCCTGTGGTGGAGCCCTGCTGTCTGGGGGATGACTGAAAACCTCCCACACCATAAGAAATGGTGGATAAATGCCTTGTTTGGCTTTGTTCATGCAGACCACTTTTGCTTTACCTATTGAACCATCTTCAACTCACAAGTTTTCTCACTTTTACCCTTCTGGTTCTCTTCCCCCATCCCGCTGGTGGGGACTGAGCGAGCAGCTGTGCAGCATTTAGTTGGCAGCTGGGGTTAAACCACAACAATCAGTCAACATCAACCACCTGTAGAAGATTTCCCCATAGAAAGCAAACCAAACCACAGTTCAGCTCCATTCACCCCTCTCCACTTTGAACAAACAGACTGATGTAGCACATCCGTGCTGTAACACCTGTCTGTGGTAAAGCCAAGCTGGGCTGTCAGTGTGACAATACCAAACTAGGCTGTGTGCTGATCTGTAGCCTCTCTACAAGGCCATTTGTTTCCAAAGTACAATATTTACAATAGTGGATATGTGTTGTACAACACCCTTCCATTGTTTATTGCTCACTCCCCCCACAGCCGTTTCTGTGAAATCACAAAGGAAGGAAATAATTTTAAACTGTTATTAGAACAACCTGACAGAATCCAAAATCTAGAAAGTAAGGCACAAGACCACAAAGGTAAAATCACAGCAAGGTACCACTGCATGCTACAAACACTTCTCAGACTATTACACAAGTAAGGGTCCCCACAAAGTGAACAAGCTAGTCTACATTCAAGTGGCTTTCACTTCAGAAATCTGAGACTACTTAATTCACATTACTAATAGATTTCTCAGGGTTCAACCAAACTTACACCACATCTTAAAGAAAGTTCTATTCATTTAATGATAAAAGGTAAATAAATCTAAAAAAATCTAAAAGCTTCAAGAATATTTTCAAATAAAGGATGCTTTAATAAAGTTCTGCAAATAAAGTTCTCTAGTTTTGCTGCTCTTAATTGCATTCTCTAAAATAAATCATGATGAGGTTTTTAGTGTCTTGCACTCAACTAGTAAGGGATGTTGCTAGGCTAACATGAACTATCATTTACACAATAACCATAAAAATAACATATTAAAACAATAACCACAGCTAAGAACAGGCACACAGAAAGAGTAAAACTTTATTTTTAAAATTTTTAAAAGCTGTATTTTAGAAATTACTTTGGCATGATTTCCTCTGATGAGACTAAATAGCACAGAAGTCATTCTGGAGTCACCCTATGGTATGCCACTCCAGCAGCTTGGGTCTTTTTTTACTTTGCCACTTCTCAGGGTAAGTATATTAAAATTTACAAGTCTCTTTGCTATGTAAAAAAATCCATTCTCCAGTTTGCACACTGAAAAAACAAGGGTGACAAACGTCTTCTGTGGTGGACTTTTGTTAACAAATCTTCCCCCCATAAAACGCATCCTCGTTTAGAACACTACAATATATGGTGCGTATAATTCACCAGTATGTGTGAAAGAACACGAGCATTCTTCAACCTGTAGCAACGTGTCTATTATTTAGCTCTACTGGTCCAGGTCAGTCACTGCCTCTGCACAACTGTTTGCCTTTCCGATTTAGGGACAATCACTCTCTCTATGACTTACAAACTCAGGTGCCCGTGGGGTTTGTTCTTCTCCTCACCCAGAACCCGCCGCTCCCGGGCGG
>VYXB01000651.1:1650672-1687540 GCA_013397135.1 Pachyramphus minor
CCAGCCGGTCCTTCGCTGGCAGCCGCGAGTAACGGGGACGCCCGGCCGTAGCCCTCCATCCCTGGCGGGGACTGCGGCCAAGCGGCGCTTCCCCAGCCCCGGGGCGAGGTGACCGCGGGGAGGGGTGACCCCGAGCGGCTCTCGAGGGCCGCTCCCCCCTTCCCGGGCAGCCGCTCGGCCCCCGCCTCCCGCCCGGAGCTCGCGATGTCCCCGGGAACNGCAGTACTGTGCGTGGTTTAGGGGTCGGCGTTGTGCCGGGGCCTGCGGGCCGGCTCTGGGCTGCGGAGCAGTACTGTGCGTGGTTTAGGGGTCGGCGTTGTGCCGGGGCCTGCGGGCCGGCTCTGGGCTGCGGAGCAGTACTGTGCGTGGTTTAGGGGTCGGCGTTGTGCCGGGGCCTGCGGGCCGGCTCTGGGCTGCGGAGCAGTACTGTGCGTGGTTTAGGGGTCGGCGTTGTGCCGGGGCCGTGGGGCAGTTGCGTGCCGGGGCCGGCGGGGCCGCGGCGAAGCACCGGGCGGACCGAGAGGCCGGAGCCGCCTCACGGCTGCGCGCGCTGCCCGCGCGGGAGTGTGGCGGGGGGAGAGCGGGAGGCGCTGTGGGGACACAGCCGGGTAGCGCCGGTGTCCGATGGGACACAGGTGTGTGCAGTACATCTACACATATGTTAGCAAAAAAAAAAAGGGGGGGCCGGGGAGGAGGGCACCCAAACAAACCCACATCTGTTTGTCAGGTTTAAGGCATTTAATTATTTTTTTTTCCTTTGTACTAGTCTTCTGTTAAGTACAAACCCTTGCCGGATGCATACTGATCATTTTCAGAATGGTATAATTCATACGCATATATTATTTATCTACCTGCGCTTTTTTTCAACTTCTTTTGTTGTGGGTTGTTTTTTTTTTCTTTTTCCACAAAACCAACCAAACTGAGAAAACTTGTCCTTAAATTACAGAATTTCAGATTCTCTAATCTCTCCCTATTTTACACCCTATCCTGACAACTATTAATTTCACAAGCTGAGGTAAAAAATCTAATGGCAATACTGCAGCCTAAGAGCTCGCTACACTAATGTAGCAATACTGCATTGTAGAGTAAACAATCTCCACAGACCATCATAGTAGAAGACTGGAGAGAAGAGAGAAGGGCACCCACCATCCCACTGCTCCTTTTGGAAGTGTTCCTGCTGGGGTCAACACCCAAAGCTCGGACTTCCACATAACATAGATAATTGCGTATATCTGGATTTCCTGATGCTCTACAAAATATCTGATGTGCACACCTGCACATCTATGATGATTATTAGAGTTTGTGCTTTTAATTTGTTCAGTGTATCCTACCTTCATGACATGGCTTTAAATTTAGAACAGAGAAAAGTTCTTTTTTGAAATAGCACTCAAATACAACTGCTACCTAAAAATTTGACTCTCATGTCATAACAGAAAATAACAAATTACACTTTAAAAATTATGAGGTGAATAATTTTTTCAGTATAGCACAAAGATAATTCTTCACATCAAATGTAAAGTAGCGTTGAAATTATACATACTGCTTTTCAGCCTTGATAGCAAGAGAGTTAACATCTGTTTTTCTAGTTATCTCAGAATAAATTATATGAAAAAGGGATTTAAGCACCATAAGCACATAAACATTATCCTACTAGGATCGTAAGCAGTATTAATAACCTGAAAAGTGTAAGTGCAAATCATATTAAACATCTTTCTAAAAGCATACAGCTTGGATTATTTTTATTTTTTCCAAATCTATTATTATAATGAATTCTAATCACTACTTATTATTTCTAACACTTTATATATTCATGTTTTATTTTCATAGCACCTCTTGATAACCAATAGTTTGTAGTGAAAAAAACCAAAGAACCATTAAATACAATAAAAAATGAAGTCTTTATTCTTTTGGCTCAACTGTAATGTGGTTTACTGTTCTTTATGGTAATAGCATTTTCCTGCATGCAGTTCACCAACACACAAGTCAATATTTTTGTAAAAGGAGGAGTCAACATCCAATTTTTGCTTGTGTAAGAAACACAAAATGTCCTGATGTGATCAATTATACAAGTTTGCTATTTAATTCCTGTGGAAAAAAAAAGCATTGTGGATCCCATATTATATTTAGAACAGTTCTAGTGCAGCATGAATCAACAAGAATAAGAATAGTCTATGTAAACAAACACTGGTAAAGATTTCATGAATAAAAAGACTACCTTGAAACTTCTGATGCAGGCAGTGCTAGAATTTTAAACAAATCTTCCCCACCACATTTCAATTACAAGTTATATCTATTTGGAAGCAAGTGCATTTTGGACTCAGTTTGAAACTTATTTCACATTAAAATGTGTGCAAAAATACAGTACTAATAAAAAAGCAGAAACCTAAAGCTACCCCATTCTTTCCTTTGTTTCTTATTTTGTGAAGTTCTTGAATTAAAAAGTGCTATGGATAGAAAGTAACAAAAGTGACAGTAACATCAACCTGAAGATAATTCTCATTTCTTATTTTATGTACAAAATGCTGAAAAATAAAATCAAATGGTATTTTTTACAATATTTATATTTTCTTAGAAAATTCTATCCATGTATTTTTCGACAGATTAAGCAGTTTGCAACATATCCTGTACAGTCTGACTATACACCATACAGTAGTCACTTAAAATTTTAGAATGCAAAGCAAGAAGCTCTTAAATAGCTGCAAACTATTGCCTGATGTTGTGAAAGAATGATGACTGATTGAACAATTTATTTCACTTAACCACTGAGATATGGCTTCCCATATTAGACTCTTAACAGTGGAAGGAGTAGAATTACAGCAGCAAAGGCAAGATAAACATGCATCAGTGGTAGCTTCCAAACTATCTATAATGGTACAGAATACTTCATATTAGCTGTTGAGAGCTTGCAAATTACACTTACTGTGGTACATATTTGATGCAATAAATATTGTGCACGTCATTATTTGTTTGCTCAAACATGCACCACGGGATAAAATAACTATTTACAGAGACGGAACTGTTTTAATCAACACATACAATGTCAACCTTGCTGAGAGCAGAAGATGGCTAAATGATACTGCAGGGTGAAGCAGAACAACTTTATAATTCTTAAGTTTTGCAGGTTTTTGGTAAACACAATTTCCCAAGCTCAGGTAGGTGGTTTTTCGCACAAGAATACTTAAAAGTGGACTCATGTCCCTTGGAAAAATTTTTACGCAGAGTTTGTTCAACGACAGTTAAATGACTTATGAAAAAATAAAACATCTGTTCTATTATTGTAGACTCTATGGGACTTTACAGGCACATTAATATTTGTCTGGATGAGATACTAGATGGATACTGTTATTAAGCACCTCAAAATATAGAGCCATCCTGAAACGTGGAAGTAGTCAGACTGCTGCTTTGTGCGACGTCATGTTTTTCCATGCATGAACTACAAGTGCAGCATGCCTTCATGCAAATCACTTCAGTCTGTACATTATAGAGAATCCGAGAGTAGAACACCTGGTCCTCATACCCCCTTCCCCAACATAAAACCCATTTACAAAAATAGTCACATATAATAGTAAACAACCTGTGAATTAAAAAATGATAAGTTCACCAACACTGATTTTTGTAAAAATATGGCAAATGTGACTGTTGAAATGCTAACAGTGGATACAATTTTTGTACTGTGTGTTCCATGTTAAACACAGAGATTCATAGGTTTGCACCCTTTTTTTTTTAAACTGGTCCCTACCATCTGATTGGCCATTTTATCATCTCTTTAGCACTGTCAGCTGGTACTAAAAACAACAACCTCCTGTCAAGATGTTACCCTGTTTTACAGAGTTGAAGTTTGATGACGAGGGGTCACTGTCTTGTTATAGGCACTGACCTTATATATATATATTATTATATATATATCTCTATATATGTAAAAACTGACAGTTTGGCATGTACCTCCTACAGGAGTCCTGTTAACACAAATACATACTTTTTCAGGCTGTAAACAGTTTATCACAAACATAATTCTGTGTTACTTTTTACTTTCCTTGCTGTCTTTACCTTTATCTTCTTTTTCTGATTTGTCTTTTTCATATTTATCTTTGTCTGGCTTTGTTACACTGTCATAAGAAGGTGGGGAGGTTGTGGATGGGGTCATGTCTGTTTTTTCTGGAGTGGAGTTCTCATTTAGTTTATCCATAATCATATCTTCTTTCATGGGCAGATCGTCCTCCTCTTTACCTTTATCCTGACTAAATATACATGACACTTTTTTGAATTTTTGCCTTAAAAGATGACGTCTGTAAGCACGCTGAATGATGACAGCAGACACCTCCTCCTGCTTTCGTTTCAATGTGGTTGTAATTGGTTCATAGGAGACTTTAGAAGGATTGGCTGCCATAAACCGATCTTCCATCTGTATTCTGAGGGCGTCCATCTCCCCACTTTCCCCCAAAACACGCTTTGTGAAAGCAAACAGGATGTCAAGGCAGTGAATTCTGTCACCACTGACCATGGGCAGATCCATTGCAATGAGCTGGACTTTGTTCGGTTTTGCGATGAGAAGAGGCGGATCTAACGAAGCTGCAAAATCTGAGAGTTTACTATATTCTATGAATTGTGTTGCATCAGGATCAAATTTCTCCCAAACCTCATAGAACATCTCGAAGTCATCCTCGCTCAAGGGTTCAGCACTTTCCTCAGTAGCAACACCGAAGTTCTCCAAAATCACAGCAATGTACATGTTCACCACTACCAGAAAGGAGATGATAATGTAGCTGACAAAGAAGAAAATCCCAACAGAAGGGTTGCCACAGTCACCTTTCACAGAGCTCCCTGGATGATCTTTGTGGGGATCACAGTCGGGCTCCCCACTGTTCAGAATTGGGGCGAGCAAACCGTCCCAGCCAGCAGACGTGGTGATCTGGAACAGGCAGATCATGCTGTTGCCAAACGTTTCAAAGTTGAACATGTCATCGATCCCAACTTCCCTCTTAACATAGGCAAAGTTGGACATGCCAAATATCGCATAGATGAACATGACCAGGAACAGCAGCAGACCAATGTTGAACAGAGCAGGAAGAGACATCATCAAAGCAAAAAGCAGAGTGCGGATTCCCTTGGCGCCTTTAATGAGGCGCAGGATTCGACCGATTCTGGCGAGTCGGATGACTCTGAATAGTGTGGGGGACACAAAGTACTTCTCAATCATCTCAGCTAAGAACATACCTAGAGAAAAACAAGTTAAAACAGTAAAGAATATTATTATAGTTAAAAACTACTGCTAAAGATTTATTCTACAAACATTGTAGAACTTTAAGAAGAATAGGATATTTAAACAGATTTTTACAAATTAGCCATTCACTTGTTTTTATAAATCTCTACTGAATTCAGAATAAAGATCTAATTTCAACTAATGAAAAAGTAGGAATGTATGAAGCCTCTTGCTAAACAATTTCTTACCATACACTTTTCAGTTATTTTATGGATAAGACTTTCTAGTGACAAAGCTGAACCAAAATATAAATAGATTGCACATGCCAAAAATGTTTCTGTTTTTACAGAATTAGATATTTCATAAAAATTAATTGCTCTTACCTACTATGGAGAGAATCACAACAACAAAATCAAAAATATTCCAGCCTATAGTGAAGTAGTAATGGCGAAGGGAAATCAATTTCAGGACACATTCTCCGGTGAAAAGTACAATAAACACCAGGTTAATCCAATATAAAATGTTTTCCATGTCTTCACTCTGATCATCTGTTTCTACCATCATTGTGACCATGTTAAGGCAGATAAGTATCATGATGCTGATATCAAATGCTTGTTTTGTTACAAAATCAAAGACCATGCCTTGGAATTTGTTCTGTTGGGGGGGGTGGGGGAAAAGAGATAAAAAAAAGTATTTGAGATAAATAAGGCTTTTCTTATATCACTTCTTGTTTTAGTTTACAACTTATTTAAGCCTAAGGCATAACTGAAAAAAAATCTAATTTTCATACAGATGTAAAAAAACCAGAAAATATTTTTATTCTTACTGCTGGTCGAGGTATCGGCTTTTGTGGTTTCTTTGAACCCAATTTTTTCATTGCATTGTAGTATTTCTTCTGTTCCTCTGTCATAAAAATGTCTTGACCTCCAAAGTAAACCAAGAGACAAAAACTGGTTACAATTATGTATCTTTGTTGATTACTTAAAAATAATAACAATCAGTCTTGTTTACATTTTCATCTGTGGGGAAATTTAGGACAGATATAAAAATCCTCTTCTATAATTTTTATAAATTAAGTATTAAGCTACACAAAGGGTTAAGTTCTGCAGCTGAAACACTGATACCTTTTGATGCAGTGTTGACAAAACACAATGACTAAAGAGCACAAATGAAGATAATACAAAGTTTGTTATTAAAATTCAGAAATCTACACTGCTGAGCTCTGTGACATGAAGGTAGTATAGTAAAGAGTTTTTATATTATCTTCTTTTTTTTCAATGGATAGACTTTTTATGAGTCTACATAGTAGACTCCAGCCCCAAATCCACATCTTTACAAAAATGACAATGAATATTTCACTAACCATGGACAGACATATATTGTCAATTGTCCACCAAGCCCTCATCAAGTCAAGCTGTAAGTTTTAATAATTCAATGTATTTAGTATGCAGAACTCATATTAATTTATCATAGAAGAAAAAAACCACAACTTAATGAATAAAGTTTTCATGAGTGGACCAAAACCAAGCATTTGTTTTCTTTCTTTTCAGAATAATGATGAAGTACTTATCTTCTTTTTCTGCTGGTTGAAATTGTCTATGATGACACCAATAAAAAGGTTCAAGGTAAAAAATGATCCAAAGATGATAAAGATGACAAAGTAAAGATACATGTACAGGTTATCTTCATACTTAGGCTGATCCAAAACCTGCAAAAACAGCCATAGAAACTAAACCTTAGTTTAACAATGAGCACAAAACATATGCTGGATAAAATTTAGGGCTCTATTACTCTGATCTTTGCTTCTTACAGTCCAGTTCTGACATATCCATTCCATTGACTTTCAATCTGTTAAGTTACATTCTTGAAAAAGAACTTTGCTATCAAACTTGATATTTTATTTAAAAAAATATAACTGGCCTGTATGAATGTAAAATAAATACTGAAGACATGATTAGTTTAAACTACTAAAGTTCCATCTGTCTGAGTTTACAGACAAGGATAAACACCAGCGTGTAAATTTGCAGAATTTTCTGTAAATCTTGTGGGACACCCCTGATGTGGGCAGATGGGGCTTTCACTGTTATGGGTACTTGGAAAACTGCACCGGATTATTGAAGAGAGGCATCCAAGCCATGTTTAGACTAAGCAGATTTTCTTGGTACAGCTATGTACATCAGTACAGCTACAACAGTGTACAACAAGTGAGTGTAGCTGGAGCTTTACCAGTATAGTTTATTCGGTTGTCTGCTTAGAATTAGAGAAAAACTTGCACCAAGGGAGAAAGGGGGAGGCAAAAGAGTAAGAAAATGCACAGGCCGAATTAAAAATAGGCACTGTGCCCTAAAGAAAGGAGTCAGGCAGCTTGCAGAGCACAGTCAAAGTCTTAGCTTTAAAAAAAGATCAATATTACAAAAAACCTATCTCTGTATTAGTGCCTGTTTTCAAATATAAATAATTCCTCAATACACAATAAGACGAGGAAAAGGTGTTTCAGGCAACAGTTAAGTCTGTTGTGGGATTGAGGAATTTTGGTCCAACTGTACCATCAAGAATGTGGAATCCTTTAGGACTGCTCCTCTGCTTTCCTTGTCTGTTGTATTTTTCCTATGGTTTCCATTTTCTTTGACTACAAAATTATAATAACTCCTTGTTCTCTCATTTTTATTGTTATTTCTGAAAGATGTTAAAATTACTTTCTCAAATCTCGGAGCTCATACAGTCAAAACAAATGGAGTCAAGGGACTGTACTTACATTACGAGAATCCACAGCTGCGTACATGATATCCATCCATCCTTTAAATGTAGCCTATGAAAAGAACACTGGTGTTTACATCACACTTTTCCTGGAAAATGGCTTGTCAGAAATGTTGTTTAAAACCTGAAGACTAAGTGTCTTTAGCTCTCATCACAAAAACCAGCACAGTGCAACATTAACAGCTGACTCTTGCCTGCTATTTTATGTTTTATTTATGCAAGCAAATTCTAGTATCTCACTATAGAAAACACAGCACCTATTAAGAACTTTCATCTATTATGAGTAATATTTGATGTAAAAGTTATTTTTTTGTGCAAGTTATTTTTTTCAATATAGCTAAGGTGTTTTAGGCTTAAATTATGGGTTTTTTTCTCATAGTCAGCATAGCCTCTAGGCCTTGAATGATTTCTGTAGAGCCAGGGGTTTATTCCACACTTCATAATTCAAACCAAGAAGTGCCAGACAAAATTTCTAAATTTAAAAAAAACAAACAACTTTTTACTGTTACAAGTCAACAATAGAGATATAGAAATAGAAATAGAAATAGAAATTCAGGAGTGGTGACTTACCACTTGAAGCAGAGAAAGATAACCAAGGCCTACATTATCGAAGTTAACCTTCACATTCTTCCACCGGGCAGTTTCATTGTTTTGTATGAGCTCCTCACATTGACTGTAGTTGTTGATTTGGCTGATATCAAATCTCTCATCAGTTGTAGTGTTAACGCAGTAGTAAAATTTTCCAGCAAACAGATTTACTCCCATGATACTGAAGATCAGCCAGAATATAAGGCAAACAAGAAGCACATTCATAATAGATGGAATTGCTCCCAACAGGGCATTCACAACGACCTAGAGGACAAAAAAAATTGAAGTGAGATGTAAGAACACAGGCATCAGTATCTTACAAATGCACCATCATCCTTTCTTAAATGTAACTCTACTATAGTTCTAATATCTGTGTTACACATTTTTAATTGTTGAGAGTATCAAGTCAGAAAAGCCGTATAGAGAAAAGATAAAATGTTAACATAATTAGAAGTTAAAAATACAAACATTAGCAAATGGTAGCTTTAAAGACTGGGAAAAAATAAGAACAAACCAGTAAAACAAACTAAAAAAATTAGCACATTTGTTAATTCTTTTTAGAATATTTACTTAATGTATGTCTGCAAAATCATGTCCATAATAATTACAATCACTGACTGAATCAAACAAACCAATTTTTATATATTACGTGTTTACTGGGTAAACAGTTCAAACCTATTACTGAGCAAATTTTTAATTGAAATTAATTTTAAGTCTCTTTAAAAATAAAACTCAGGAATGTGTGCATGTTCATTTGGATGGTTACATATAAAATGAGAAAAGCAGCAATGTTCAAACCCAGAAACCTGCTGAGTGTCTGAACACACCAAAGCTGTTAGGGTTCAGGCAAGTGGCAGATAAAACTTCAAGAAGAGACTTGATTTAATTCCCAAACAAATTTTAGGAAAAATCAGGCTTCAGGAAAGAAAAATGTGAAAATGAGTCCATGTATGATGATGAGCAATTATTAAAAACATGACAGAATGAAAATAAAACAGTAAGGAAAATAAAATTAGGGAGAAAGTAGGTCCATTATGAATGAGAATTATTAATTTAATGATGGAATTGATGAACTACTAAATTAGTTAATTCCTATTTTAAATCTTTCTGTAAATAACTCTATAAAATTTAGAAACTGGAGCACTGCTGCCAACTTTGCCAAAACAACTGAATCAGATCCTTAGACCCTAATGAAGAATTTTTTTTTTTAAATGCAGAACAGTAGCTATTATGCTGATGGGATTGTTTATAATTAATTAGTTTCTATGATGTAGGCACTAGATCAGATCCTCTACCATACTAAGCTAATTGTTTCTGTTTGAAATACAAATATGTAGTTTAAGTCTGTACAGTATTTTAGTATTACAATTATATCTACAATTAATAGCATCCATAGAGTCAATTAATTATAAAATTAGTAATTCAGGTAGATCACCTTTTATTCCTTGCCATTTTACAGAACAGAAAATAAAACCTTTGAATGTAGGTGATGAACACCACCATCATGTATACTCTAAAGTTGAATTGGGCTGAAGGAAAAGAGAAATACCTGTTTTACTTTCAGGGCTCCATTCCTGCCAAAACACTACCTCTTTTGGGTGATACGTACCTTGGACATTTGAGATCCTATACGACTTCAATGAAATTGGGTTTTATGTTAAATTTAGGAGCTGGACCAAATAAGGTTCCTTTCAATGTAAATTACTTCATGACTCTATAAAGGCATAGAATGCTGCACTAAGTCCAAACTTGCCATCCTTTTGTTTGTTTGCTTGCTTCCCCCCCCCCCCATATTTTAAATCACATTTTAATAATTGGATATTTCTAGTGGAGAAATTTTTAAAAATGAGAATAGTTTCTTAATCATACAGCAAAATCCCCTTAGGAATACCTATTATAAATCAAAGCAAAAATAATATAGCATTTTATCACTCAGCAACTGGGTAGAGAGGATTCTCTAACTAATGGATAAATCTCTTCTGATTTTTTCAACAGTGCTGTCTTAGGCTGATAGGCTTGTTCTCAGCACTGTCAACATCATGACTGTGGAAGGCCACAAGGAGTTTTTTGACCTAAGCAAATGAATATTCTAATAACAATGCTGCATTAGTTTAAATTGGAAATTCATGAGCTCACTGACTGGAGTGGCAAGTTTGACTGGAGTAATAAATGGCAAGATCATTTTTCCCCAATTCGGGAATATTTTCCGAATGTATTAGTTGCTACTTTTACATAAATTTTATTTAAAGTTATCTCAATTCTTCTACCTAAAAAACATAAATAGATTTCTTAAATGAAGTGATATCATCCATCAGGAGTAATTATTGAGATATGAAGGGATAGTTAAGAAAGTAAAAATATTTGTCCTTGAGCTTCCAGTCTCAGTACACCTGAGAATTCTGTTCCTGTTTCTGCTACAGCTGCAGGTCCAGTCATGTTCTTCATTCTTTAATTGCTGGATTCCTACAGCTGACCTACTTTCTCTGGTTTTAGTCTGAGTCCTGAAGTTATAGAGGACCAGCTTGTAATGAATCATTTGAAGACACTCAAAACACACAGTTGTGCATCACTGGAAAAGCTGATCCAGACACCTCTCAACCTCCACTGGTAGTATGGGTGTGCGAAAAGAGGGCAAGACCTGACAGCAAGTAAAAGTAGTGGAAGTGTGAGAAAGACATTAAAGTTTGTTTTCTGGTTGAAAAAAAGTTCTTATGTGCCTAGTACCAACCATAGAGCAGTAAGAGATACTGCTTGGGACACAGCATGGACAGATTAATTATATCCACACAGGCTATTTCCATGAAGCACCAAGCGAAAATTAAAGTGTATTCCCTCTGGCAATAATTGTCATGGGAAGATGCAAAGAAAAGATCACATTTTTCATAGTGGCAATTTTTTCCATTAATTATTAGTTTGGGTGGACACAGGTCCTGATCCCAGAGAAGAGTACAGTGAATTAAAAATTTTATATGTGTAGAATGGAATTTCCTGCTTGTATATGGGAAGTATAATCCTCACTGGAAGTAATTTTAAGTACCTATGCAAATATATGCATCATACCATATTGCCATATTTTCAGTTCATATATGTTAAACACTAATGAAATGATTATGTTATGAACAGGCATCTTGAATTTCCATGTCTCAGACCTTACAATGTTCTCAAACTAATTCCTTCATCAACTTCAGCTACTGTACCTCTAAAAACACTAAACCTAGAATTAATTACTTTAAATAAGGCAAAATTCATTATATCCATAGGAAAATTTCAATGGTTAATTGCTTAACTAATAAAAATATAGATCATATTTTTAGTCTGATGTTATATATCTTTTTATTGTATTTTTTGCTAAAGTCATAAATCTCCTCTGTATCTGAGTATTTTACAAAGATACAGTTGTCAGATCAGGATCCAATCAGTAGGTAAAGTTTGCACCAAGACTTTACAGAAGTCACACGACTGACAATTACCAATAAACCTTCATGACAAAGTGATTGTTTTTTCCCTGCCACAATAAATTGCCACATAGGCAATTTACTGTGCATGTAAAATTTGTAATATTTTGGTTTGGTTTTTTGCTAATCATTCTCATTAAACAAAACACCAGCTAATGCAGTTTTTAGTGAGACAGTACTGAGGTTTTAGACAGCCCGTACACCTGATAAAAACATCCTAAATTTTCCAGTTTGCTTTAGTAAAGCTCCAGAAATGTGTTGGAGGCAAGGAAATGGTATTTCCTATTTGAATTTATAATGTTTCACCAAAGCCTGTCTTCTTTTTGGTTGAAGCCTCTTCTCTTACTTTGCACACACACTGAGCATCACATTTGCTTCTCACCAATTCGTAGTTGACTTACAAATTTGCTAATCAGCTTACAACCTGCCAAAGATCAGTGATGGAAGAAGAGAGCTCACACAAGGATCACTTTTATTGACAGCTGTAGGGTTCCAGTTCAGGTGCATCTGCTGTTTAGGTCTGTGGCAGTATGTCCAGGAGAGACAGACCCTGAAGGTGTAAGTCAGATATCTTCCTGTGGCTGGAACTACAAACAGCTACAAATATCTACCATCTCCAGTTGTTCACTACTACCCCTAAGAGAAACATTTCTAGAGCTGTCAAGTCACAGCAGAATACATAAGATCTTTGCCCATTTCAGTGCACTGAAAAAGTGATCTAAACTAATCAGAGTTTGCACAGGAACAGAGTGAGCATGCCCCCACTGGGCAGCTGAGGGGCTCAGCTGTGGTAACTGCCTCACTGCTAATGAGCAGCTGGGGACAGGTTATTCTCAAATAAACCCTACTCTGACAGCAAAAGTCTGATATGTTTTCAGGCTGCTTAGTGCTCTATAGATTATAATCAACATTTTAGAATCAATATGGAAAGCGGTACGCAACCAGAAATAAACCCAGCTCTATCTCTGATTTGCTAGAAAAGTTTTCGTAAAAATGCAATAGTTCTAATATGAAAGAAAGAAGGTATTTTAATAGTGCCAATTTACCTATTAACATACAAATTAGTTACAAAACTTTTAGTTGTAACGGACATTCCCAACTAAGATATACAGAATAGCAGGTTAAAAGATGTTTGATAGACTGTCTATGATACTCTATACTTGTAAGAAATACACATGTGCATATATACATGGGTGTATGTGCACACACTTTTGAGAGGAAGTATTGGGTTTTTTTAAACTGTTCTGACTATAGTAGGATGTATTTGTATGGGATAAATTCAGTTTTGTAGTAATATTACATAGATCCATGCAGTTCATAAATCCTTGGGCCATCCATGAAAATATGAAATAGGGTGAAAGGCCAAGGAGCCTAAATAAGTGTAAAATGTGTGCAATGACACATGAATTCATATAAGCAGATGAAGCCTTTTGCTTATATGTTAGTGACAGATGTGAAATATACGGGATGATAGTGTAGCACTTCTGCATGGATTTGCTGCTGAGTATTCTGCATGCATTGTTGCTGTGTATGCATGCACCATTTCAATTCTTTCATGTTGTCTTACCCTCATGCCTTCAAATCGTGACAAAGCTCTTAGAGGCCTCAAAGCTCTTAGTGTCCTAAGGGATTTAATCGCACCAAGTTCTGAGTAGCCCAAGGCATTAGCTGTTAAGCTAACCAAAGAGACCTACACAAAAACAGAAAGGCAATATTGCTCATTCATCTTGTATATCCTTTCGAGACATATGGTGGGAATGATGCATGCCCTGAACTTCTCAAGAAGATTCAAGGCTGGACCTCTTTCTCCAGGAATCCCTCTATAATGCAGAAAGATCTTTGAAGTCAGACAAAGTAGAATAAAAGTATATTCTAGGTACCTGTTGATGAAAACATGTTGGTAGAATGGTATAAAAAATGCCTTCTACATTCACATAAACCAGTCAACATTTGGTGGTACTTAAAGAAAAATGAAGCCAAATGCAAAAAGAAAACTCTCAAAAGCTGGGTGAATTGGAATGGCCAATTTAGGTCAGGACTTCCCATGATATCTTCAGAACTTGATGAGCTCTCAAAAACCACATCCAGACCTGGCCTTTGGTCAAATGTGACTTTCTAGTGTCCAGAAAATCTCATTCAATAGCCATAGCTACCAGTGCTGTTCAAATATAACCAGACTAATCAAGAGTGAGAACCAACTGTTTGTTAGACAATGGTAGAAGCTTCATTGTTAGGCATATCCACACTTCATTACATTCCCTGTGATTCCTTTAACCACTTCATCAATTCTGGCTTGCATAACGCTGGTCTGGTCTGCAGGCAGATGAGTAAATAAACTAGGATAGCTGTAAAATAAATAATACAATTATCTTTCATCAATAATCCTTGGCAAATAGTTATAATAGCCATTGGGAAGGAGCAGCCCTAATAAAATAAAAAAAATCAATGAAATCATCCCCGATTTCCCTCCATTTAATGCCCTTCCCTTCCATCCTTCCTGTTTTCTCAATTCTTTCATCTCCAAATTGATCTTTTCACTTTTTTTTTATCTCAATCCCCTGACTACAGATTAAAAGGAACACTTGGGATATTAATTTTTTTCATGAAAAAAATTGCACCAGGGTAAGGTTCCCATGAAAAACTAGTGAAGTTATTTGTAAACTTCACAGAATTAACTAAATTCCTGATTATCAAATTAGAATAAAATATTTGTTGATAAATATAAGCTCTACTAGTTATGGCAATTTACACATCTGATGACTGAGCCAAAACATTGTTTTATACAAAGGTACAGACTCAATCACAGAACACTAAATGTGCATATAGTCATGTTTTATCACAGGATTTGCAATGCTGGTATAGATTTAAAAGTTATAATGTTTTCCAAGCTCTCTATAGTAAAGATTCCATGACCTATCATATCATTGTAGTTTTAGGGAGATACACAGCGATTCCTATAGAATTCTGCTGCTTTTTGAAATGAGTGAACAAGTGAATCAAGACACCTTAGCTTTCTTTCCATGGGAATTACATCTGTGGAACTGAGAGATGCCTATTAGCACAGTCAGGCTATTGGGGGTGGAAGAGAAATGAATATCTGCTATATGGTAGAAGACCTGTAATCTTCCATTTGTGCTGCCCAGCACTGTGCATACATTGTTGAACATGTAGACTTCAAACCATAATGCACTTCTCACTAGGTCTCTTTCAGACAAGTGTATCTGCTCCTTGGTAGTGCAGCCTTTTGAAAATCATTTGAGAACCCACTCTAAGGGAGCTCATCTATGGTTCTCTGAAGCATCTCTTTGAGGTCACTCACAATATGGTGAAAAGTGCAAGAGTACTGAATAGTACAATGGAACTGAGCAGTATTTTCCTTTCATATTGCACAGAGTAAGTGACAGGACACTTACAGTAATTGATTAGAATATTAGAAACCCTTTAAGAAATTACTTCCATATATAGCAAAAACTGAAGAGGATCCTTTCCATACCACAAAAAAATAAGATAGTAAAAATTATTTCAATAAAGCATTACAACTTCATAAAACCAGAGAATTTCAATACAACATCTCTAGAGTAACAAGTATAACTGAATATTTTTTCCTTTCTGAAAAGAATTATAAACCATACCATACCAACAGTTAAAATAGAGTTTTCATTGAATAGAACAGAAATCTTATCCTGAAAACATAATATTCTGATTTTTAGAGCCTGTAGTGCAGGACATGAAAAAGAATACATACATCAACAATCAGGAAGTCCAGCCAGCACCACGCATTAGTGAAATAGGTTTGAAAGCCATAAGCCACCCATTTTAAAAGCATTTCCAGAATGAAGATGTAAGTGAAAACTTTGTCAGCATATTCCAGCATGGTCTTGATAGTTTTACGTTGCTCTATGTAGATATCTTCAAATGCCTGTGAAAAAGATTTTTGAAGATATAATTAAATATATTCACAACTTGCAGTGGGGTATATAATGGCCAAGAAAGAATTTGAATTGAAAAGTATACATGATGATAAGGCATATATTCTTCCTCAATTATAACTTTGGCTTTCACTTTACACTTTTCATAAAGCGGGGTCCAAACACAATATTCAGCTTTCAGCAGAGCTGAACAGAGACATGCAAAACTTACTGTAGTACCATTCTCCAAACTTAATTTTGTTTCCATGGATAGTGTATTGGGCTTGCATGGCCAGGTTTTGGTAGCGGGTGGGGGTTACAGGGGTGGTTTCTATAGGAAGCTGCCAGAAGCTTCCCCCATTTCTGGCAGAGCTAATGTAATCTGGCTCCAGGATGGACCCACCTCTGGCCAAGGCTGAGTCAATCACGAATGACAGTAATGCCTCTGGGATAACATATTTAAGAAGGGGAAAAAAAGTTATTGCATAGAGGTAATTGTGGCCAGGGAAGAGTGGAGTGAGAACATGTGAGCGGAACAGCCCTGGAGACACTAAGACCAGTATAGAAGTAAGGAGAGAAGGTGTTTCAGACACCAGAGCTGAGGTTCCCCTACAGTCCATGGTGCAGATCATGGTGAAGAATCTGTGTTCCTGCAGCCCATGGAGGTCAATAGGATGCAAAGATCCAGCTGCAGCCCATGGAGGAGATCCCACACCAAGGCAGGTGGATGCCTGAAAGAGGACTGTGAACTAGCCATGTTGGAGCAGGCTCCTGGCCCGGACCTGCAGAGCCATGGAGAGAGGAGCCCACGCTGGAGCAGGTTTTCTGGTAGGACTTGTGGCCCTGTGGGGGACCCACACTGGAGCAGCCTGTGCCTGAAGTACTGCATCCCCTGAAAGAGTGGCCCACGTTGGAGCAGTTCATAGAAAACTGCTGCCCATGGGATAGACTCACGTTGGAGGAGTTCGTGGAGGACTCTCTCCCTTGGGAGGGACCCCACACTGGAGCAGGGAAAGGACTTCTCTCCCTGAGCAGCAGCAGGAACAACCTGTGATGAACTGACTGTAACCCCCATTCCCTGTCTCCCTGCACTGCTGGGAGGGAGCAGGTGGAGCTTGGGAAGGAGGGAGGGGTGGGGGGAAAATGTCTTTAAGATTTATTTTAGTTCTCATTATCCTACTCTGATTTGGTAAGTAATAAATTCAATTAATACCTCCAATTTGAGTCTGTTTTGCCCATGACAGTAATTGGTGAGGGATCTCTCCAAGTCCTTATCTCAACTCATGAACCCTTTGTTATATTTCCTCTCCCCTCTCCACTTGTGGAGGGGAGTGATCAGAGCAGCTTTGATGGGTGCCTGGCATCCAGCCAGGGTCAATGCATTACAGAGAGCAATGGCTTACTGACACGAGGATTTCCTTTGTGGTAGCTACAACTTTATATAAAAATTATATGAAGGATTTAAAATTGACTCATAAAAATGATACAGTATTTTTGATGAATAATTGAAACCAAACTCTGCACGCTAACCCACAAAACAATCCTCAATAGAGGGAACTCCCTTGTCAAAAGAAAATGTCTACCCTGACAGTGAATCACTGTCAATTGAACCAAGTGTAGCAAGAATATTATATTTTGCTCCTGCTATGAGGAATTAATTACTTCAGTACTTGACCAGTGCACCTGATTTAACACCAATCTGTAAAATACTTGACAGAATCATTTTGGCACCCTACATCTCAGTTTGACAATTCAAATTGCTCTTCATAAGTTCCTAGCTCAGCTGTGTTTTTATTTCAACGTTTATATGGAAAAAAAAGCTATTGTCATCAATATGAAGGTATGTGAACAGTAGTCTGATAAAACTATTTCTTATTTCCATTAAATCTAAATTTTGAACTTGCCAAATGATTTGTTTCATAGCCTGTGAGCAAACTCTTACATATCCTATAATATATGCCAAATAACTTGCTGATACATGTTTACATTATAGCATTTATGAATTGGATATCACATTCTGATTTGTTCCCTGCAGTTATATGATTAACTGAAATTCTAAATGCTTGCTGCTTAAAATATCACAATAGTTTCACACTTAATTTACCAGAGCACCGCTGCTGAGAAGAATCATGAAGACTATGAAGGTCTCAAACCAGTTGTGTTCAACAATCTTATAGCAGGTTTTCCTAAGATTCCACCAGATTTTCCCTTTTCCATCTTCTACACTGACTTGACAGCATTTGAATCTCCGTACACACCCTAAATGTGAAGATAAATTTTAAGACGTCAGAATAAGGTAAATATTTATTAGGAATTACAGTGAGCAGTAGTCATTTATTTCAGTGATACTGCAATAGATGCTTGTAAATAAGTACCTCCTATTTAAGCATTTTTGTTTCAATATTTGAAGTTAAAGCTTTGTAGCTTTTATAATACCTTCCAAGGAGAAAGAGAGCACACATGAGAACAATAAATCTACGGCAGTAACTCTGAAGGAGTTACTAATGCAAATAGAAAATACAACTGTAATCACAAAGCTTCTTTCTGATTTTGAATGAAAATAGAATTCAGTGCAAGGCAATACCATTAGGTCTAGGTATCTTGCACATATTTTGCTTTCCCCACCTTCTGTAAAACAAGCCTCTGGCTCCAGAACTTCTTCAGGTTCTGCTTCTGGCTGTTCACCCTCTGGAGGTAGTCCAATATCAACTGTGCTGCCTTCTGATGAACTGGATGCATTTAATTTCTGTGAATGAAACCCCACATAATAATTTTTTTTCAATTTCAGTTATTTTGAATAGAAATTAATGTTTGAAATGCATATAAAAATATTTTGCATGTATTCAGTGCTCTGACATTAAAATAACTTCTTATCTACAATCTAAAATGCCAAATTGCTCTACTACAGGTGAGGTCACAAGATTAGAAACTACATCATGTGCATTTTCCCTATTGAAAATATTTTTATATTTTCATACAAGGAATTGCTGAAATTATTAGACTACTATTCTGAGCCACACATAAGACTTTTGAAGGGAAATTTCATTACGTAAGGAATGGGTACCTTCCACACTTTGTACTGTTTAGTTATTCCAATCATGTGGCTGCATTTTAGATTACACTTCAGATAGCATAAATAAATTTCCAACATCATGACCAAACCAACAGCAAGCTCCACAGATGTATTTTCATGTCTCAAGTAAATGTTATTCTATCAAATCAGTAAAAATCTAAATCTAAAAAGTTTCAACATAAACTTTGCATTATCATTGACATGAAAACACATGTTATGAGTTGTATAGGGTAGTTTAATTCTCTCTGTTTCCAAAAGAGCAGCACATTACTTTAGGAGCAGTAGCTGATATTTTGCATTCTCATTTGCCAATGCATTTTCTGAATTTATTGTGCATTTTGAAACTACTTATTACTTTAGTACAGTACACATAGATGTCCAATCACCATAAACGGCCAAACAAAATCTTTGCAAGACTACAGTGAAAACAAATGCTTTTAAAACAATACCATCATAAAATAATAATGCACCAATAAATCATACTGATAATATGATCCAAACTTTAAAAATTGTTCTTTTACACTGTTCTTTTACACTGGCAACAGACAAATATGAGTACTATAATAAGTAAAAGTAGTTTGGTCACAGCATTCTATGACTCTTCCAATGTTATCACTATGTGGAGTATAACATCAGTAAAATGGCTGCATTGATACGTAGCTAATCTTATAAAGGGAATGATGTAAGCATATTTAGAATAGAGACTACAGGGAATTAATACTAAACAGAGATGGTCTATGGTAACATTAAAGATATGTATTTTTGCTGACAATTAAATCTGAAGTTAGAGGCATTATTCCTTTAAAACATCTTTGAGAAGCTTCAGTTTTTTGTAAAGGAAATGTAAATAGTATTAGTCTATGGATACAGAAAGTAACTTAAGACTTTAATGAAATTTTACATTGCAGCAAATATTTAGTATGCTCTTCAAACAAAAAGATGATTAATTCCTTTCTCCCCCACTCTGTTGAATCACACTGACAATATATTGTGTTGTGATTTTGACATAGGCTCAACTCTGATTTTTGTGTACCATGGTGCAGTATAAAGCACAATTTGGAGGAAGGCCAAACAAGTGGAAAAAAGTATTGTAGGGTGTATTATGCACTTAATTTCAGTGATATCTGCACATCCATTTTCTCTACACTGTTTTAAAAACTCCAGCTTACATATTAATGTCTCATGTTTGTGCATGAATTTTAGCATCCATGAGGTCAGGTCCAGTGTACCGAGATATGGATGCACACTTTTCTGCAGATTATTATTTATAAATTTCCCACTGTAATATGTTCAAATTATAGATAATGCATGGCAGTTTGGTCATTGTGGAATACTGCCTCTAAAATTAAGAAACTGGAAAGTATGGAATAAATACTGTAGTCCCCAAGTAAGGACCACAGCACTTAAAAAGTCAATCATCAGTTTGAGGAAAGGCCAGAAATACCATAAATGCAAGGTACATTCCAAAGAAATGTATATGTGTTGAAAATGACCATTTATCAGTACAATACAGTAAATTATTTTTAAACTGAGATGTGACTATCTGGTTTGATTATGAAGTGTTTTCTTAAAATGCTGCTTGCATCATTCCAATTTGGACAGCATTTGTAGCAGAATGCTGTAGTAGTAGCAGAGCAAACAAAAATCATGAACTGGCTAAACAATAAGTTTGAAAGACCTACTGTCCATTCTTTTACAAGAAAATGAAGAGTTCAGTAACTCAGATATTATGAAGTTAGTTTAATAAGCACATGGGATAATGAATTCCTATTACTGAAATTGTGTAAGACTAACAGTTAACATGGAAGAATTGAGATATCCACTATAAGGAGAGATCAAAAAGATCAGAAAAGGTAGAAAATTATCAGTAGAACTGCCAATTATCAGAAACACCAAAATGACAGCTTAATGTATGTAGGGCACTGTGTATGGTGGGTTGTATCTTACACATCTCTTTTCACTAAAAATCTGGTATGCTTTCTTTACAGAGCTGTAGCAATAATCACAGGAGTTAAGCTGAACAGAAAAATTCTAAATTGAATTGACAGCAGCTGATACTTGAAATGCTACCATTGCATTCCTTATCCCATTGAGAATTCAGTTACTCTTCTGTTGATGTAACAGAGTATTTCCTCAGCATGCTGATCTATTATACCTGAATTTAGCCCCTACCTGAGCAGTATACAAAGAGGAATATTATAAAAATTATGCAGTAAGTTCAATCTGTAATAATTCAGTAACATTTGGGGAAGAAAAAAATAGAAATTTTCAACAGATATAATTACTTCTTTCATTTTTCTTTGTTATGTTTAACATTGAACTTATTGTATGTCATTCTATACAATATTTATAACATTCAGTATGCATTACAAACAGCTAGGAAGGTTTTATGATACAAAACCAGAGGATTTTATCAAATCAATTAAGTTTGGTATGCTAGGAAAACTTCTCAGTATCAATCACATATTTCCACAGCAAACTTACGCTCTGGTATAAAGCAACTGATGCAGGGATGTTGTACTGTTTCTATGTATTCAACACAACATCACCTGGAAATGGACCATGTTATTGCTGATTATGTTTTCTCCATATGTTTTAATACATATTAGAAGACTATTTCTACCACTTACTGTGACTTGCCAGTGTTCACACATGGAATCCAGCTGGATAGCCAGACTACCCCTTATTGCAGACCCTGACGTCTTTGACATATATCCCGGTTCTTTACCTTAACATATCTGAAAGTTACCTTTGTACTTGGTAAATTGTTCTCTGCTCACCTGCATTACAAAACCTGGATTTAGGCAATGACTACATACTGAACATGTATACAGCCTTTAAAAAAAATGAACCTGTAGAAACAAGATAATCGTCAAACCCAAACGTTAGCTTTGAGCTAACAGTAAATCCCTTTTAAGCTCTTTGTTATACCACGGTTCTAGATTTCAAAAATACTCAGTCATGCAGATTATAAGAGATTTATCAGGATCAAGCATTAGACACTCTTTGAGAGCTATGACTATTGATTTTTTTCTGAATAGTATGTTAAGGAAATTATTCTCAGAGAAATCTGTTTTTCAAAACCTTAGAATGTACATACTCCATCTCCTTTACACACAAGACAGTAAGGGGACAAAAGTACTTACATGTTTCTAAAGCAGCAGTATACTGATTATCACAGAGATTTATATATCTTTTACATCACATGTACTAACAGCCTTGCCAGTCATGCTTTAGTCAGCAATACAGTACAGTATGAGATACAGGTTTTAGTTTAGCTTTCAAGATAGGAAAGCAGCTTGCCTATCAGAGCAGCATCGCAAAAAGCAGCAGCCAAGATTAGGTCAGGAAGTTTTTTACATTATTACTTTCTGAACCTTGACAACATCTCATAGATTCATACAATTCTGCTTCACTTACAGCCAGGCCACTTTTAACTGCTAACATTTCTTTCCTTCTTTGTTTCAAAGATGATTATCTGAGTGTAGTTGAACAGCTCTTAGCATTTTTAATGAAGCCTGAAATTTCAACATTGGCCAGGATGCCACTAATAGCTGTTGAAATCATAATTTAAGGGACTGAAGGAGCAAAGAGCAGAACAGACATAAGCAGAAAGATGGCACCAAGAGAAACCACCATTTTGGTTTTGCTTTCAATTTCCTTTCCTCCCAAATACCCGTGAAAATGTTAAATAATGGAAATTACATTGCTTTTATTTTCTCAGTGCTGTGTGGATGTCAGTATGAAAATGAGATGTTCCATGATATAAATGGCGATATTATATCCAACTATCCAGTCTTTTTCAGTATAGCTATATCACCTATAAAACCAGTGCAGTGGTAAATAGCATTGTGATTCCCCTCGTATAATTAAGTGGAATCTGGATGTTAGTCTTTCTAGTTCTAATACAATCAGGAATACTAAATCTATCAGTACAAAATACCAGAACACTGTAAATCAAAGTAAAACCATTTTGTGATGACTGTTGGCTGTGAATACTGCGAAAACCCAAGTTCCCTAAATTATAGCCCACTCTGTACTTTATTGATATTCTTTCTTCTATCTACTTATTTATGAGCATTTCATAAATGAAAATATTTGCAAAAAAGTGGTATAAAAGCAAAAGCATCGTAATAGCAGTGGAAATATGATCCAGTGGGAAAAAGCTCTCCCACTGGAAGCTACTTAAAAAGGCTCTTCAGTTCATACAAGAAATAGTGAGAGGATATTTCTGGAACAGAGTAAGGGGCTTCTGTTTGCAAAGACTAATTAAGCAAACTCCAATTAACTCTAACATTAACAACTTAATATCATCCACTATGAATCACAATATGCCAATACAATGTGACCAATTCACAAACAATACAAAGCCTAAATTCTTCAGAGCATCAAAAGACTTTGAATAATAAATATTTTAAAATCAAAATACATATTCTCAGATAAATTATTCTGTAAAAAAAGAAGAAGCTCTGCAACAAATATATTTTAATTCCACTGATTTACCAAACTGGAAGCAACATCATACAACTGTGGTGTTGTAAATATTATGGCAATGTTTAAGAAGTGAGATGCAAATCACACTGAAGCTGGGGACTTTTTGGTCCAAACTCAGTAGTTTATTTACTAGACTGCTGAACTTTATTTTTTACTGATTAGATGAGAAAAAGTTCAAGTTTCTCAGGCCAGACAATTTTAGATGTACTGGGAGGTAATTAATTTGTGAGCAAAAATTAAAGAGCTATAGTAAGACTAATTTGGGCCAGATCTTACTATTAGTTTTCTCTTTGCACCTCTACACCGGTAAGTGTGGGCGTAAGTAAGAGCAGAACTGATCTCTGAATGTTTGACCAGCCAAATACCAGTTTTGCATGAATTCTTTTTACCAAATTATGGTCACATGCTTTGACTGCAGAAATTAAGTTAATTTCATGCTTAAAGGTGCTTTAAGTACTGCATATTAATCTCCAAAATAACTAAATGCTTATACAAGTACTAAAGAAAAGCATTTCTAAAAAAAAAAAAGTGAAAAATAAAAATATGACTATCATGAGTTTGCAAGTTACCTCCATTATAAGCTAAAATACAATAGTATGAGTGTTTTCCAAAACAGCTAGCAGCTTTTCATTATCAACACAATTTACAGATGGACATATATAAGCTTCTGATGAGAAACATAGCATATATGTTACATATTCTGTCTTCCTTCAGAACAAAAGAAAACCCTTCAAAAATGGAAACCTGAAAACTATACCATCAAGACTGGGAAAGGTACATAGCATGCACTGCAAAATACTGTTAAAATATCATGGACAGTATAGCATCTGTACCACAGAAATGTTGGGGCTGCCGATCTTGCCTGACCATGCTGTGATGCGAGTCCCGTGACTCTCAGAGAGCAGCTGTGCATGTTGGTACTTATTGCAATGGATGGGGCAGGATCATAGCTGAGGAGCATGCAGGCCAGTCCATACCCGCTAAAAAGTGATTAAGTAGGATATACATAGAGATGTATAACTTGTTTAGGTAACCTGTGTAAAACTGGTGACACGATGCTCTGCCTCGCTAAAAGGCACCAGAGCTGCCCGCTTGACTGATCCAGCTTGGTTCTACTCCTGTGAGAAGTAAGAACGGTAGGAAAGGAAGTTCAGGACACAGCACCTCTGGTGTTTTGCACTGAATATTGCTTAAAGTAAAATATAGATTATTAATGTGTCTGCAACAGTATTAGGAGATTCCATTTTTTTCAAACCATTTAAAAATATCTTATAATTGGTATAACTTGGTGTAATTACTGGCCTAGAAGTTACACTTAGCATACATTAATTATTACCAGTTATTATTATTTTTATTATTATTTTAACTATTACACAGTCATACATGTACTACAACATTTTCCATATAAACCATCCCCATAGTACTTAAGCATCTAAAATAGCAAAATTATCTTTATGCTTTCTACGCTGGATAGCAGCAATGCAGCTCAGATCCATGGACCTTAACATACAGGACAACAGACTCAGCACAGTGCTCCCACATTTACTAATGGCCCTACTTCCATGGTAAAGTTTTATTTAGTATTTGTTCTCTAATTCCCTTATTACACTGTATTCACCCACTGCCATTCTTATGCACACAATGTTCTTATAACTAATTTAATCTTAGGTTTCAGGCAATTTTCTATAAAATTCCTTGTTAATTCACACCTACTATGCATATATACATACATTGTATGTATTGTTTCTAGAAAGGTGTAATGTAGTTAACATTTCCATTAAAATACTGGAATACATGTGTGTTACAATAAAGAATTCACCAAACATTAATATACTTAATTAAAACTTATTAATAACTCACAACTACTTTGTTGAAGTTCAGCTTATTGTCCTATACGAGGGTGAATATGTATATTCTGTGTATACATAAAAGCAAGGAGAAGCACACACACCCACTCTGTGTCTGCCTCTGGCTGTCTTGTGCAGTCTCTGCAGATAAACTTGGCAACAGCAGTATCATATAAATGGAAAAACATGAGAGGGCAGAAATGTAAGGCACATTATGGCACAGAAAAAAGATGCCTTAAACAAAAAACCATTTGTAGCCACTTTTTTTTTTTATTTTTATTTAAAAGATGCCTTCTTTTGCTATGTATTGTTTTCATGAGAAGAGTGTTGGTCCTCTGACTTATCAGCCATCACTCTATATCAAAAAACATCATGGATAAGAGTATCTAGTGAAGAGTAGGAACTAGGATTAAGATTTTAAAAATATGCTTTTGTGACTCAAATCTACTTGAAATCTAGGCATTTCAACAAGAAGCATGCTCACAAAGATTGTTAAATTTGTAAATGTTTATCTTCAAGTTTTCACCTTCGGCTTCTGCAAGAGTAAGAAATTTTGGTCCTGAATACGCTCAGACAAGTTTCAGGTTGACCAGTCAAAATTCCTTGGCACTAGCTCATTCCTGACGTAATATGCATTTCTTTGTCTTATCAGCTGATCAGTTTGCAGTTCCTGCAGAACAACAGGATTAAGTGCCTCCAAGAATGCAATGAGGACATTGTTTTCTTCTAAATATGGTATGTGGAGTAGAAAGCCTTCCTTTTATGATGGAAGCTTAATGACAAGAATTCACATCAAATGTGGGATAAACCTCTAAAATTTTCCCTAGAGGAATTCAATACTTTTTGCCACCCTGTAGAATAACCCAATTAGGGTCCTTCCATTGGATGATTTGGCTATTGAAAACAGTCAGCAGTCATCTCATCCTATTACACAATGAAGTAACAGATACACCATTGTCACTGTGGTCATACTCAGCCCTGCTAACCAGGAGCACAGAGGTTTGTATGAGGCATATCTTCCATCTCTTCTACTGACATACTGTTCTTGTGCAGGAAATAAATAGTTAAAGAAAGAGTTGGGGGCAAAAAGGAGCAAATGGAAGAATATTGGTGATCAGGGAATTCATCTGATTTTGGTCCCTATTTCAAGATATTTTAGCCACTGACTACTGACTGTCAAAAAAAGTATAAATAGATTTTGTAACAGGAAAAGATTTCATTCTTAAAACAGATGCCTTAATCATTAGGCAAGTTCCTTCTTGCTATCACTGTTCAATGAGTCTACACAACAACTGTAGTTTCAGCAAGAGAAATGGTGATTACTCCACTAGTACAGAACAGTCCTGTGATTACATTTTTAAAAACAGACTCCAGCAACTTATTAATCTAATAATCACTAATGAAAATATTAAAAATTACTCTTCAGTCATTTTAATGACATATTGAAATTGGTAGAATCCTATTACACTGTCAAATAAACTTTTGCAGAGAAGTTGCCAATTAAAAATTATCAGAGCTATAATCTATAAACTTCAGTTACTACATATGTAACTTCATAACTTTTAAAAGAGAACAGGCATAGGACAAGTATATGACAATTAAAACATGGTTTACTACTACCGTGAGTAGTGATAATCAGTAACATCACCAAAATTAATCTTCTATGGGTGGGAGCACAAAATAAGCAGCAAAGAGAGTTTTCTTGGGTGCATACTTCTAAATGTACTGGAATTTCACAGTCATCTCACACTGTGTTTGTGTCACATTTTCTTTTAATGTCATTCATGCAGTAATATAATCTGAAACATCATTTATGATGTATCCGCAGAATAACAATATCTTCTTCACATTTTCCAATTTAGGCATTTAAAATGTTTTATAAAAGTGATAGGTTGAGGTTGACAGCACCCTTGAAACCAATAAAAATACTATACTAACCTTACAGACAAATACAGCTCGATAGATAGGTATTTCTTATTCCACCAAGACAGCAATATATATTTTGTGATGAAGAAATCCAAAGTATTATGTTTCCTAGTACTGAACTTGAACTGAAAACACTTTATTCCCAAACTTGCAGGACATCCTCTGGCAATCACTAGTTGCTAAGCAGTGAAAAGGCTTGAAAGGGATAGATGGACTTGAAAAGACGAACAAAGCCAGAAGGACCAGGTCTACATTAAGAAAGTATGTGATTCACAAAAAGACAGAAAATTTATCTGTGCCATCACTGTCACATGCATTTATTATGGACAATTTCACTGATGGGTGGAATTTCACCAGATCAGCAATAGAATTTGCTGCTCCTTTGGCAGCAATAAGTTTTGAAACAGGTAACAATGGGACAATAGAACAGAGGAAGGACGGAGCAATGCTCTCAATCTATGTCGCTTAAAGGTGTCTGAGAAGATTCTTTTTCTTATCTTATCTACAAAGATAGAATAGAATCAACCAAAATTCTACATTCAGTGAAACTTCCTCTTCATTACACAGAAAAATTAGAGGTTAAAGTACAATAAACTCTGACTTGTTCTACACCCAAGTCATGGTTTTGAAGAATAAGATAAATATTAATATAATCAACCTGAAAAAGAAATGTTTTTAGAAGAACAGTAAAGACATTTGTGATAAGAAAAAAGAAAATATGACTAAACGTGCAATACAGTTTGTACAAAAATAGATCTCAGGGTGAAAATTACTGAATCTTACCCATATTTATATCCTGAGATTCAAGCATGAGAAAATCACTTCTGAAAACCTTTATGTTAGTTGTTAACTACTCCACAGCATGCAATACTGCTTGAAAATACCCATACTAATGCCAATGATCTAGCATCAGTACTAAGCATTGCATAAACTTAGTCCATTCAGATGGTGTGCCTCCACCACTTTCAGTTGTGCAGGACAGAGCACTGGGTTAAACACAATAATAATGCTTTGGCATCCACTGTAACTCTTTAAGTGTTAGCTTGGATCTATTCACTTGGCACCACATTGTGACAGAAAGAGGTACATTTTGTTACAGTCACAGTAGGTAGATTCAGTAGATTCAAATATCTTAAAGCTTTGAAAACAACAATGGGTAGCCACACGAAAGGATCTTATACTGAGTTATAAAGCTTCTTTTAACAGAAGGCCATTACTTCACTTCTTCAGTGGTTCTGTTACTATCAAAAGGATTATTAGTGATTTATATGAAATTGTTTAGATGCTGGTCCAGTATTCAAATGTACCTATCTATGATGTATTTAGATGTATTCCAACCACACCAGAAAGGTTAAAAATATCAGAAGTTGAAAGGAGGCACTCCAGAAAGCAGATAAAGGAATAAATAAACTTCACTGACGAAATAAGCATGGAGAAACTTGCATCGGTCAAACATACTTTGTATGACTTCTGGTATCCAGGGCTATTAATTGATTCCTTTGCTTGTCAAAGATTTAACTAAATAAATATTTTCTAAAATGCATCTATGCATCTTGACTATTACTGTAAATGCAATATTGTACAACCATCTCACTCAAAACTTGCAACCTTACATCAATTCATTTTAAATAACATTACAAGTTTGTACATGCTGTTATAAAGGAATTAAAGAGAGATTTCAATGCTAGTAACCTTTGGAAAAAAAAGAAAAGCATCACAGTATTTTAAATCTAGAAATAGTCTTACCTCTTTGCTCTCTTCCAGGTCCGACTCACTGCTGAACTCCTCCGTATTTAAATTTTCAAAATCTGATTCCCCGACAGCAATTGGCACTGTCACGGTGAGACTTGGGTTGTTTATGAATGACATGTAATCACTTTCATCAACAACATATTTTTCCACGCTGCTGCCTATGCCACTGGTAGTTCCATTCCCTTCTTTAAGATAGGCAAGGTTTTTACCTATGTCTACTATTGTATGGTTGGAAATACAGCTATCTTTTTTATTGTTTAGGTCTTCAAGAGGTTTGATTTCATCTAAAACTTTCTGCTTTCTAACGAAGGCTTTTTGGATGAATTCACGCACTTTTCTCTTCACATAATCTATGCCTTTCTGAATCCTCGCCACAGCAATCTGGAGATTGTTCATTTCATTATCATCATCTGTAGCAGCAAGGTTGTCTGAACTGAATGAGCTCAGCAGCAAGGCCAAAAAGAGATTGAGTACCTAAAAGACAGTAAGGGAAAAATATATTGGATATCTTACTTTTAAGTCATAAAAGCAATTCTGTTATGAGTTGTTCAGTATGACATAAATTTTATTTCATAGCTAGTACTTCATTTCAACCCCCTGTCCCACTATTCTTTCCAGGCCATAATCCTTGTCCCCCACATTTTATTTTCTAGCCAAAAACATTTTAAGCTGGTTTAACTTCATTAAGATAAGTGAAAATCAGAGCTGTTCCTTGACTTTCTCCTTCACACTGGTAGTGTATATCTGCTCCTCAAAATGGAGAATGATATAAGGAGGTGTGATACAACATAATATAGTAATTTATGCAAGCTACTACTACTCCACTGTAGTCTTCATAGGTCAGGGCAATGCAGGCAGACACTAGTCTTCTACTGTACAACAGACCATAGTACAGTGTCTCTAATTCCGAATATAATAAATTTATATTTGGCAAAAATGTATGAGTCTACTTTGGTTTTGAGCAGGATAACCAGCTACGTGATAAAGGGTCCACAGGTGGGATACACCTCAATTTCAGGAAACTATTTCAGAATTGCTTGCATGACATTTTACAAACAAGAGAAATTTGGATTGCATGAAATTATGATAGACCGTGCAAAACCAAACAAAAATCAGTTAACTTAAATTATTTTTGTCAATTCTTCCTGTTCAAACTTGCAGAATATTTTAGAAGGTATATCACAGGAGTCTCACAGTAGTCTGGTAAGAGTTGATATTTATGCCTGTGGATAAGGATATTTATAAAATTTGTGGAATGAGAGAATGGGATGCTAGCACTCAACAAGTAAGAACTACAATTAAGTATAACCATGGTAAACCGGTGAAATAATTGAAAATCAATGTGACATTTAGTTCTGAAGTACTACTGGTAAAGGAAATTATTATTTAGAAAAAAATGAAAAGTGTATATATACAGAAGGTGTGTCAGTTTGCAAGGTGGAAGCACTATAGAAAAGGGCATAGAGGCTGCATCAGGAAAGTAATGCTGGTACAGAAATTTCATGTCATTTGGGGATGTACTACAGGGAATGTTGGGTGTAAGAAATGGAAGCATAATTATTCCACATTATTAGTACTGAGGTCTCTATTCAAAATGTTGTTTAGGAGGAATTCAGAGGCCAGTAGCAAATAGGATAAATAGTTTACAAATCATCACCTATGGAGAAAAAATTGAAGAGCGAGGCTTGTTTTGCTTCAGAGAGAAAAGACTGAAAGTGGAAACAATAAGCCTTTAGTATTATAAATGCTGTCATGAAGACTAAGAGTTTCCACCATTGTGACCAGTTAGTTTAATTGGCTGTAAAAGGTAATTTAAGTTAGAGAGTTTTTTAAAAGGCATGTAAAATGCATTTTTAACTCTAAGCATAATTCAGCACTGATCTTGCTAAAAAGGTTATAAACCTACTGAGGTTTAAAAGAAAATGCAGACAAATATCTTCAATAAATGATCAAGATGTATTTGAACCTGGTTTAGAGAAAAGGCAAATGAATACATGATCTCTTCAAGTCCTCCTCCAGTCTTTTTCTCTGATTTCTAAATCTCAAAAAAATAGGAAGCATGTTTTAGGAGTTCCAAAAAATCCCCACTGATTACATACCACCAGGTTTCCAATCACCATGACCATCATGAAGACTGTAAGGCACATGGTTTGGCCTGCAACCTCCATGCAGTCCCACATCGTTTCTATCCATTCTCCACACAGCACTCGGAATACAATCAAAAAAGAGTGGAAAAAGTCATGCATGTGCCAGCGTGGAAGTTCACAATCACTGGAGATCTTGCAGACACATTCCTTGTAGCTTTTCCCAAAGAGTTGCATCCCAACCACAGCGAAAATGAACACGATGATGGCAAGCACCAGGGTCAGATTCCCCAGAGCCCCCACTGAGTTGCCAATAATCTTAATCAGCATATTTAGAGTTGGCCAAGATTTTGCCAATTTGAAAACTCGAAGCTGCAAAACAGAAGAACGACATACAGTTATTAGTGCTACTAATTGTAATGAACTTACTGCTATACATTTCATATCGCAGTTACCCTGCGTCTATAGCATGTCTTATGTAACCTTTAGAAACTTTAGTTACAAAATCTCTGTTTCCAGTTCTTTGTACAAGACAACACATCAGGTCTTAAGTCCTGATTCAAATGATGGCAAATAAAAATACTGTCTTCTAGGCTCATTGCAATTACATTACAATTATCACTGTTACCACTCCAATTCAGATTTTGCCTCTTTTGGTGATCATAGATATTTATAAAAAAGTTGTACTTGTTAGATAAGATGGACAAAACAGTCTTTCTCCTTTAGTTAACGCTAAGAGAATATTACTAAAATAAATGAGCACATATGAAATGTGATGAGTTTAACAGGATCATAAGTGTATAGACACTTCCAGATCACTTTCATCTTAACTGGCAGTGAGATGGAAGAAATGGTTTTCCTAGAGAGAGAAACAAGCTAGAGTTGTTAATGTCAGACATACAAGTTACTCACAAATATCTTTAACAAAATCTTTTCTGTCATTTAAAATAAACGTTCTGTGTCTTACAAAGTTTGTCCTACAACACTGAGAAAAAAAATGAAAGTATTATATTAAAGTACAACTTGAACCAGACAAAAATGAAATTACTGGAAAGTAACAGCAAGTGTTCAGACAAGAGGAGAATACTAAAATGAATCTAAAACTAAATATTATTTCACAAGATGAGATATAAATAAAATACATATATGCAGATTTAAAACCAGAATTCTACTACTGCAAGAGAAGTCAATCCAGACAGATACTAGACTTTAGGCAAGGTGCAGTATAATGCTACACACAGAACAAGAAAACATATGTATTTAAACACCCTCCTTTTTAAAAGGGGATTTATTTAACTTTTATTTAAAGTAAAATATTTTTTTTGCTTTATTTAAGGCAAAAGTTGAGCTTGATGACTAGGAACTCTAGCTTCATGTCTCTTACTGTGTAGGTCTTTTCAGAAGAGGATTTGGCCATCTACTTGCATGCTAACCTAGTCTGCAGCAAGACCAAGGTTTTTAAAGCTCCTGTTAATGAAAGAGAATATCTAATAATAGACAGAAATATTGCAGTGACTTCTGAACAGAAAAGCTGTTAGACAGCAGATGGACCTTGCAGAGGATGGCAAGAAGGCTGGCAGTGATGAAAGACCCCTATACAAAGAAAAATCTTAACACTACTCTCTTTTAAAACTAACCATGCAAGCCAATTGGTAATGGGAGCTTATAAGCTAAAACTGTCGATAAACTTTTATTAACTAACCCATTATTTACTAATCTTCAGGCATAGGTAGTGAGAGCCTGTGGATCTTGCATTTTTCATTCCCTCATCTAGAGAGAAGACTGTAAGAGATATTTCTATCAGAAAAAGTTAACCCTTAAAGCACACTTACTGCAGGAATAAATTGATGTTGACAATGTCTTGAAGGAGACATAGATGTTACTAAGATACGTAAAACAAACTTGACATAATAGATACATGCCATCTAGTGGGTATGGAAGCACTTTGTAAATGCTGAAAAAATCTTCTGTCTTAGTCAAAAATATAAGGTACAAATGAAAAATCTACAAAGTATATATGCAAAAGTACAAAAACAATAACATAGAAACATATTTTATTTAGTATACTTACCAATCGAAATGATCGAAGGACAGATAATCCTTCCACATTTGCAAGACCAAGTTCCATTAAACTAAGACTAACAATAAAACCATCAAAAATATTCCAGCCCTCTTGGAAATAATAATAAGGATCCATGGCAATTATCTTGAGAAACATTTCTGCTGTGAAAATTCCAGTAAACACCTGCAAGGAAAATACAGTTTCTTACTCCAATTTAATGAGAAAATATTTAAAAAGTAAAACTACTGGTATCAACTTTTGATAAGTTATATTTTCAGCAAGAAATTAATGATAAATATGAGTAGCTTCTTTATATGGCCATACATTGGGGTTAGGAATAAAATTCAGATTTGAAGCTCATATATGCATCACAATGTTTGGTTTCCAATAAAAAAGAGGTACATGGGAAAATGTGGGCTCTACCTAGCCTGCTAACATGCATGTATGCCAACACAGAGAATCTCTTCTGATTTTAATGCCCCTTAGATGTCATCTTTGCCCGTAGGCCATCTTTTTGCTTCTGGTGATGAAGGTAAGTTTATGATAGGGACAATTATTTCATTAAGAAAAATTTATACTGAAAGTTGAGAACTTTGCTTCAGATAACCTGTGGAAGGCACTGTCATTCCATTTCTCCAGTTCCTGCAGAGTTGCAGTAAATCTGCCATGCTTACTGGGTCTTTCTCCTCTACAATTCCCTGAACACCCAGAACCTCAGGAGGTGCTAGTGAGGAGCAGAATAAGTGTGGGAAAGGAACTGAAAGTTCACATGATTTGTAACTATCCATCTAAGAAAATAAAAATTCCTTTAACCAGCTTCAATGACAGAAGCTGAAGGTTTTACAAATCAGTAAATCTTACTATCTTTTGCTCTGTAAAGCAAGAGTGTTGAAATCCATGAATGTCAACAGTTTAAATGTAAATTTAAATTCAGCCATCCCAAGCCTATAAATGTCTAGTCAACATTTTCTTCTGTGCATAGGTCCCAGAAGAATCAAATAAAAATGCATTTCACATACATGGCACATGATGAAAGACTTACAAGGTTTCCTACTGAAAGCACACCACTAAACTGTTCTGTCATTGGATAGTGCTCCATGGCCATGAACAGGGTGTTTAGGACGATGCAGATAGTAATGGCCAGATCAACAAATGGGTCCATCACAATCAGATTTACAATATGTTTGACTTTCAGCCAGGGAGTACAGCAGTCCCAAATCAAGCAAGTGTTAGCAAATTTATACCAGCACGGTGGGCATTTCTGTCTGGATTCTTCCAGTTCTAGAGAGAGAAATGAAAATAACATTTTAAACATGTTTCTCTATTCCAGCATCACCTTTTCCAAGGTACTGTTGATCAACTGTGTTGATATTTTGAAACCAAGACTGCAGTCAGTCAAAAGAAACTACAGCTTCTTTTGTAATTTATAAAAAATGGAAAAAAAGTATACTAAAGATTCAATATATAAAAGAACTGCTCACAAGCTAATGTTACATAGGATGCAAAAGAGAAATTTGTCTCAGAAATCTGTCATAGAGGTTGGGTGATGATGGGATTAAAAGCAGCCCAGCGGAGAAAGACTTGGGGGTATTGGGGAGTGAAAAATTGAACATAACCCAACAATGTTGGTCTTATCTCAGAAAGCCAATCTCCCCATGGGCAGCATAAAAAGAAGTGTAACCAGCAGGCTGAGAGAGGTGATTCTTCCCCCCTACTCCACTCTGGTGAGACCCCACCTGGACTGCTGTGTTCAGCTCCAGGGTTCCCAGCATAAGAAAGATGTGGACCTCTTAGAGCTGGTTCAGAGGAGGCCACAAAGATGATCAGGGGCTGGAGCAACTCTCCTATGAGGACAGGCTGTTTATCCTAGAGAAGAGAAGGCTCCAAGGGGACCTTTTAATGTGGCCTTCCAGTACTTAAAGGGGACCTGCAGGAAAGATGGCGTGGGACTCTTTATCATGGAGTGGAGTGATAGGACGAGGGGTAAGAGTTTTGAACAGAAAGAGGATAGATTTAGATTAGATATTAGGAAAAAATTTTTACTCTGAGAGTGGTGAGGTACTGGCACAGGTTGCCTGGAGGAGTTGTGGATGCCCCCTCCCTGGAAGTGTCCTAGGCCAGGTTGGATGGGGCTTTGAGTAACCTAGTCCAGTAAAAGGTATTCCTGACCATGGCAGGGAGGTTGGAACTACATGATCTTTAATGTCTCTTCCAACAAAATATTTTAAAGTTTCCTCATGAAAGATAAACATTTAGAACAAACCTGAAGTCAGACAACTATTTAGACAGCATTATGGTCCAAATGTCAACAACTGCTCATTATTATCTTCCAATCTGCTATCTTGAACACAGACATTCAAGCCTCAAAGTAATGTTTTGTCCTTTCTTACAAATAGTTGCTTAATTCCATAATTCAGGTTCATTGCATTTAGCCTTAGAGAAAGAAGAATGTGATCCTTCCTTTGTGAAACAGCATGTCTATTGAATTAGTAGAAGGGGATTGTTCTACTGTAAGAAGCATAGCCATTTCAGTAACCTAAAAAGAACTTTTACCCCAAAACATAACTTTACTAGAGAAAGACTATGTTGAACATTTGTTTTCACTCACATTTAAATTAGAAGCTTGCTGCTTCCACCTCAAACCTATCAGTACACTGCAAGTTACTGCTTTTCCAAATTTAGCAGTTCCATATTAAACAAAAAACCTACCTCTATATAGAAATCTCTTCTTGTCTGTACCCTCTAGGCTGAAATAGTTGCCTCAAAACACCACTACTACATAATGTTTCACACATTTACTAGTACTTTCAGGAACTGTCACACAAAAAAAATACGTGTTACATACCTTCCATTGTGTTTGTAAGCATGCTGGCTATACTCATTGCCCTTTGCCTTGCACTAGGATCTGTTAGGTAATCCATAGGAACGTGGTAAGAACTAGACCGTCTCTTTCTTAAGTCAGTTTCTGTAGTAGTGCCCTGAAAATAAAACACCGATAAAATAGCTAATTGATGGTTCATTTAATAAGAATAGCACCTGAATTATTGTAGAAGTATACCGGTTTAAAATACTGCAGTCACACACCATGCTCCATTCATGCTGTGGCTTTGCAATACACTAATGTATGCCTAATTTTGTATAGAACAAATAGTCAAATCCTGCAGTAGGATTGTTCTTGTGCCTAAAGAATATGTTTTTAAGTATTTTGCTGAAACAGGGCTGGACACTAAATCAGAATTTGGACTATAAACAGTTTCTAAACTATAAAATTTTCCACAATGCTTGTCAATGAGCTCTGCCATAAATATCTTTCTAATTAGGCAGTGAAGTCTTTTTCTAAACATGAAAATGCACAGATCACACAGCTAGCAGTAAAAGAACAAAGAGTAAGTGTGTTTTAAGATAACTCTTAATTTATAATAAATTATCGATTTCCTAGCACATTTTTCAAACAAAATAAAAGAAAAAATATTTAGTAATGTTGATGGAAAAAAATCCCACAGAAAAATTAACTATGTTACAGGAACACTATCACAATCCATGTAAGTTGTAGTATCAGGGTTACATCAAAATTTTCATGTATGGTCAGTGGGAAGTTGAATACTCATTTAATATATTCCATTAAGTAAATATAATTAATTTAAACATATACATTAAAGATATAATTCTCTATATAATTGATATATTCCATAATACGATATATAATAAGTTTATTGTATATT